>VZTN01013032.1:40149-123370 GCA_013400515.1 Erpornis zantholeuca | reverse complement strand
CGGGCCGCCCTACGGCGCGGCCCTCATCGTGCTCTGCTACCTCCTGCCCTTCGCCGTCATGTGCTTCTGCCACTTCAACATCTGCCGGGCGGTGCGGCTGGCCGAGAGCCGCGTGCGGCCTCTCACCACCTACGGGCACCTGCTGCGCGCCTACGGGGAGATGCGCACGGCCACCACCGTCCTCATCATGATCGTCTCCATCATCTGCTGCTGGGGGCCCTACTGCATCCTGGGGCTGGCCGCCGCCGCCGGCCGCTTGCCCTTCTCGCCCACCATGGACGCCGTGGCCAGCGGGATGGCCTGGGCCAACGGCGCCATCAACCCCCTGATCTATGCCGCCCGCAACCCCAACATCTCTGTGCTGCTGCGGCGCAGCCGGGAGGGTGGCTACAGGACTAGGAACAACATGGTCGCCTACCTGTCGGTGCCGGGCCGCCAGCCGGAGCCCCGGAGCCGGGCTGAGCGTGTCCGGGAACGCTACATCAATCGGCACAGCGGTCCCCCGGGCAGCGCCCTGTCCTCCTCCAGCCCGGCCAGCGGCGGAGAGGTGGCCATGTGGGCCTGCAAGACTCCCGCCGTGCTCTTCTGTCGGGATGGGCACCCGGACACTATCTCTGAGGCCACCTTGAAGGCCAAAGCAGGCACCATCGACACCAGCCTCTAAAGGGGTGAGAGGCCGGGATGGAGACATTTGGCCCCGGGGCTGTCTCCCTGAAGAAAGTCCTGGTGCTCAGAGTCCTTTGCAGCCCTTGGCAGGAGACTGGAGAGATGGGACGGTGTTTCTTGTCCACTGTGTGAGCTCTGGTTTGGTGACCCAATCTGTGACCAGCAGGAGATCCACAGGGAAGGGAAATTCCCCTTCCTTTTCTGCAACCCCAGACCTTTTCTGCACCAGTGACAGCCACCAAGCCCAGCCAATGCAAGAGCTCAACTGCAAGAACGGAACAGCGTTTGCTCCAGTCCTGCAGAAAGTGCCACAGCGAAGCTCCAAGAGTGATCACCACACCAAAGCAGCCCAAAAAGACTGACTGACTGTGTGACTTGTTTGTTAAGTGCCAAAAAAGCAATTGAAAGCTGAGCAGTGGCAGCTGGAAGCCACTCTGAAAACACCACACTGTGAAAACCGCATCGTGGCAGGAAAATGTTGCTTTTAGCCGTTACATGTGGAAGTGCCAACAGTCATAAAGTCACAGACTGTAGGACAGGCTGAAAAAGTGATCTATTTATATTATTTTCTAAATTTAAACTCTGAAACATAACAAAAAAGTAATTGTGAAAGGGAAGATGTATGATACTGGGAGGGAAGGAAAGGAAGATGATACCTCAGTTGTCAGAATTCCAGCAGCCTTTTCTCTTTTTTTTGCAGGTACAGTCAACTTAAAATGCTGTGAGTATGAGAAACATGAGTTCCTCAGTCAGACTGAGGTAAAGAGTGTGGGTGTAAACTGTGGTGTGCACAAGATGTGTGTTTTCTTTTTGAGCTCATCCAAAGCATCTCATATCTCCAAGGGTTTTACCATAATTAGAGGAGTGTGTGAGAGAAGTGTCTGAAAGGAGAGGTAAAACAATACCATGTGCTCCCTGCCTGCTCTGCAGCATGTGGAAATGTGCATAGGCACAGAACAAATATTGTTGTATTGATGGCAACAATCCATTGGAGTACAATATTTAAAAGCCAGCTCTGTTTGCTCTTGGAAAAAAAAAAAAAAAAGGAAAATAACACCATGGAAGTGCAATTGCACAGCCTAAATTCCTATGAATTTATCAGTGTAATCTTTATGTTCAAGGGCCCAAAGCCTTAAATTAGTATTTTGAATCAGAAATTAAGATTTGGCCTTTGTTTGTCTTTGCCAGAGTTATGTGCGAGACAGTGTTTTTCCTTGTACAGGCTTTAAAAATACAGTGTTTCAGTTTTACCAGATTTTTCAGCTGTTTGTGATGCAAGTGAACACAATATCATTATTTTGTGAGACAAGAAATAAATTGTCTTTTATGCAGGAGATGAAAGTGTCTCAGCCTGGCGTCATTCTCAGGTCAGCCTTGGGAAGGGAACTCCTGCAAAGAATTGCCAGATGAATGATAGTGGAGAGACCTAATTGTTTTTGAAATTTTAACTCAGCTGGTTTCCATGCTGTAAGCATTACTGTAACTTCCTTCTGTGATGCTCCTGAAGCCCACGAGGAAAAGATTTTACCCTCCACTACTCAGCACTGCTAATTTTCCCTGCAGCTACTGAATTTTGCAGGTTGGGCAGTGTTTTCTTGCAGTTTCAGAAGGAAGCTGTGCAGAAAGCCCACAGCTTTCCACAGGAGCCGTTTGACAGAGAGTGAACACGGGTGGCTTGTTGGAAGGGCAGGACAGGAATTTCTGGCACACCTGCCCTTCCACAGCCATGTGTGGCTCATGGAAAGGGGTGATTGTGAATGATAAAATTGGATTTTACTCTAACCTAGTTAGCTGCAGGTGGTAACAAGGAGATTGCTGGGGGATAATTGACCGTGCAGAGCATGTGGCTGAAAGCTCCTGGAAAGGGTGGTCCTGCTTCCCTCAGTGCCTGGCTCTGGACACCTTCTCTGCCCCTTCTGTCTCCACCACCCCAGCTGACTCAGGCACTAAACAACTACTGATTCCCTCTTTTTCATGCTGGTTTCCTTTTTTTTTACTGATTTGATGTCCTGACCAGTGTACCACAGGCCAGGGAAGCATCCCTGTGGCAAGGGAGGGATTGGGGAATGTCAGGACTGAGGGAGCTGCACTAGGAGTGGAAGTAACAGAGCTTTCTAGGAAAGTGGTAGTGAAGCTGCCACTGTTTTATTGAAATCTATAACACATATATTTTTAACAAGCTCAGGCTGGTGCACATTAGTTGTGCATGCGAGGAGTTGAATGGGGGCAGCTGGCTGTGCTCTTGGAGGCATCACAAATTGGCACATTTCTGTGAAATGCTAACATGGTCTGTAGCAAGGGGAGATTCTTGACCTGATCCTTTCTGACATGGACCTGCTGCAGCTCCAGTAGAGAGCCAGCTTGTGTTTTAAAGCTGTGCCTGGCCTGTGCTCCTCGTAATCACAGAATCATATAATCATAGAATCATTTCAGTGGAAAAAAGCTTCTTAGGTCGTCGAGTCCCAGCACTGCCAAGTCTACCACTAACCCATATCCCTAAGTGCCACATCTACATGTGTTTTAAATGCCTCCAGGGACTGTGACTTTACAACTTCCTGGGCAGCCTGTTCCAGTGTTTGGCAACATTTTCTGTGAAGAAATTTTCCCTAATATCCAATTTAAACCTCTTCTGGTGCGACTTTCAGGCATTTTCATCTGGTCCTGTTATTTGTTACCTGGGAGAAGAGACCAACCCCATCTCTCTTTCAGGTGCCCTTCAGGTAGTTGTAGAGCAGTCCCCTCCAAACCTCCTTTTTCTCCTGGCTAAACTCAGCCACTCCTCAAATCACAGCACTGTTGAACAAGTCAGATACACAGGTCTCTACAGCCACATTTTTAAAAGTATGTTTTAAAAAATACAACCAAATGGTCTTAAATAAACCACAAACAGCAGCGAGAGGCACACACAAACCACACCAAAGGCTGCAGGCTGCCTGCCAAAACACTGCTTGAAATGCTGCTGTGTCCCAGCTCTGCTGAAGGTTGCTGCCTCTCACCCAGCACCACAGAGTGGGTGAGAAGGTCTATCCTTGCACCTCACAATAGCTCCATGTGTTCATCTGGGAGAAAGAAACCAGTGGATTAAGCCACGGTTTTACTCTAGCTATGAAAACTCTGCCTGTGGTTGCAGCTGCTTGTTCTTGGGTAAGAAAACATTGCAGCAGGTGGCTCCTGGCCAAGCCACTATGGGACATCACCCCCACGTCTCCCACATGCCCATGCCGGTGTCACTCCACCAGAGTGAGAGATCCCCTTTCTTTGGGCTGAAGAACACGGAAAGCAGCAAGACACTGAGGCTTTAGTGACTACAAAACTGGCTCTGAGGCTCCAACCCTGCAGCCTTCTTCCTTTTTCCTCCCTTGAGATGAGCCTGGACAAAGCAAACTGCACAAATCTTATTTGCACAAGGATATTGGGACACATTTTAGCACACCAAAAATCACGTGGATTATTTTGTGCAGGATATTCAGCATAAGAGACAGAAGAGTTCAAGTGATTTTAAACCCTGGATACCAGACTCAACTTCAGTGAAAGGCAAATTGAAAATGAGTCCTTGGGCTCTTTGGTCTCTCCTTGACTTTCCAGCATACTTAAACGCTCATCTTAAGAGTACCTTACTATTTGGCAATGATACACATTGCTACTGACTGAACGAATGCATTATATCTTAGAAGGAAAACATCAAGTCTTGATGAATGACAAGCATTTAAGAACGTACTGCTCCAACTGCACGCAGTGGTAGTTTTCCTGCTGATTTAATCATCAGATTCATTCAAGTAGTTATTTTCCACTCCCTTCCTAATCTCTGGATGAAGCCTCAGTTGAAAGCAAAGCTGTGTGCATAACTTACGAACTGTGAACAATTAGCAGTCCAATTAGCGGCATTTGTAAGTGACAGCCTGATGGGCTGTAATAGCTGCCATCAATCACCAGAGCCGGGATAGCTCGGGAGTACGAAATCCCCATTGCCACTTCTCTTTCAGCACTGGCGTTGATTCCTGTATCCAGTAGATGCCAGCAGAGACCTGAGCAGCCAGCACAGCTGTCCCGGTAGTGATCCTGAGAAAAGCTTCTTTCTGTTAATGAGATCAACCACTCTGCCTCCAGGACTGCTGCACTCAAGGTAGGGGTTGTAAATGAAACCTCTCTGAAACCTAGTTTGAAAGACATATTCAACACGTGCTGCTCTTTGGGAAGTTTGTTGTACAGGCTGAAATGAAAAATCTGGAAAGCACATCAGAAAAGTGGCATTTTGTGCATGCAGGGCAGAGCTGCAAACCTGCAGCCCAGAGGGCTGGTGAGCTCAGTCCTAGAGCTGGCAGTGTGCTTAGCTCAGCAGCACAGCTGCCTTTTCACTCTGGATGTTTTTGTATTTTCACATGGTGACTCTGATTATTAATAATAAATGGGTGCACATCTAGGTCTGCTTGCAAAGCATTACAGAGCCACAAAGCAAGTGCTGCAAAGAAAAGGTCCCAAGTCCTACAGGAGGAATAACCCACAACAGCCTCCAGCCTCGGGGGACCCCATGCACAGCTGTGCTGTGCTGCTTTGCTGCCACAAGCCTTGGCCTTGCCATGACCAGTGGGGTGAGTCCCAGTGGCTTCACTGGGGCTGGGTGTGGGAGGACAAGGCCAGCCCTCCTCCTATACCATGGCCAGTCCTCCTGCTGTTCCCAATTTGCAGAGGAGTGATGGGTTTGCAATGTTGGCAGGGCATTGCCTGAGTCCTGAGGCATTTACAGTCACCACAGCTGAAGAGCTTGGGCAACAGCTCTGCATTTCTAGGTATTTTTTCTAGGAAATCACCACTGCAAGAAGCAGGAGGAAAAGTGACGTGGAGAGAGACAGACTGTAAATCCCTCTCAGTGGCATGAAATGGATGAGTCACTGGGGAAATCAAAGTGAAAGCAGCAGAAACCCCAGGGCACAACACCAAGGCCTGCACTTCCCTATCTGGGGAGTGATGGATGATCTCAGCCAAGAAGACCCCAGGAGGCTGTGACAGAAGGAAATTTAACAAGGGGGGGGCTCTTTGCTGGGGCTGTTTGTACTGGGTGGCACAGCACTCCAGTGTGCCCACAGGCTCCTGGGGTGATAACAAGAGATGAGTATGATCCAGCTGTGAATCAGCAGAGGAAGTAAATTCACCCTGAGAGGATCCGATTGTTATTTGTGTTATTTCTTGACTTGCTGGCACTGAGCTCCTCCAGGTTCAGCTGGTTTCACAAAGGCAAGCACTGCCATAATAAGTCCACAAAACTGATTGGGGAGCAATTTCTGAGTACTTGGGACCCTTAGTTTATATATCCATTACTCTCACCTTTATTTTTAATCTTATCTCTTGCATAGTCAGTTCAAAAGCTAATAAACTAAGGGAACATCGAAAGGTATTCATAAAGATAAGATTTTTTTTAAAGCTTTGCTTAGACCAGAGGATTGTGCCTTTCCTCAGGGGCCTTTTGTTGTGTGCACTGAAGAATTAAAGGTGTTTGCAAACCACAGTGCTCCACACATTGTCTGCTTTCCCTTCACACATGGGGGCACCTCTTTTCCTTGCCACCATAAAGAAAAGCAGAAAGATGAAGAAGTGAAGACTTTGGGGAAATCACTTAGGAAAATGATATTCCTCAGTTCCTGGGATGGATATTGGGAGCGGAAATAGTGCTGATCAGCCCTCCACATCTGGAGGAACATCCATGTTTCTCCCAGGGGCCAGAGTCAGTCTGGCTGAAGGCAGCAGGAATATCTCCTCCTGCTTCTGCCAGCAGTCCTGATGCAGAGCCTTAAACACTCTGGGCAGTGCTTGGGGGCTTGGCCAGAGGGATTCACTGAGGTGTGCATGCTCAGAGCAGGTGAAAATTGTCCTCAGATTGAGGCTGCACACAGACACCAGGCTGGCTCCTATGTGAGATTATAGATAACACCAGGCTAGCCCAGCCCACCCCCCTCCATCAGAGACTAGCTGCGAGGATGCTGGTGCTTCAAAACTCCTCTGGAAGGGCCCTACAAATTAACACACCCCCCCAGGGCTCTTCTAACCTTAGGGTAGATGTGGACAAAACCAGCAAAATAAATTTCTCTGAAATTATCTCCCTCTCCCCTCAATTCCCTCACAACCCCGTTAATGTAATTTGCTTACCTGATTTAGCAACATACTCTGAACTAATCTCAACATCAGGGATAAAAAATGCTCCGAGTAACCAGGTCACTTATTTTTTCCACTGGAATCTAATGTGCTGCAGCACTTGTGCCTGATCTGTGCCTGTGGCTTCTGTGCTCAGTCTGGTACATTTTACAGAACATTTGGTAATATAGCATCCCTGAGGTCATGTCAAGTTCTGAATACAGCATCTGAATTGTGGAGTCTTTACAGAAAATGTAACTCAAATGGTGATCGCCTCCTGCTATTAAACTGGAAATATTTGCTGTAGAAAGTAGGTCTTGTCTGAGTGCTTCTCACTGATTTCATAGTAAAAAGGGTTTTAGGCAAAGATCAGGAGCTGGCTGAAGCACAAAACTGGGATTTCCTTACTTTTCCTTGAGTCCGGGAGATGCTCTGCACAGAGCTTGGCAAAGTAAAGCCATGTGAAAATATACAGGCACAAATTCAAGCAGATGGAAAAGCTGCTGGTACCCCTCAGCACCCAGAGTCCAGGTAAAGCCAGGGGCACTGTCCCAGCCCAGCTTACAGCAGTGTCCTGGCAGGCCAAAGGCATGAGTTAGGCAGCAGAAACAAAGATGTGTCCTCCAGACCTGTGGTGATGCCCTGGATAATCCTGGTTTAGAGTAGCTCTGCTTGCTGTCACCCAAAAACAAAGAGTGTGTGTCCTGCCCCTCCTGCAGTGCCACCTCTGAGCTGAGAGCACTTGAGCAAATACTGGAATATGGGCCAATACAGAAAGTAATGGAAAAACGGCAATTTCAATGACTTACCTTCACAGAGTTGCCCTGGGAACTGGGACACTCCAGCTTAATTTCAAATTCATTGTGGTGTGACAACAGAGTGCATGCAAACTGGAAAGCTGGGCAGAAACAGGCTCCCAACACAGACCCTGGCATGGGGGCAAGCCCTGGGGGCACTGCAGTGGAGTGGGGCACTCTGTGGTAATTTCAAAAGCCATGGAAGTAAGTTCAGGTGACCCATGAAACTGTTTTGAGTTAGTTTATCTTACACACACGTGCATTTTTGGTGCCTGCACGTGCCCACATAGTGCATCGACCTGAAGGTCTAGCACTGCCAGGAGCCACAGAGAAGCCACAGGCTGTGACCTTTGGCTATTTGACTTGAATTACAATGGAGAGAATTAAAATTAGCCCTCCTCGACCATGCTGGGGGAACTTACATAGAAAATTCAGCATGAGAACTTTTCAGACCACAGGAGAGATGACAGAGGAAAACAAGAAGTGGAATTGATTCTGTACTTGACGGCTCTAAAATGCTGAAGTTGGAAAGTGCCAGCAGATGGCACTTTCCTCAGCCTTTGCTGAGGCTCCGGTGGGGCCGGGGAGCACGGGATTTCTCCCTGGCTTACCTGCACACTCTGATCAACCCTGGTTTAAGGCTAAAAATGACACAAAATGCTCAGAGGTTTCAGGTCAGAGCACTTCTGATTCAAACAGAGAACTCTCCTTTTCACATGCATCTCTTGGAGGACCCTGAGCGATGCCAGGGAAAGAGCTCACAGGAGAGATGTCTGCAGGATTTGCTGCAGGAGATGGGGTGGAGATGGGGCTCATCCCCTCCCTCCTGCATCCATCAGTGAGTTCACTTCCTTTTTGTTCACTTGGCCTCTCCTGTCTCCCCCAAAAGCAAAGCGTGTTCACCCAAAGCACAGGCTGGTACAGAAATAACCAGCTTTTACGGGAGTTGAGAATCATAGATCCATTTGGAATCGCAGAATTATTTAGATTGGAAAAGATCTCTAAGAACATTGAATCCAGCCATTCCCCCAGCACTGCCAAGCTCACCACCTAAACCATGTCCCCAAGTGCAGTATCTACATGGCTTTTACATACCTCCAGGGATGGTGACTCTACCACTGCCCTGAGTAGCCTGTTCCAATATTTGGTAACCCTTTGGACAAAGCACTTTTCCCTAATACCCAATCTAAACCTGCCCTGGCATAACTTGAGGCTGTTTTCTCTTGTCCTGTTGTTACCTGAGAGATCAACCCCCACCTAGTTCCAGCCTCTTGTCAGGGAGTTGTAGAGGTGAGAAGGTCCCCCCTGAACCTCCTTTCCTCCAGGCTGAGCTCTCCCAGCTCTCTCAGTTGCTCCTCATGGGACTTGTGCCTTGTTCCCGTGGCACTCCAGCAGTGCCAGCCCTGCACAAGGACTGCAGGTTTGATTGGGCTGTGTGATAGTGATGATGGCAAAGCGCAGTTTTACCCCAGAGCATCTGCTTGAGGTGTGACATGGGCACTAGCAGTGGGGACAGGGCCAGGTCCAACCACAGCACAGGTGGGAGCAGAACTGACAACGTCCCTGCTTTGCTTACCCTTTCCCGAGGGTCTCCAGCAGGGATGTCGAAGTCTGACAGGTCCACTGGGCCCACTGCCCCTTTTCTTGGGAGTAAATAAGCAGTGCAGACCAGCTCTCTCAGTTGCTCCTCATACAGAGCGGCAGTGCTGCCAGCGGGAGGGGAGCCGGCTGTGTCCCCGTCCAGCCGTGCCTGCCCTCCCTGCTGAGCCGAGCTTCGCCTGCAGTGCTGCGCCTGCACAGAGCCATTGCCACAACCCCTTGACTCATCTTTTCCAAGCCAGGGGGGCGCGGTGCCAAGGACAACAGGCTGAGTGCGGAGGTGACAGCTGACACTCCTCGCTCCAGCCTTGGGCAGCAGGGAAAGCTGCGGGGCTGGAGCGGAGCACAGCCAGGGCTGGCTCGGCAGGTTTGGGGCCACCAACCCCGGGTGGCCCCATGGGACAATTCTGCCCGGCAGCTTCCCTGGCACCAGCGGGTCTGGGCAGGTCTGGATCATCCAGCACACAAGGGTGTGCTGGCTCATGGCTGTAACTGGAGAGAACAGCCAGGATTTGGGGCACAGGAGCCTTTTTTCAGGTGAAAACCCAGACAGCCAGGACGGCAGTGGAGATGGACTCACACAGCACAGCACCCACCCCGGCCCCTGTCCTCTGGGATGACAAACACAAGTGTCTGAAATTTGTATTCTTAAACCATAGATGCTGCTAATCCAGCCACATTGAAGGGTTTGAAGGCTAGGAAGCTTGAATTTTTTTCCCCCTAAAGAATAATTCACGCCTCTGCCATGTACACTCACCGAAATCGTTTTGCTTTATTGCATATTGCCATCTTAGAAAATGTACAGTCTCATAACATTACACAGCATTTCCCACTAGCTACAACTACTAACATCCTTGCACCTAACAGACTACCTTAGTCACTACGAAGCTAATAAAGTCCAAGACATAAAACTTTCGTTTACAAATTATTATGGATTTTTTTTTTGTTGCTTTGTTTTTGGCATTATTAAAAAAAAATCATCTTTAAAATACACACCCAAGAAAAAAGAGTGGCTACTTACACCAGCACCAATCTAAAAGTAGTTTTCGACAATGGCACATGGAATTACCTGCACACAGCCTTTTTATTTATTTATAGAGATATATTTTTTCTTTTTTCTATTTTTTTTTTGAAAGAAAACAAAGAAATGGCAAAGTCAGCCTGATAATCAGGCTGTTGTAAAACAATTAAAAAAAAAAAACGAACAAAAAACCCAAGAGGTTTGGAAGGGCAAGAGGAAATCTGTCAGGAAAGGTCCTGATGTGGCACTGGGGTTGCAGAGGCAGGAGCCAGGGTGGGTGCTGGCACCCTGGGACCCCGGGAGGAGATCACCCTTTCTGACCCCCACCACCTGTCCAATTAAACACGTGTGACCAACCATTCCTTAAACCATCAGAAGCCAAACTTTTTTTTTTTTTAACCTTTTTTTTTTCCTTCTTATTTTATGCATTTTCAATTCCCCCCATAGTCCATTCCCTCAATTTTATCAGCCCCATTTTTTTCAGCCATAAATAAAAAATATAAATAGAGGCACTTTAGTTAAGGAATAGTATTATCATTACCTTTTGTCTTTATTTCCCCCTCCTTCTTAAAGCAAAGTGCTTAACTCCACCTTTGAACATAATCTGCAGGTTTTGCAGTTGCCTGGGTATGAGGTGCTGGACTTTATTTTTGCGCTTACCTGCTTTATTTATTACTGCTTTAAATGCTACTCAGAAAGTCTTTTTTTTTCTCTTTTTTTTTTTCTTCTTTTTTTTTTTAAATCTACAGTGCGTTAAACGTTGCAATGAAGAAAAGAACAAAATGGTAAAACCACAGCTCTTGACAACTCTGCTTCGAGAGAGATTTCACAGCTTTCACTCAGCACACAGACCCCACGGCCTTCAGGTGCTTAGAACCATATTTTTTTTATACAAATTAGTTTAAACAGCACTTTTGCTATACAGTACATATAGTTAACTGACATCCCATACCCCACCAGTAATACCGATTATCTGACAAAAGAACAACCAATCTTATTTCAAATAGTGTTAATATCTAGTGCAACAGGGACAAACTCATCTCTCCACAGGAAAAAGAACAAACAAACAAAACAAAAAAAAAAAAAAAGATCACAAAAGTATTGGTGGTATAAAAAGGTTTTGTTTTGTTTTCTTAAAAAACATACCACAAATAAATAAAAGTAAAAAGTAACAGTCCTCTATATACTCAGCATAATTTAAGAATAGAAATGTTAATATGTTAATGGTGGTTATTTTTTATTCTCCAATTCTTAATTTTCTAAACCCTTAAATTATTACTCCCTGAGAGCTCTGAATTACTTTTATTACTGTTTTTTTTTTTGTCTTTTTATTTTTGGACTGACATTTGACAGGTAGTTCTGCTTACAAATTTGCAATGACAATGAACAGCAAACCAGTCAAAAAAAGGACCTGGCTAAGAGACGAGTGTTTCTTGGCATCGCTGCTTCTGTGTGTCCGAGAAAGAAAAAGGAAAAGAAGGTGGGTGAAAGCTGGTGGGTTTTACCCCAACCCCTTTGTATTTCAGAGACCTTTGGTCCTGACCCACCTTGACAGAGGATACAGTTTGTCCCATTGAACAGAAGGCAAGAACAAAAGTTACAACGCAAAAGTTTATGCTCTTCGTCTCCTCCGAGAACCGAACCTTTCCCACCGTCTTGGGCCAGAAAACGTTGCGAAAGTATAAATACATCAGTGTGGCGTTACAGCGAGAAGCACTTTGGGGTAAAGTCTGTCCTTTAGCAAGGTGGCAGCAGGAGGAAAAAGAGTGTTTCCCAAGGATGACGGGAAGAGCATCGCCGGGAGTGCCCGCGGCGCCGAGCTCGGGAACCAGCGCGAACACGCACAGATCTGCGAGTTCCTCAGAATAACCACAACAGTGAGAGAAAACAAACAAACAAACAATGGATTAAAGTTCAGTCAACTTTGCTTTTTTTTTTTTTTTTTTTTTTTTTTAACCCCCTCGNTTTTTTTTTTTTTCTTCTTTAAACCGCTCGGCTTGTGTGCAAGGCGTCCCCTGCAAACGGCCCGGGGGGATTCCGAGCAGGAGAGCAGCAGGAGGCAGCTTCCCCTTGGCTTTGGGGCCATGGGGACAGCCGGCGGCTCGGGGTTGGGTCCTCTCTTGCTCCACGGACGCGGCATTGTGCTTGTGCATGGGGAGAACTACTTTTTGGAGCGGGGAGGAGGCGGTGCTGGCACTCACCACCGCGAGCTGCCCAAGCACCTCCCTCCACACCCCCCGACCCGACTATATACACAGTATATACACACACACACACTCGCCCGCGGGGACAAAGAGCGTGCCACTGTTCCGCTTTGAATCGCAAGGCAGTGTCATGGAAACAAAAAAAACCCAAAAAAAACACCAACCACAGCCACTTCAGAAAGACTGACCCGCGTGTCTTTTGCTGGGTTTTGCTGTCAGTTTGTTTCTCAGAAGTTGAGCTTGGTGACGGGCCTCTCGCGGCCGCTCTCCGCCAGCTGGTTGGTGATGCGCTTGCGGTTGCGCTTCAGCTTGGTGAGGTCCTTGTCGAAGACTTCTCCCGAGCGCAGGGCCGACACCAGGTCATCGAACTCGCCGCTCTCCTCCCCGGTCTCCTTCGCCTTCCTCGCCTTGCGCTCCCGCTCCCGCTGCTCCTTCAGCTGCAGGTCACGGCGATGGGGGGAAAGGAGACATCTCAGTCTCACACAGGTCGTTGTGGGGATGCCCAACACATGCATGGTGATCCCCAAACTCATGGAACAAGGGTGGTTTCCCACCCCAGTGCTTAGCACATGAGAGCTGGTCAGGGTTATTGATAGAGCACATCCCTGGAAGTGCTCTGAGGCCAGGCTGGACAGGGCTTGGAGAAACCTGGTCTAGTGGAACCTTGGAGATACGTGACCTGCCCATGGCAGGGGGATTGGAACTACAACTAGGTCCCTTCCCAACCCAAACCATTCTATGATTTTGAGATTCTATGATACAAGCTATAGGCTGAGGTTCACAGCCCCGTGGCTGCAGCTCATGGGTCACAGGAGCCCCCAGACAGCACCAGCTCTGCTGCATGTTTCAGCTCCAAGATCTCATCAACCCAAGGTCATTAGTTAATCAAGCAATCAAAAGTGAAAAGCCACTGGGTCTAAGACCACAGAAGCTCCCTTTCCACTCTTCAGTGCTCCCCATGCCACCATGACCACCATGGGGATATCATGACATGGTTGCCACTCCTGGGGGTGCTGCTGGACTCGCCAGTGTGTGCTCACCTGTGCCTCCATGCGCGCCCGGCGCTCCTCCTCCTCCTTCCTCTTCCTCATGTTCTCATTCTCCTGCTTGGCCTCGGTCACGGCTTGAAGGAACTGGTCAAAGATGCCAAAGAATTCATCAGGCTGCATTTTGTCTGTGTCTTCTCCAAAGTGCTTCACAGCCTTGGAAAACTGGAAGAGAGAAGACAGGGATGCATCAGTCTTGGATAAATCCACTGGACTGGTGAAACCTTTGACCTGATGGAGCAGAGTGGAACACTTCCAGCAGCCACGGCAGAGAGCAGGGCTTTGCCTCATCAAGCCTTGATTTAAACCTGAAATAAATCACCTGATGTGTTACCTGCTGCCCTGCAAGACCCGACCCAGATCACTCTCCAGCCCCCTCTCACTCTCCTATCTCGCCTCTGGCTCTGCTGAGCCTCCCCTGCCCCAGCTCCACTTTATTAACTAAGCAGCAGTAAAAACAAGGAAGCAAAATACTGTGGGACTGAAGACATAAAACTAATAGTAAACACGGCAGGGGAAGGGAAACTTGCACTTTTAAGTTTTTCTTTGAAGTATTTTTGGGGTATTATTTATCATTGCCACATGCTCTGCTATTGAAACCAAATGGTTTGGTGAAACTTCTAAAAGAGATTTCTGCCCAGGCTCAGGCACAGCCCTGGGCAGGGAAATGGGGAGTTTTCCGGCCTCTTGTGCTGTTTGCACACCATTAATGTGAGGGAGTTGAATGAGGCCACAGCAGAGGTCAGGACAGGACATCCATGATCTGCCAACGTGTCCCGGTCCCCAAGCAGCCCCTGCGTTGTCCTTGGGACTGACACTCTTTGTTCTCACTTCCAGCTTGAAGGAGACTCTTTGTGCCCAGAAAGTTTGTTAAAATTGTGAAGGCACATTCTGGAGATAAGCACGCTTAAAAGAAAAGAAAAACAAAATCAAAGCACCAACAGATTTATTAGTTGCTTTGATTTTGCAGGGTAGACCAAGAGGAACGTTTTTAAAGCCTGCCTGTATGATTTAGTTTTATTTGCAGGCGTGCCCCAGGCTCTTCAAAAGATATTTAGTGCATTTTTATTTCTTTGTTTACTTAAGGAACTTAACACTTCAAGATGCAGGGAGGAATCTGAGAGGTACCACTATATAAGTCAATATAATTGAGGTTAATCTTGCTGATTTTAATCAAGATATTAAAATTCTCTGCCATGTTACAAGAGATTCTGGTGGGGGAGGAAAGGCTGAAAATGTTGGCCTCATGTGACATAAAGTTTAGAAAATGGGGATGTTTCTGCTTTCCTAAGAGAAAACAGGAACATAATTTGAATCTGGACATGTGTTTAAAAAGTGAAGAGCTGGAGTGTTCCACACAGCCCATCCCACCATGGGAACAGCTGCAAATTGCTTCAGAGTGGATTTCCATGGACGCTGGGGACCATGACAAGACCTCATCCTCCACATCCAGCCAAGTCAGCAGAAGATAACACAGCTTGCAGAGCATTTGTCACCATCTCCACAGTCCTAACTCACTGCAGAGAATACCTGCCAGGTTACCATCAACAGTCCAAAAGGGTGGCCAGGGTTAGCCATGGCCTCAGGGAGGTCCATCATAATGCTCAAGCATGGGTCAGAAGGTCAGTGCCAAACAGGCACAGGAGAAGGAGGAGAGGCTGAGAAGCTTCTCAGGTCTCAAGGACACTGGTGGCCTTACCAGCTCTTTCGCTTCCATCAGGAGATCTTCGACATCCGAGAAGCTGAAGCTGGCCAGTGTGATGAACTGGCTGACCACAGACACAAACTTGTCACCTGCTTTCTGAACCTGAGACTTCTGGAAGTCCAGCTCCTTTGGGGAAAAAAAAAAAGTAAATCTGGTCAGGACCTGGGCTGACAGGGGACACAAATATCACTGGCCTCTGGTGGTGCCATTGGGAGTGTGCCTGCATCAGTGTCAGGGTTCTGCCAGCTGCTGCTCCCCCCTGCCATGCACAACACCCTGGATTACACTGCCTGAAGTCAGCTTTTAAGCCAAATCCTGCCGGAAAGCTTATGGAAGCAGGATAATTCAGCAAGACCCGAAGTGAGTCCTTTGGGATACCTCCACCATTTCATCACCACTCCAGCTGGGCTGCAGGAGTGCTCCCCAGCCCTCTGCAGTTTTACAGCCTCTGCACATCACAGGTCCTCCATGGGCATCATCACTAGGCTTACTCAGCCTCCCTTGATGCATTAGACATAAACCATGCACGGTGCCTAAACACACATGGTAACTTCAGTGCCAAAACAGCCCTGGGAGGACAGGCACACGTGCAGGGCAGGAAGGAAAAGCAAACAGATCTCCAGGATGTGAGATAAAAGCAGCTTCGCTGGGAGCTCCCTGGCCTGCCTCCCCAAGGAGGGATGCCGTGCTGCTCGGAGCCAGGCTGGGCTGTGCTTCATTTAAATAATACTTACAGTCTCCACCGCTCTCAGGCCGCTTCTCAGAGTGTTTATTTCTTTCTCCAGCTCAGTCATGCTGTTGGAAATAGCAGGACGTTAATTTTCAGCCTTTCCCAGTAAAACCTACAGCTTTCTGGCAAACTTGACCATGGTTTCCCCACTGAGAAGACCCCAACCCTGCCCACATTGCCTCCTTTTTGCAGATCAGCGTGTCTCAAGCAGCACATCTGCTGACAGCCTCTAAGCTGGGACTATCTCAAAGTGCTTGCTGTTGCTTGTTTTAAAGGAAAGCACTTTTCTGTATTTTTAATCAGGGGGACTGTGCAGGTTTAGCAAGCCCAGCAGCCTCCAGCCCTCTCCAGGAGAAAGGAGGGCTCAGGAGAGGGCCTTGCTGGGCACAGATGTCTCTCCAGGGCCAGCAGTGGACGGGATTGCTGTCCCAGTGCACAGAGAACAGTTTTTCAGGGTACCACGGCTGGGTGAACACCAGGCAAAGCATCCCTCAGAGCAGCGAGGCTTTCACAAAGGGAGACAGCCCAAATATAGAGAAATAAAAATAAATCACCACGTCTGGCGCTGGCTTTGTTTACACAAGGCTCAAGCCCCCGATGAGCTTCAAATTCAAGCGCGTACGGGTTTCTACCACTGCGTCTGAGGAGAAGCTTTCTCACAAAGGCTCGGTGACCACAGGCTTGATGCCTTTCCAGAGGTGTCTGTGCGAGGGCTGGGGTCCCTGGAAATGCTGACACCAGGTCATGGGGCAAGCATTCCTGGCAGGTTTAGTCTGGGAAAATGCAGTTTTGGGAGCCCTGTGCTCCAGCAGTTCATTACAAGCGGTGGGATTGACAGAGGCGGCAATTTCTGTTTCACAGCTGCAGGGCTGGGGGGAATTCAAGGTTTTCCAGAGCTTCAGAAACTTTTTGGTTTCACTCTAGATTGGACCAAACCCAAATGTTACATATGGTGTCCAGTTTAGAGCGAAATGATAAAGTTTAGAGGGGTAAAGAAACCCTCTGTGCAGGCGTTTTCTGTGTCTGTGCAACAGCTGCAGAGCCTGGAGCATGGGAAAGCTGGAGTGTCCAGCGGCAGGGAGCGTGTCCTGCTCAGCCATGCCCTCAGCTGATGCCTACAAACTGAGCACCACACACTCACAGAACCATGGAATATCCTGAGTTGGAAGGGATTGACAAGGATCTCCAAGTCCAACTCCTGGCCCTGCACAGCCCCAAGAGTCACACCCTGTGCCTGAGATGAGAGTGTTGTCCAAATGCTTCTGGAGCTCTGTCAGGCTCTGTGCTGTGATCACTGCCTAAGGGAACCTCTTCCAGTGTCCAACCACCCTCTGGGAGAAGAACACTCTTCCCTGCCCGCATAGATTTGTCCTGTCACTGTGCTCAATCCCAGTGGCTGATGATTATTTTACATTTTATACATGAAGGTGCTTGTTTTGTCCAGTACACATCTTCCCTGGGAACCCACCACTGCTACAAGAGACCTTTGAAGCCTGGAATATCCTCAAGCCACTGTAAACTCTGTGCGTATTTCAAAGAAACATGGAATGGTTTGGGTTGGAAGGGACCTCAAAGCCCATCCATTTCAAGTTCCACTCCCTGCCATGGGCAGGGACACCTTCCACTATCCCAGGTTGCTCCAAGCCCCGTCCAACCTGGCCTGGAACACTTCCAGGGAGGGGGCATCCACAACTTCTCTGGTTAAACTGTTCTAACTGCACCCCCTCTAAAGAGGTGCAGTTTCAGCTCCTTTTCAAGTCCACCACTAACACAAATATGCCCTGGCTGCAGAAACATGTGATCTTTGCTGCTCATGTCCCTGAAGCACCAAAGCCTGCAAGCCCCTGCTGGAGTTTAAAACCAAAACAGAGCCTCATTGATTCCAGAGGTACTTCAGCACATACTTGAGGGCTTTGCAGGGTAACAGCAGATTCCTCCTGAACTTAAAGGTTCAGCCTGTGTTTAAGGGCTTTGCTGAACTGGGGCAGCCTGTTCCCAACAGGTCACCAGACAGGGCTAAAAAAGCTGGTTGCAAACCCCAGAAGCTCCGTGTTTGGTGGTAAAACAAAGGGCAGGCAGGACCTGGATGCAGGTGAGCCCCTCACACAGCTGCCTGGTCCTGCCCATGCTGCAGGCAGAGCATCCCTGGCACATGAAGATAAACAGCTGCCCTTTATCTGCAGCCACACCGCAACCGCTTCCTCCTGGATTACTTAATGTACCATTAGAAATTAATTAAATGCTTTTGCGGTGAGATAACAACAGGAAGCGGCTGCTCCAAGCAGCTCTCCTCCCTCAAGCTCAGAAGTTTAGAGCCTTTGCTGCAAAGGCTGTGATTTAAAGCTGCCAGGTGATGTCTGCTTCTGAGTCCTGGGCTGCTCTGGGGCAGCATGGCCAGGGCATGGGATAGAGGCCAACAGGCAGGATCTGGCCAGGAGGGTGAGCTGGGGTGGGGTGACATGGAAACGCAGGCTGAAACGAGGGGAGAGGCACTCCCAGTGCTCCCTAAGTGCCACCTCAATCCCTGCTTACTTGACTTTGGCTGCCTGCGGGATGTCTCGCAGCTCCTCATGCAGCCGAAGGACTTTGGGGTATTTCTTCTCCACAACAGTGATGAGATAGTGCAGCAGGGTGATGTTCCTAGGAAAGAGGAGCAGAGAGGTCACTGTGGCAGCATCCTGGGGAGCACATAGCTCAATCAAAACCCCTGGTTAAATCCCAACCCTGGTAATTAACTATTTGAGGATTCCTGCAAGGATACTGCTTTCTGCCTGTGTGGGGACACAGGATGGGTCGGTCCCATGCACAGCCACAGTGCAGTGCAGCTTGGTCCCTGCAAGCAAGGGGAACAGGAGGAACCCAGGGGAGATGAGTGTCACTGCTCTTGCCCTCCACTGTCTTTACTGATGGATGAGACCAGACAGGTTTGAGACCTGACCCAGCTCCTCTCACTCTGTGAACTGAGTTCAGCAGGGCAGGGCAAACCAGGCAACAGCTGCATCAGCATGGGAGAGTGGCAGAGGGGGTTCCCATGGAGAAAAGCCCCTGGAAAACCTTTCTCTGGTTCTTGGCTTCTTCAAACGAGTTAAAAAGCATTTGGAAGATGATCCTACTAATCAGCCTTGGCTGCAGTTTAGCCAGCCCAGGAAAGAAAGCCCCCATCAATCCCTGAGCTGATCTGCAGCTCAGCTTCCCTCAAAAGCTGTCCTGTTCAAAAAATGCACACTCACATCACTGGATGAGCCAAATTGGGCAGCAGGAGGAGGGGACTGCTCCCACATATCCACATCCCAGAGGTAATGCTAATGACCCCTCCACTCCCCCAACATCCCTGGGGCCTGTGGATGCCACCAAGGGCAAGGGCAGGGGCTGCTCACTTGTCAATGCTGGACTTGGTGTCCGCGATCTTGTTGAGGCTGGAGATCTTAAACCCGAAGGCGTTGCCCCTCTGGCCCTTGTTCATGTAGTTCCCGAAGGCCAGGACCACCTCCAGGAGCTGCTGGAGGCTGCTGCTCTGCAGCACTGCCTTGGAGCCAGCACGGATGGCTGAAAGCAGAGAGAGGGGTGGGACATTACCCCCCTGCCACAACAGCCCACCACCCCTTCAGTACCCCCAAAGAGTGACCACCAGCTCCTTCCCTTCCCCTGTGTCACTGCCAGCTCCACGTGGACCAGGCTCATCCTGGCACGGAGGATGGATGCTCTTCCTGGGAGCAATCCCTGTGCTGGGACAGTCCCTGAGCAGATCTGGTCACTTGCCTTCCACCTTGGGTTTGACCTCTGCAACTCTCTCTGCAAACTTCTTCTTAAAGTAGAGGGACTGCAGCCTTTGCTGATAATGGTTTATCCTGGAAAACAAGGAGGTGCAGGTTCAGCTTTGCTTGCTCCAGGCAGAGCTCTGTTGCTCCACTGCTCACAGCTGTGCTTACAAAGCACGCTTGAGCCATGGTGATTAAAATATAATGACCCCTTTTCTCCCTGAAACTGTGCTGGGATGGGAAAAATTGACAACTGAAGCTACAGCTGTCCTGGGGTGGATCCCAGTGGGTTCTTAAGCACATGCTTAAGCCTATCCTTAACTCAGCAGGTTCAACAAGTGGATTTTTACACCCTACTGGAATGAACAAACAGTTCTTTTGATGCCTTAAATGGCTACCTAAAAACAAGAGACTAAACAGGAATAAAGATAGATATTTATTTGAAAAGCCTTCAAAGGTACACCCTGGGGTTTCCAGAAGCTACTGCCTCAATGGATCCCAAGATGGATGATGAGTCGTGAGTTCTTCACACTTTTATAGGTTTTGCATATCAGCATAAATTTGCCAATTAAAACTTTAGCTAATGATGTCATTTCTCCAAGCTTGCCCCCGCTTCTCAAGATGCTGGTTTACACATTTTGGGCCTAGGAGGGTCTGGGTGTCCTTGGAGAGCGAGCTGGAGAGGCTGTGTTATGTCTGTCTCAGCATAGGAGAGCAGCAGCTAACGAGCTACAGGAAACTTCAGTTACACTGGGCACTACAGGATTTGAAAAAGTTAAAAAGTTAAAACCCAAGGCATCACTTTCACAACCACTCCTAAGCAAAGGCGCTGATGAGGTCTGGGCTTCCCATGGCTTTGTGATGAGCTGCAGCTGGAGAGAGGCTCACCTATGACCAGAACTAATGAAACTGGACCTTCTGATCATCAAAATGATGGCCTGGGCTGGAAAGCCCTTTCCTGGGCAAGTCAGGGATAGCTCTGCTCATGTCAGCTGCGTTTAGGCTAAACAAGATCTCCCTTGTATGCACATGGCAGTCTGATTTGAGTCATTTGGACCAAGGACCCACGGGAGACATGCTCACATGCAGGGCCAAGAGCTACGCTGTTGTACTAATCAGAGGTGACAAAGACATCACACTTGGTTACAGACCACAAGGCAAATTAAGAAGCTGCGCTGGAAATCAAGGAAAACATTTGCATCAGCACATTGTGCTTTCCAAAGGATGAAGGCATGGGAGCAACACTTGGGTGAGAGTCTGTGAAGAAGAAAGGTGACCTGTGATAGAAAAGCTAATTCTGAGCATCACTGAGCCCCGAGGGCTCAGGTCTGAACTTCACAGCTCCATCGTGCCTGCCTTTGACACTCAGCAAGCACACGGCGCATCGCCCCGGCGCTCATCAGAGCGCTTCTCAGGGAGGACAGGAGCATTTCTATTTTTGATCTCCCAGCATAATCTCAAATTGCACAACTCGCTGACCTTGCCAACAAGTGACTTGCTTGAAGTTCGGCTAAGAAATTCAAAGAGCTAAATGCTCAGTTCAATTTAAATAAGGAGCTTCAAGATTTTAACCCCGCACCTCTAGAGGATGTGCACACAGTAGATAAGATTATTCATCCCTGAAGACTCCTAAGTCTTAAATGATTGCTACTAGGAGCAGGAAGAAATTACATTTCCTTTCAGTCTCATACAGTCTCAGGAGGCCAAGGGATGAGTCAGTCCTAAGGTGAGGAGTGGGACTCAACTACACAGCAGGGCAAAATGTACATACATCAGGCCTGAATATTCATTAGGATGAAAGGGAAAGGAGCATTCCTTTAGAATGGTAACATTCTAACAGCACTTCCCACCCAGGCCACAATGAATCATAGAATCGTTCAGGCTGGAAGGGACTGAAAGATCATTTAGTTGCAACCTGCCTGCCCTGTAGGGACACCTTCCACTAGACCAGGTTAGAACACAGAATCTCAGAATCATCAAGGTTGGAAGAGACCTTCAAGATTATCTAGTCCAACCATCAACCCAGCACGACCACAATCACCCCTAAACCATTTGCCCTGAAAATGAGGGAAAATGTGTTAGGATATGATGTGGGAAGGAAACACCTCCCACCAGAGAATCCATCTACCCATCCCTCTCCCCTGATGCTTGTATGGGAGCACAACCCTGGTTTTAGGAGCACAGCACCACAAATGATCCTCATAATTTGGAGCACCTTGCTTGCTCTCCCATCTGCCTGGCCCATTCATTTCTTGATGTGAGAAACAGTAAGAAGGGCTCATTTCCCAAGCAGGCTCCACGAAACACCCATCTCCTGGCCAGCCCCTGCAGCCACTGGCCAAACAGTGTCCCCTGAGCCACCAACCTGCTCATTTCGAAGAGGAACCGGTCAGCCTTGGCCATGCGGTCCAGCTCGTGCTTGTGCTCCTCCAGCAGGTCAATGTCACCCTTTTCAGGAACAAACTTCAGGAGCTAAACAAGAGAAAGCACAGTGGTGGACGTGAGGTCCATGCACAATTTTTCAAGAGCCAAACAGTGATTTATTTCCTTGAATCTAACACCTTTTCAGCATGTACAGACAGCGACCCCGAGGCACCTATGAAATAAGCGTTGCTGCTGTCCCTGTGACCTTCCTCCCATCACTCCATCACATCAGTGTCTTCTGCCTCTGCCCTGCCATCACACTGCTTTTACAACACATGTACTAAGTCTGCTCCAAGGAGGTTTCAACATCAGCTCTGCCAGAGGAGATGTCAGTCAGGGACTCCCATTTGCTGCAACTCTACTTATTACCAGATGGAAACTTCGTGCAATGAATCCTTCCACGTCTCTGCTCAAAGTGCAATTACCAGCTCAGATTTAAGGACAGGTGAGTAACACGCTTCCAAAGGTACTCAGATGGGATGAAAAATGGGACAAACTTCAAGCTGCAGCCACAAAACAGGCAACTGGCCCCATCTCAGGGTCCCAGGCAGACCTGGGTACAGGAACGGCATGTGGGGGCCATGATGCTCCCAGCACTGATGTCATGACCAAGCTGCTGCTCCAGCCCACCTGGGTGGTTTGTCAACATGTGGTTAGTAAATAATTTGGGGCCTGACACACTCCAGGCTGTGCTTTGGTCCCAAGTACTTTGCACAGCATCGTCTCAGCATGAGGCAAACACAAAGGAGCACGAGACACATTGCCCACCTGTTCCAGCATGTCTTTTGGGAGGTCCTCCTGCTCATCCATCGTCAAAATCGCTCGTTTGATCTCCTCATTCGAGAGTTTCAGCCTGGGAGGTGGAGGGAAAGGAGAGTTATTCCCAGCCCAGGAATTGGGGAAGGCTCAGGAGTGTTTCCTCACACACCTGTGCAACAGCTTAACCCCCAGCCAGCAGCAGCATCACAAACAGCTCTACCCAACATGTTATGGAGGATGTGTGAGAAATGTGGTAGGACCATGCTCTGCCAAGGCTCAGCACAGCACAGAGCAGCCCTGGCCCTGCTGCAAACTGGGAGGGTCAAACCTCCCCAGCCAATTCCCTCTCCCCACACCGCAGCTGCCATTCCCTATTTCCCTGTTGTACAGTACTTTATGTAAGGGTTATAAGCAGTACATTCAATATCCAACTTTCATATGTAATCTTGCCCACAGCAATGCTGCTCCTGCAGTTCCAGCACCCCCAAAGGCCATGGGGCCAGGGGGTCACATTCCCACTGGCAGCACAGCACAGCCCAGGCTCAGGCATGCAGCTCAGCACGGCCCCTAAACTCACTGCCACAACCCTTAAGGAAAACCTGGACAATTTCCACTGCTGCCCCTTGATTTAAATGTTGCCTCTCCCACTTTTCCCATCCGCCTTTGGCTGAAGTCTTCCTCTAGGAAGAAATGAGAAGGAAATCCAAAATTTGGACAGGCGGATGCTCAACACCCCAGGAAACCCATCAGTTTGGTTTTCTTTGGAGGGCTGGGGATTCAATGCACTTTGAAGTGTAGGAAGCTGGAAACCAGGCTCTCCTCCACCTTTCTCTTCCTCTATTTCACCTAACAGGAATTGAAGATGCAGCCTCAAATTGGAGATTTCCAAAACCACAGACCACTGCGTCACAGCGAGCACCACCAGGCTGGGCTTCCATGGCAGGGATCTTTCTGCCAGCAGCCCACACCAAGTTGAGGCAACAGAGAGATGGAAAGATGCCCTTGGCTCCTCCTGGGCTAGAGCAGCCATTAATTACAGTTTAATTCGACTGCAGCACTCCCAGGAACCGCTCCCTGCAAGGACTTTGATTGCAAAACCACACGTATTTTTCTTCTTTGTATTGTGGTCTATAAAATCATCTAAATTAAATAAAGGGAAAGCCCAGAAACTTATGCAACTCCGTTTACCAACATCCTCTCCCTCGCCCAGCATGCAGTCGTGGTTAAAGCCATTGCAACAGATCCAGTTTAAAAAATGTAATTGACTGTACTTGCATGCAGGGAAAAACCACGGAGTTGAAAAGACCTGTTTGAAACCCTATGGCCCCAGTATCAGTGATCCATGCTGCCAAGGGATGCTGAAACACTGGATGTGGCTCAAAGGAATGAGCTGAAACCAGAAACACACCCTACAGCAGGATGTGAGACCTTGGAAGTCAACCTGATCAGCAGATTGAAAAGAAGATCGGGAGCTGACTTGATCACTCTGAGTAATTAAACAAGGAGGGTGTTTCTCACCCCCACGTCTCTTCAGGGAGCAGACTGAGACTGGAGCTGGCTTTTGGAAGCTGAAGCTAGCACAGGAAGGGTGCTGGTCTCTGAGGCCAGGGCAGCAAAGGCTTGGTTTAGCTTGGAATCTTTTGCTCAAGACTGGAAGTGAAGGATTAGCTTTATCGAGGCAGGTGGATCTTACAGACCTGGTACATAAATCTTCATTCCTTACGAGCCCACATTTCTCATCCTTGGAAAATGTCCCATCTGCTGCTTCCAGTAATAAGCAGCCACATCCTGAGGTCATCCCACCTTTCCCTTACAGCAGCAGTGGCCAGGATGGGACATGATCCAAGGTGGGATATGAAACTGCAGGAGAACTCCCTTTACACCCAAGCAGAAACAGGAATGCTTAGACCACCAACACCAGTCTCCACCCTGATGAAATGCAGACACTGGCTAGATCTGGGAATTTGGGGATCCCTGGCAGGCAAAAATGCTCCTGGGAGAAGGGGGTGGGCAGGCAGCTACTCCTCATCCACAGAGAACACCTAAAGCACATAGAAGTACCACGATCATCTCCAGCAGGGTGGTGAAAGGTGAGGGTGACTTTTTCAAGCCCTTGCTCATTGAAAGCAGAGTCAACATAAAAAATGCATTTAAAAGGAAAGAAGTTGAAAAAACCCCAGGCTTTTCTCAGGAATCATCACAACCCAGCGCCAAGAACAAGAGCCTGCCCCTGCCTCGGCAGAGAGCGAGCGCAGGGCGCCAGAAGAAAACAGCTTCTCAGACGATTTGATGGGAAAGGGGCCAGTGAAAGCTAGAAGCTTATCTATAACCACAATAATTATCATTGTTGGCAGCAGCTGTCGAAGGCGAGCCGTCTGAGAGGAACGGGGTCACAGGACTTGCTGTCACAGGGATTTAGAGGCAGCGGGCTGGCGATGCGAGCTGACAGCTCTCCGGCCCGGCGAGCGCGGGGCCGCTCCGCGCCGCCTCTGTCGGACCCCGCGGAGGGCGTAATAAGTGTGAAGGGGAAAAACAAATTCCGCCGGGAAAGGGACGCGCCCTCCTGAAAAGCCACATTCATCCGAGGGAAAAAAAACGCCTCACGCCCGCCTCGCTGGGAGAGGGGAATCAAACGAGCCATTCACTGCCAGCACAGGCGGAAAACGACTGAGCGAGGGGTGGATTTGCATCTGGCAGAAGGCAGGGCTGGAAACACACACCCAAAATACACACCCATACACAGGGAGCAAGAGGGAGGATGTGGGGGGCTCGCAGAAGAAGGCATGATAAGGCACTGACATCAGCAAAGCGTGCTCCAAAAAAACAGAAGGAAAAAAAGCAAGTGTTAAAAATATTCTCGTGCTGCATTACAAGCTGGAGGAAAGTCCAGTGATCTCACTGCGCAGTAATTTCTCCTGAAGCAAGGGAAACAGGCAAAAAAATAAATCTACAGAGAGAGATAAAGTATCTCACTGGCTGTAATCTTTCCACGCTGCGAGCCAGACAATGCCTGGTGAGCTCACAAACGTCTGGGCTAAATCAGGGGCCAAGCCTGCAGGTCCTTTCACATGTGAAAGTCTGGTCAGCCCCGTGGTGGCTGTGCAAGCAAGGCAAAGAGCAGAAGCCCAGCTGCCAGACCAGTGCCTTTGGAACACTGGGATCAGGGACCCAGTGCTCTGCCCAGCTTTGGGATGGGAGCTGGGGCGGGCAAAGGCAGAAGGGTTTGCCCAGTGGTAACACCGAGTCTGCTGGAGATGTAGGAGCTGGACCTGAGACCACTTAAAAGGATACTTGGGCTTAATCCCTACACCTCTTCTGAGACACTTGGCATCAAATCACCCAAAGGGATTTTGGAGAGAGAAACTCAGTTGTGATCCTGGGAGTACCATGGGATGAACTCCACTTCCAAAGCAGCATCTGGGGCAAGTCAGTGCAACCTCGAAGCAACTGGTCCCTGCACGAGGATGGGCCTGGGAAAAGTCCTATGAGAGGCCTGAGGACCACCTTGCAGGGCAAGTCTGATCCTGCTTCTCCCCTAGGAAACAACCCACAGGAAAAGGCAGGCAAGCAGCAACCTCCATCCTGCCCTTTTTGTGGGATTAGTTACTGGCAATTCATTTCCAGCCATTGCTTTCTTGGAAGAGAAAGCTTTGCTGGTGAGATGAAATTGAAACCTTTACTCAGTAAGATGTGCAAGATGCCTTTGAAGTGGAGTGCTTGGGTCTCTCCCCTTCCCACTGAAGGAACTATTTGTGTGCTTAACTTCCAAATATACACTTAGACCTCTGGCTGAATCACACCTAATCCCACTCAACGCTCAGCCTACATATGCTGGGAGCAGCCCAGCCAGTGCCCCAAATCCCATCGTTTTACTTGCTAATAGCTGCCTGCCACAGACATACTCATTTGCCTGCTGCTTTAAACTCTGCTTTCATCATCATCCTTTTTTATTTGGACTGCTAGGAAGCACGAAAATCCCCAGAAGCAGCCCGGTGCAGAGCCAGCTGTAAACAGGGCAGTTTTACCCCCAAATGCTGCAGCACTCATCACTCTTACTGCCCACAGGGTGCCAGCCACCTCTGGGAGAAGCACCAGGGGCTGAGTTACCCACCCAGAGGGTTTTTTTTTGCAGATATCAGACTCTCCAAGCTTTCTGTGGAAGGGAATCAGCTGGGCTGTCCAGACAAGGCACCATCTCCACTGGGAAGAACCAGATGGAACCCATGGTCTGGGAAAACACCAAATTTGGGTGCTGCGGCTACAAACCCAACCCACCAGCACTGTTGCTCCATCCTGGGTGGCACAGAAGCTTCTGTGCCTCCAGACAGCAGAGTGAATATTTTTAAATTTTACTGCTGTTGGAATTTTTTTTTCTGGGTGAGTCAGAAACAAGTGGCATTTTCTGCTGCTATTTGGGTGTTTTTTCCCCAAGCAGCTACACTGATGGCTCATCCTTTCAGACCACTGCAACTTGGTTTCCCTTTTCTCAGGATTCAGTCTCATTGGTCTAGTTTATCTTGCCAAAAAAAAGCCCTTTTTATCCTTTTGGCAGCAATTTGGAGAGCAGATTAAATTGCTGGTAGCAGTGCTGAGCCTGCCTGGTGAGGGGTGTGATGGAGGCTGTCAGACCAGCAGGGCAGCTGTTAAGAGGGGGACATCCCCTTCCCGAAATTCAGATGTGGGCAACAAGGTCCTGGCTGAATTACTGCTGCTCCCTGCACCCTGCTGACACCCAGCACTCCCCCAACCCAGAGAGAGCCTCTTCAACCACCAGCAAAGAGCAAACAAAACCCAGAAGATAAGAAAGATAAGAAGTGAAATCAACCCCCTTCTACCTCCTGTGAAGGCTCACCGGGTATCCCAGCCCCTTGGGAGCTTTCCAGGGACACCAAATTGCCATGTACCCAGTTAATTGGTACATTTACCATGGCATTGCCCCCCTCGGGGCCACCCCACCACGAGGATGTAAGGCTATAGCTGGGTTCAGGTGTCACTGGCTCTCCTGCTGCACTGGCTCCTGCCATCAACCCCCTGCTCCAGGCATGAGGAGCACACTCAGGCCAGGGTACTGAGCCTCCCCCCACTCCCAGAGGGCAAAAAGGCACCAACCATACCTGGAGAGGAGGATGTTGCAATTCTGAGCTCTCCGGCCGTCTATGACGGAAAGCTCCTTGACTTTGTGCCGGGAACTCAAAGTGTCGTCGATGGCATCTTCCTTCTACGAGAAAACAGTAAGAAGAAAAGCCTGGAGAAGAGCCATGGAGCAGCAAGGACATTTAGTGCTCTCAGCACACAGCAGCGTGACACACAGTGGGCCCCCACTAATGAGGAGTGTCACCATGGGTTGTGGGTGAAGCCCTTTGCCTGTAACCGAACCACAGTAAGTCATTTCATAAACCAGAGCTGCCTTTGAAGCCACTGGTTAGACACATAAATATTTTCTCAGACAGGGAAGATTTAAGAACCTGCAAACACATGGGCGCTGCTGAATAAATAAAGGCAGGCTTTCCTAGCACACGTACTTGTGGTACTTCATCAAACCCTCGCATGGAAGAGTTCATTACAGGCTGCTGCACACAAGAGCATCGCTCTCGTTCCTCACCCCTGCTCCAAACATCTGTAATCACCCTTCATGCATCAGTCCTGCCAGGCCAGCTAACCAACACAGGCTATCTGACTTGCAAAAAACAACTGGCAGCTTTTTCAGTGCAATTCTCCCAAAACAAGGGATTTGAAAGCAGGATTTGATAGCAGCACCTCTATCTCTGAAGCAGCTTAAATACATTGCCTTCAAATGAGTAGCAATGCTGTGGTTGTGGGCAAATGGGCAGATCCACATAACAGCAGTTTTGCAGGGCTGCCCGAGGAGTTCATGTTGCCCCAGGTTTTAATTTACCATATTGCATATTTTAGTAAGGTTAATCAATTAAAAGCTGGCTATTTAATCCTCCTGGAAGGAACACAATCTGGAGCTGCAAGGTCCTGAACGTTATAGATCCACACTAAAGATCCATGAACATAGGAGAACTGGCACATTGCCACTGCAAGGGCTGAGACTGAGCACTGAAATTACAGTTTTTTATTCATTTTCTTGTTTTAATGAAGAAAACCCCCAGATATGAGAAGTGGGAAGAGAGGCAGGTGATGGAAATTGAGCCCCAAGTCACCACCAGCTGCCTCCTCCTGTGCATTGCCTGCTCTAACCAAGCAGAGAGCTTCAACTCCTGAGTTTACTTCCATCTTTTGAAAACAAAAAATGCTCAGGGGTAGGAGATGCTCTGTGCTCAGCTCTATCTAATAATCCAACTCCTGGACTCAGAAATTGGCTTTGACCTCAGGCCAGACAGCAGAGAGGGTAGGTCCTGCCTTACCAGGCTCCCCAGCATCAACTTTCAAGCTGCTCCTTCTGGTGATCTTTGCACCTCTCTGATTCAATCCCATTTATCACACATTAACCCCCCTCAGAGCACCCACATGCCCTCGTGTCCCTGTCCCCAGTCCCACGCTCACCCTGCCCATGCCACACTCCTGCAGGTGCTCACTTACCTGTCTGGAGCTACCATTCACAAAGAAGTCCTACAGCCATAGCAGAAGCATGGAAAAAGGCAGTAAAAAACACATGCAGTTCAGTGATCTTGGCAAAACCAGAGGGAGTCGAAGCACAGAGAAGGGAAAGGTGTGACATGGGGGGTTTGGTGGTGTGGGGAGGCACTTGGGGGGGGGTCAGTGCCAAAATAGGGGGGATGCAGGTGAAAACGTGGATTGCAGGATGTGCAGAAGGGGAGAGCTGATGGAAGAGGGAGCTCCATGAATGGGTCAGGCCAAGGTACATCGTGCACAGAGGTGAGGAGGGGACACGGGATGAGGTGGGAGGATGCTGGCCAAGCCCTGCCACTGGCCCAAAGGCACAGCACTGCTCAGCTTGCCATGCCAGGAGGAAAATTGCTGGTTCCTGCACATCTGAGGGACTGAAATGCCAATGCGACTGCCAGGAAAAACAGGGCTTTCAAGTGGAAATAACGAGAGGCTCATCCTGGAGCAAATCTGGCCGCAGCAAAACTTTGCCATTTGCCACGGCAACACACTTCCCCTCGAGTTCTCATCCTTCTCCTCCCTGCTTCTCCAGGGCTCGGCAGCCTGGCCAAATGCCACCCTAAGGTCCCACCAGCACCATGCTCCTCCCAGGACCATGCTCCCCCACCAGAATGGAAGAAGGTGCAGTAAAGCTGGCACACACACGTGTGCACACGCACACACACACACACACACACACACAGGGGTTATCCTTCCTCATTCCCTCAGCTGAGCTGTGCTGATCAAGAGTCTTGTGGCTAAACTCTCTGGTTCAGTTAAGGCTAAGGATCAGTTTCATTAATCAATCTCTTTCCAGCAGTCTCCTTTGTGGGACAGGCACAAAGCACACCTACAAGCTGCAGCTGGTATCTTCATTTTCATTTAACTGGTCCCTAATTAGGAGGTCTTCTTTCCATTTCAACACTCAGACCTGCCCCACAATGCTCAGACTTGCCCCAGGCTGCTGGAAAGGAGGACATGGTGGCGTTCCTTGCAGTCCCCTGCTCTAGAAGGAGGGCTCCTCATGCAATAAGGCAGAGAAAGGGTTCAGCACAAAAACCCTCCCTCTCTGCCTCAAACCAGCCCCATCCCTGCCCCTTTCCCTCACAGGAATCATAATCCAGCCTCTGCTGCAGGATGGTGTAAGGAGGAGCAGCTTTAAATGTGCTGTCAGCATTCCCACGAACAATTCCCAGCCCTGCTGTCCCTGGCCCATGCACAGGTCACTCTCCCTTGCATGGAAGAGCTGGAGGCTTTACTTCCTTCATCCTTTTTTGGGAGATGAATTCTTTCCCAGCTCACTGCTAAGCCCCTGGTTCAACAACACATATTTTTTCCACTTGGCCCTGACTCTTTCACATCACTCACCGCTGCAGGACCTGTCAGGACTGCCCTGGCTGTGTCACTGCTGCTTATCAACATCACTCCCTGCCTCTACCCTCCTGAAGACACTCAAGACATCCCTGACAGAGGCACAAACCCCTGTGTAGTTTAAGCCCTGATGGCCCTGGACTCACCTTTCTCCACCACTACATGCACAGCTTTACACAGCTCCCACCAGTCCTCAAGCCACAGCCAAAAACTCAGCAGCTCCTGTTGGCTTTCCTTTAAATGCTGGTATTCTGCAGGGCTGAGACCTTCTCTGGGGACAGGGACAGCTGCAGGGCCCCAGCAGGGAGGATACAGGCTCTCCTAACAGCTTCACCCATCGGGAGGCAGGGATGCTCCCAGGCTGAGCCCCAGGAAGCCCAGAGGGTTCCTGTCCTCCCTGCACGAAAAGGGCCTTTCCCAAAAGCTGCAGAGCTCACTTAATAGCCTGCATTTACACCCCAGCCTGTGATGTGGGAAAAACATTTAAAGAGATGCTTAAAATTAAGTGCATCATTAAGCCTCGGGTCTGTGCAGCACTTAGGGACTCCCAGGCGCTCTGGCAACAAAACCAGACAGATCCCAGCAAAGGCAGCCCCACAACAGCCACCTGGGGAGGGTCAGAGAGCTCTGTGCACTGCACACACCTCTGCCTGCTGTCCCCAAGCCCTGCTGGGGCACTGGCCACAGGCATGGCACCACCTGACCATGGATTTTCAGAGCCCTGGTTTGTCTGGGGGCATGGGCAGACAGGCAGCCCCTGATGCCCCATGTCCTGTGGATATTGTGACTCAGGATAAGAGAGAGGCATGACCTCTGAGCAAGTGGCTCAAGACAGGGAACAGGGAGGAGGAAAAAACCCTCTTCCTCCCTCGCTTCTTTGTGATAGAAACCAAGTTTTGCTAGAGCTTGAAAATGCTGTGAGTTATTAAACCATTATTAGTTCAATGTGCCTCAAGGACAGGCTGTTCACTCCCCCAGGCCCTCACCATGTTCACAGTGCCCGTGGTTTGCATGTGTTACAGAACCACAGAATGGCCTGGGCTGAAGGGACTGTAAAGACAATCTAGTCCAACCCCCCTGCCATGGGCAGGGAACATTCCACTAGACCAGGCTGCTCAGAGCCCCATCCAGCCTGGAACACTTCACTTTATCTCATGGAGCACATCTAATCCCACATGCTGGTGTGTGCACTGCCCTGGCTGCAGAGCCCTGCATCCCCTCTCCATCTTGGGACTAAGGCTGGGAGCACCCTGGGGACCTCCAGGTAGACAACCACACTCCTCAGGCCCAGGGAGATGTGTCCCATGGCGGCACTCACAAAATGAAGCCTGGGTGAACCACGAGGAATTGTGCATCATGTCCCCAGGGGCAGCTCCAGCCCCAGCAGCAGCTCACAGGTGGGACTTGGCCTTGTCTTTCCCATCTGCTGCAATTTCTGCCAGTCCCACTCCAGATCCTGCCTCCTATGTTCAGCTCCCTTTTGGTCCTCATCCCATCTGGGGTGTAAGCCCATGCCACAGCTCTCCTTGCACCATCTCCCTGTTCCTCCTGGCCCCAAACCTAACCAGCCACTTCACCCAGCAGGACCTCAGCCAAGCAAAATGATTTTTAAATTCCCACCTGGCAACAATCCCCATCACACCAGGTGACTCACGGGCCCGGGCAAGCAAGCCTGAGGGCAAACCATCCTGCTGACACTCAGGTTTCTATTCTTGCTCCTCTTCCATTTCCATCCCTTGTCCTCAGACATGCCCTCCAGTAGGCATGAGTCAAGCTCCAAAAATGCCGGGGGAAAGAGACATTGCTGTGGTCACCTATTCCCAAAACACCGGGGCAGCACGTCCTTCTGGTGGGTTACTCTTGATATTTGCCCTGCTCTAATCCACCCTGATCTCTCCCTCAATTAGCCTCTGGAAGAGATTAAACTCTCACGCTTCCTAATGAGCTTATGGGTCTGATTCACTCCTTCCCAGCACCGTCCCTCTGACTGAGCCTGGCATGAAGGAGACGAGCTGTTCTCTCCTCCCAGGAACACAGCCAGGTGTTCAATAGGTGAACATCCTTTTTCAGCCTTTCTCCTTGCTTTTTCTCCTGCCTCCTTGAAAAACTCACTGCTTTTGCCTGTTTTCATCCTGGCTGGGGTAAAAGAAGTGTCTAATTTTCTTCTTGTGCTTTGATGCCTTCCAAACTGGGGCTATATAATGCTTGAAAAGGAGATTAAAAAGCGCAGACTTTTGCCTGCAATGACATTATTTTGGTTTGGGATATTTGTTCAAAGCTCACATTTTGCTCTTGGCTCACTACAAAAATAAAAGAAGAGACCCACCCATGGTAGATGTGGGCAAAACTTCATTCTTCTTAGCCAGAGAGGGATAGAAATTTTCCACCCAATACAGACACATGGAGCAGTTGCTGTTAGGAGCAGTCCAAAAATATTACCCAACTGTGGCCACATCTGGGGGTTATTTTCATAACATTCCCTCTTTTTTGTGTGTGTGTGTGTGTTTTTGGTGATCCATCTTCATGATACACGTGGTCAGGTGTGTGGGCAGAGGTGGAGTCAGGCACAGCGAGCCACGAACGGCCACCTCAACACAAAGGCTCTGGCACGTGGCTGAGAGGATAGAGCAGAAGAAGTCCTGGCAAACATGGCTTTGGTATGAAATGATGATGGGAGATGTGTTTTGGGAGCACAAGTGAAACCATGTGATCCCATAATGAAGGTACCTTGCCCAGGGGCCCAGGCGTGCCCACCTCAGGCCAGCTGTTACCTGCTGTCTTTGGTAGGCGGAGAATGTCCTTTCCAGGTCTTCGAGGTCCAGGATTTTGAACACTTTTGAGTCATCTATCTTGGTCCACACGGTGCCTGCCAGCTTGTTCTGCAAGACAGCAGGAGAATTTCAGGTTGGGGGTTTCCTGGCCACCCACCCTTACATCACCATCCAGCACCTCCAGCCTCACTGCCCAAATTACTGCCGAGCTTACCTCTGGAAGCTTGGACCAGTTGAAAGACTTGAGGGCGTTGGTTGGCTGAGGGATGCTCTTCTTCTTGAAGGCCATGCCCAGAGGTGCTCCAAGGGGAGGCATCATTCCCCCCAGGGGTGGGGGGCCAGGCGGAGGTGGGGGACCACCTGGAGGAGGTGGTGGGGGAGGCGGTGGGGGACATACCCCTGGGAGAGGTGGGGCTGGTGGAGGGGGAAGAAGAGATCCGGGAGTTGGACAAGGTGAAGGGCCACCAGGTGCTCCTGGTGGCATGGGAGGTCCTCCGGGGCTGGCAGCACAGATGGCCCTCTGGGAGAGAAACAGGAATGGGGACTGGTCACATGGAGCTGGGGCACACCACCCAAGAAACACTCCCATGCTGATTTTTAATTTTCTTAGTTAAAATATAGGAAACAAAGGGAGCACTCAAAAAGCTTCAGCATTCCTGACTGAGGTACAATGCAAGTGGAGAGACGGAATCATCCCATCATCGGGGACAGACATCTTGGGGGCTCTTCCAAAAAGCCTCTTTCTCACCCCTCCCCATGCAGCTCAGCTTCCTGAGAGCATCCCACAGGATTTGCAGGGGGTTTGGGACCAGGCCCACAAGGTCTCACCCTGCTCATCTCGTGGAGCTGTGCTGTGAGATCTGCCACTTGCTGCTTGACCTGCTTGTGCTCGCTGGACTCCTTCTCCAGCTTCTCCTTCATCTTGTTCAGCGTCTGCATCATCTCTTCCTTCTCCTGGGCCTTGGCATCACACTCCCGCTCCTTCTTCTCCAGCTTCTGCTGAAGCTCTGTGTGCTCTGAAACAGCCCCAGGAGAACACTTTTGGGTGACAAACACTCCTTTTTGTCAATGGCAGCCCATGGCAGGGCTGAACCCCACACTGCCTGCAGAGAAGCTGCAGCTGACAAAAGGGAGCCTGTGCTGTGCCTCAATACTCCTTTTGGAGCCTCTTCATGGAAAAGAAATTATTTGCTTTGCCCATTTCCCATGTCAGCCCCATGGCATGATACTGAATCAGCCCTTCAGTAAAGCCTGCAGACACGTGTATAAATAAAAATATAAATACATATGTATGTTAACTGTTTAGCCAAGGTTAAAGATGACACCAAAGTATATTTCTCCATCACTCACCTTTTCTCATTTTCTCTGCTTGCTCTTTCCACTGTTTCACTTCATTTTCATTGACTAGCCTAAAAGGAAAAGAGATGTAGCACGTGAGACAATCCTACTACAGCAAGTAAGAGACCATCACCAGCAAGAAACGTGACTGAGGAAGTGGCATTTAAGGCTCCCAAACTGGTACACCCAACAGCTCTGCTGTGTCTCCCTCCAGCAGGGTTATGTAAAATTTATTAGGGAACATGCAAAAACTCCTAAATGTCAAGTACTGTCTGCAAGTGCTGTCTAATGAAAAGGACTGGCTTCATTTATAAGGTGGAGTGGCTGAGTCCTGGGAAGTCAACACTTCCAGGGATGGTGGCTTGTGTCCAGCCAAGGAGCAGGAACATCACTGCGAGAAGTGAGAGCGACGAGAGAGAACAGTCACAGCCGAGCACTTACATTCGTACAACATTTTTAATGTTGAAGTTTTCCAGGGGAGTGGCGTCGGGGTCCTGCCCTTTGTCACTCTGGATGACGATCTGCTGCACGATCCTGTCGAGCAGCAGCCAGTACTGGACAGTGTTGCCGCTTCTTTTATCTGCGGGGAAGGAAGGGGAGAGACCGACGTGAGCAAAGGGGAGGTCGTGACACCCCTGGGCAGGAGAGCTGGGCTGCCAAGCCTCCAGCAAGCCACAGGATTCCTGGCCTCTCCTGGGACTCACAAGGCATCTGGAGACAGTGGTGCAGGATGGACATAAAGTGCGGGTAGGCCTCGCTGTGCGTCAGCCTCTTCCTCGTCAGCTCGAACATCTGGGTTGCACTTTTGGTGTCGATGTGGACCTGTGGACAGGAGCCAGGCAAGGTCAGGCCACTGCACCCACAATGGCATTGCCTGTTTCCCCAGTCTCAGCTCCAGACCCCACGAGTCTCAAGCTGCACCAAGGGAGGTACAGGTTGGATATTAGAAAGAAGTTTTTCACTGAAAGGATAATAAAGTACTGGAAAGGTCTGCCCGGGGAGGTGGTGGAATCATCTCTGGATGTGTTTAAAAAAAGACTGGACATGGCACTCGGTGCCATAGTCTAGTTGAGGTGTTAGGGCACAGCTTGGACTTGATGATCTTATAGGTCTCTTCCAACCTAGACATTCTGTGATTCTGTCACTCTGTGAAGTCACCCCCACCCCAAAACTGACGGACAGAGCAGCCCCACTGCCCTGCGAGGGGCAAACAGAGCTGTCCGGCAGCCAGAGGACAAAAGGGCTAATGCAGGCTCTAGGACAGATGCTGCAGAACAGCAGAGACAACAGGAAAGATTTCCAACCTCCACCTATTTTATCCAGAATACCACTCTTTGTCCCAGGGCACACAGGTGTTTTTAAAACTAACTGCGACATTGAGTGCCACTGTCTGCATTAGCAGCATTCGTACTCACCAGCTCAAATCTTTTGGCAAACTCCAGCTCATCTTCATTTCTAAGCATTTCGAAGAAATCTAAGTGCCTGAGGAAAGAAAAGGAAAAAAAAATACTGTTAAATGTAGATACAAATGTGATAATTAATAAATTACAGACAGCTGGTCTCTCAGTATCCCAGACACTGCAGTTGACACTGCAGTATCAACTGCACCTTCAGCCTTGACTTCCTAGTCACTGCAGTAAGTCCAAAGAGCCTTTTGGGATGAGAAGAGGTGGATGAGGGCTGACAGCATCCCCAGACCCCTGATGGCACATCCTACCCAGCTCAACCCTATGCTAAAAGGCAGCAAAACCATGCTGGAATTTTTTTCTCCCTCTCTGGAGAAAGCAAGGAGTTTCTAGAAGAGGTGTGACTCTAGAGCCACATGCTTTTCCCAAAGGCCAAATCCAGAAACTTTAGAAACAAAGGCATCAGGCAAAAATCAGGAGTGTGCTGGGGGTCCCTACTCACCGGTCGAGGGTTGAATTTTCATGTTGTCTGAGTTTATCAATGACTGGCTGGATGCCGAGCATGAGGAATTCGTATCTCAGATGGAGTCTGAAATCCAGGCTTTCCTGCAAGGGACAGTTGTGGGCTCAGCACGAGATGAAGAACAAGGAAGTTCACTGAAATGAGAGCACCCCGAACGCACCCCAAGGCCTCCCTCTCCCAGAGCCCCGGCGCTCACCACGCCTGCCCCCTGACTCAGGACGGCGTTGATGAAGGACATGATGGCTGTCTTGAGGCTCACTTCATCTCGGTACCGGCCCGTGCTCTTGTCCAAGTCGTTGATCAGCGTCTGCCAAACACACAGTGTCAGCTGAAGCCCCAGTGCTGCACCAACAGCCAGGGAACACACGCAGGAACAGCTCCTCGCGGTGCTCCCACAGCTGGTGATGCACCAGCAGCTGCTGGCCACCCCAACACCCATTTGGGCTAACATCAGCCCATCCAGATAAGATCCAGCCTTGCAGAGCTGTGATCCCAGCGACCCTGCACAAGTAAGCATTTTTTTTTTTTTTGGAGGGTGTCACCCTCCTTCCTCGCTCGGCTGCAGATCTCATCAGACACGGTTCTGGGGTAATTCTGGACTTTTCAACTTGCAGGCAGCAGTAACAAAACATTTGCAAGCGGCCATTTAGATATTCAGGAGGAGAAAGGGATGGGAATGCTTGAACTTGAGGGGCCGAGTGGAGACCCACCTACCTGAAAACGAGTCCTTTCGCTGGCGTATTTCTGGTAGTGCAGCATCGCCTCCAGTACCTTTTTGTGGCCCCCAGGAACCAGGCACACGGCGCCCATGATTTCCAGCACTGCCACCTTCGTCTTTATATTCTCGGTGCTCAGACTCTGAGCGATTACGTTAATGCTCTCCAGGTGGGCCAGGACGTGGGCCCGGCCCAGGGAGTTGTTCATTAGTGCTTTTATACATCCAATGAGCGAGGTATGTATTCGAGACTCTGCTGTCTCATAGTCCATGCTTTTGAGAAAGTTGAGGATACACGATAAGCCATCCAGGTCGATGAACCGGGTCACAAACCTGCCAGAAAGAGGGATTTTCACTCTAAACCAAAATGCTGAAGGACTGTTTTACCCTCAAGCAGGGCTAACATGTCTGTTGATGTAAACCCAGAACCTTCTTATATACTTTTTCTTGGATACCAGAAAGCCTGAAGAACTCCTGTGGCCCAGACACAGGGATGGGGTTATAAAAATCAATTTAACTGGTGCCTGATAGTATATGTGACCAGGCATCATCTGCACAAGGTTGTCCAGAGTGAGGATATTTGGAAGAGGACCAGCTAATCCAGCCATCAACGCAAGCCCCAGGATGGAGGCTGGAAGTTGGCAGTCACACTGCAAAAAACACCAACCTGAGACTTAAATCCCACCTCACTTGAGACCAGTTTTGGACTGCAAGAAGAACCCAAGCCCTGAAGTCACCCCCTCATCAGCTGCAGACACCTCAATGTCAGCCTTTCTGCCTTCTGCTGCCTCTCCTGCCTCACCATTCACATCCTTCTCCTCCTGCAGGCACATCTCACCAATTTCAAGAGATTTCTGATTTTTATGATGACTTACAGTGCCACTGAGCAGAAAGCAAACAGCAAACACAGGGCAGTGCCTCAGGCAGCGTAGGCAGACACAACACTGCACCCTGCTGAGGCATTTCAGGGCCCCCCTGCCCAGTGCCATCCAGGCTGGGTGTCCTCTGGTTTGGCAAAAGGCATGGGCTGGGAAAGCAAACGAGCCAAGAACATCCCAGCACTGGGATGGTTTTAATTCCAAACGAGCCATGCTGATGCGCAGCAACAAAAGGAGTAATTGCAGGCTTGGGGAACACTGCCTTCCCTGCTCCAAAGCCTGCTCTTCTTCCAGCCAAAGTCAACAGGGAAGTTCGTGTTCACCTCCCTGGGTGCAAAAGGAGGTCCAACAGGTAAAACAGAGCCTGCTGCATCCCTCAAAAAACACTCAAAACCCACTTTTAAGGATTTTGTCAAGTTTCATGGCTGGCCACCAGCCCTGCTCACTGCAGGGGCCAGCACCCACAGGTGTCACAGGTGTCACAAGAATCAGGAACTCATCCACAACAGTGTGAATTTCTTACTGGGTACCACCACCACACGTGGAAGAGGGAAAACTATTTGCAAGCAAGAGTAAATTTGTTTCTTACATAACGAAAACAGGTCAGGTATTTCCTACTGGAACATATTCCCATCACAAAATGTCAACCCGAGGCATCTCAAGTGTTGCAGATGTGTGCATGCAGACTCCAGAGAAAATGAAATTAGGAAAAACTACAGAGATTCAGAAAGAGTCACAGCCTTTCTTTATCCTCCCCATCAAAACTTCTTTTTCATTCCATAAAAGCCTGAAAATTCATGTGACTTTATTCCCTTATAAAGTGCAAGAGGAGTTGAAGTTGAAACAAAGGGCCTGGCTGACCAATAAAAATTGTTGTTTTCTTAAAAAAAAAAATCAATCTGTAAGGAATTTTTACCTTCTGTTCCAGTGAGAACAAAGGAAAATTTGGAACAAAAATGTTGCTTGATTCCTCTGAACAGAGAGAAGATCCTGGTAGTTCTTGGTCACCAAAAGGACCAAGAAAAAGGAACAAAATAACAAAATGTGACACAAAAAAAGCAGCTGGTGAAATAAAAAAAAAAGCAACTGGTGCCTCAGAATCCTTGCCTTCCTCACCCTGTACAGCTCCCATTTATATTCCTATTTAACCCCTGCTCTGCCAGAACACTCAAATCCAAAGCCACAACCGCGGCAATAACGCCAGGAAAGGGAAGGGAATTGCCTCATTGGTTTTGTCCGCAGTGCAGTCTTCAAACTTTCAATTGTTTTGTTTCTCTCCTCCTCGTCTTCCTTTTCCAAGGCGATCAGGGATTTTCTCTGCGAAGGGAGAAAGGCAGAAGTCAGAAGGGGAATTTCCCTGCAAAACGTGTGCCCGACGAGTGGCAGTGCCCACTGCCCACCGTGCCAAGCCACAGGGATCCTACACCCATCCTGGAAGACCAGATCCTTATGGCAACCACAGGACTTGGGAAAAGGAGAAGTGAGGAAAACCTCTCCATGGTCTGCAAGGAGACAGCCAGGACTGGGGACAGAGGGATGAAGGCACTGTCTCCAAGCCCTCACACAACTCCTGCTCTGCTGCGCACTGGTGTGGCCTCACCTCGAGTCCTGAGGGCAGTTTTGGGGCACCAAAATAAAAAAGTCATCCAAGAAACACACTGAGCATCCAGAGTAGGCCTTGGGGATGGTGAACAGCCAAGCCTGTTGCTCCCAAGTCTCCCAGTGCAAGCCACCAGTGTGCAGCTGGGTTGGGGACAGTGGCTGTGTGCATGGGATGCATCTCCCACACTGCATTTTGCTTTCCAGCTGGGGCTGGGGCTGGGATTTGACTCCTGCACCAGGGCTGGAGGGCTGCCTGCTCCCAGGGCATGCATGGGAGCTAAATCAACCCCCTAAGTGGTTCCTGCACCACCCAACAGTGCTGGGCCCCCAGAGGTGTCAGGGTGAGCCCTGCCAGCACTGGCTGAGGCTAAACCAAAGCAGAGAGAAGGGTCCCAGCAGATACGAGGAGCTGTGCTGACCCCTGCATTTAACCCAGCTCCTCTTCAGCAGCACGTCAGGGAGATCAAAGCCACCCTCCAGGCATCTGGCAGGCTTTGATCACAAGCTCTGCTCAGGCTCAGGGCTCTGCCTGGCTGGCAGCCCATGGCCAGCACTGGGTGTTCCTGCCTTCCCTGGGGGAAGCAGCACACTCCCTCCTGGCTCACAGCTCCTGCTCATCCCTCTGCCCCATCCCTGCAAGTGTTCAAGGCCAGGCTGGATGGGGCTTGGAGCAACCTGGTCTGGTGGAAGATGTCCCTGCCCACGGCAGTGGGGTGGGACTGTGTGTTCTTTAAGGCCCCTTCCAACCCAAACACCATCCACGGTTCTGTGATCGTATGAAACGCCCCAGGTGCCGCAGGAACATCTCCACTTTGCAGCTGTACCTGTTGGTCTAACAGATGACACTGCCTCTGTTAACACCTGCCACCCTCTCAGGCACAATGCTGACAGACTGTCCCCACTGTGCTGCTGCTGCCCCACACAGGGCCAAGCACTGGGGGAATACTCACAGCAGCCATTGAATTCAGCTGATCGATGTAGAACTCTGGCCAGCTGGTGGCTCCTTTATTTTCTTCCTGGTCCTGGTAGGGGGTAAAGAGAAACAAAGGCAGAAGATTAGTAGAAATAGTATTAACATCCCCTGCCCTTCATGACCAACCACTTCTGAAGCACCCCTGAGCTCTTACATTACTTTATATTAATGTAAGTGTGACTTTCTACATTCTTTCTATGTTCTGGGCTCACCCCTGAAAGCTCCAGCTATCGGAACATTACCTGGTTTATTGAACTGCCATACTTTAAATACAAGTACACCAAATGCTGCCCCAGTGGTACTTCATGAGTCTTGTGATTATCAGCTTCAGAGAAACCACACTGAAATTTTACATCCAAATCTCTCTTGTTTCAACTCCACAGTGCCCTTGAAGCTTTGGCTGCACAGCCTTGAATGTGCTTTGGGGGGAAATGTTCACAAGCAATGAAGAGTGTTCAAATGTGACATGATCTAGGCTGCACTCCTGGAGCAGAACCATGACTTATCAACATATCAACATCCCAGGAGAGACTCCAGGCACAACAGACAATTCCTCTGGGGGCTTCATAAGTTACTAGGAGGGAACATGCATCTGGCAGTTATCACCTCTTAAAGGATGTCACCTCTGGGTCCATGATTGATGACACTAAATGATGCAGAGCCTCATTTGGCCATCCTGGTCTACCATGCCCTGCATCTGTCGGGGCTCACAAAGGGTTTTCAGGTTCTACCTTGTTCTTGTAGGACATGATTGAAGGACCTCTGAGCCCAGCCCAGGTAACTAATGCTGCACATTCCCAGGGGCTACATGGAGTGAGTAGGCAGAATTTGAGGGAATACTTAACAATTAACCTTTCCCCCCCACTTTATTTTCCTAAAAACATATACAATGAAAGAAGAAGAAGATTTCAGAGCAGAAATGCCACACAGGTCTAGGCTACAGTCAACAAACACTGTACAAATCCCAGACATTTTCCATCTTCTGATCACAGCCTGACTTGTTGCACAGCTCTGCCCCTCCCCTAAATTTAAGAGATGTTTGCAAACCTCATCCTGCACCACAAACACCTACGATGGCGGGAGCTGGACAACCTCCTCTCTGCCCCCACATCTGTGCACGCACACAACTGTGGCTGATTTCAGCGAGCCCAAGGAGCAGAGTCCCAAATATTTACTGTGGCTCTAGAGGCATGCGTGGGAAACATTTGTGCATCCAAACTTGCCAAGCTGCAGCGTGCCAAGACAAGGACACATGGAGTCAAGGACAGGTAACGTGGATGAGATTCAGTTCACCCCTGGGCAGCACAGCCTGTGCCTGCAGACCTGACCCTTCCTTTCACTGTGCCTGGCTCCAGGGAAGGGACAAAACAAGCCTGAGAGCAACAAGAGGCCTGCAAACCTCTGCCCTTTGCTTTAACACTTCTCCTGACCCCACGGTGCCTCAGAGGTGCCAAGCAGCTGGGCTGAGGCTCGGGCCACCTGTCTGCTCAGTGTCAATTCTGTCTGACACAGCCACCGAGTCTTTCAGCTCCTTAGCTGAGCCCTGTGCACTTGTGCCAACCCTCTTCCTCTGAGATGCCTCACGCCCTGCCAGGAGAAGGCTCTGCACAAAGCTTGTGAGTGTTCTGATTTTCCCAGCTTTGCTGCCCCACTTTAGAGTCCAGCATGCAAACATACTCCAGGGGACAGCAGAGCTGGGACACTCATGGGTGCCTTGAACATGGGTGGTCTTGTCACCTCCTGGAGGAGTCAGCAGAGGCCTTCCCCACCACCCCTCTTATAAGGGCCATCTCTTTCCCACCAGTAGTCTGAAGGGTGGCAAGGTCCCCACCATGGCACAGCAGCAAGAGGTGTCCAGATGTACCCAGCCAGGAGACCCGGGCAGGGAGAGAGATCCATGCTGAGGAACGGGGAGGGAAGGCAGCAGGGCTGGGTCATCCCACATCCCAGGACCTTCCCACGTGCTGTGAACACCTGTGAGGCAGGCAGGGCTCTGGACCTGCTGCTCGTTTAGGGTTGAAAAGAAGCAGTGGAGCAAATAAAGGTCTCTGGGGGGGGCCAAGGGGAGGCTGAACAACAAAACTGGCTAAACTGCTCATTTATAATTAACGTGCTGCATTATAAATATTTCCCTTTGCTCGGCTCCCTCGGGCCCTTGCATTTCCTCCCTGAAACCCCCAATTTAGAAAGCGCTCTCAATTAAGTGCAGCAGAACCTCATTAATTCCGATGAGCAGCTGGGCAGGCTGTCGGAAAGCCGCTTCCCAGGCAAAGGGGGCTGCACAATAAAGCAGGCAAAGATCAGGGCACGGGCTTCCCTCCCCTCGGCTCGCTGCAGGACGTTGCTCAGAGGTAATTACTGAGGCTAATGGTCTACAGCACACTGATAAGTGTCCTTTGGTGTATCCCCGGCGGTAAAGAAATCTCCTGACAAAGCGACAGCCCGGAGGGAAGTGAGTCACAAGGCTCTGCTCAGCGCCAGGAGGAGGGAGGAACCTCTCCGGCATCAGGGTTTGTAAAGGGTGAATGTGTAAGGTCTTTCAGCACCCAGGGTGGGTTTTGGGGATGGGGGTTTTGCAGCTTGCCTTCGGGGAGTGATGCCCAGACACAGAGCTGAGCAACACGAGTCTCCAGGATGCTCCACTGCATCACTGAACATCTCCCAATTCCTTATTCTCTGGGCTGAGTCTTTGCTGTGTGTGCTCTCAAGCAGCTGAGAAGTGAGGGCTGATCTGACCCTGCTGGAGCCCAGACTGAGCTGCTCTGTTAGAGACTCACTGATGGCTTTAATTGCACAGCGCAGGGAAGGGGTCCCTTCTCTTCTGCAACATTTCCATCAACATCCCTCCCTGTCCTCCAGGCCCTGATGTGCCACCACACACAGGCTCTGCTGCAAAAATTAGGACATGCCAAAGTTGCACAGCCAAGGGCAAACCTTGCTCCATCCCCTGCTTTGCTCTACCTGCTCCCCCCACCTACTTCTTCTTTCCAGGGTCCTGGCAAAACCACAAATGCCATCAGCTGTGGCCCTGCTGTCACCATGTCACCCTCTCATGTCACAGGCTCTGCTGTCCCTTCACCCTGAGCTCTGTGCATGGGGCTGATGGATGCAGCTACTCCACTCTTTTGTTCCATGGTGGCAGTGGCAGGGGGGGCTGTGATGTGAACCTGACAAACAAGCTCCATGCCCTCCTCAGCACTCCAGGGAAAGCAGTGCCCAGCCAAGATGCCTCATTAGCAGGAGCTTTTCCGAGTGAAGGTCACCAAACTGCCAGCTCCAGCCATCCCTCTGCTCTTCCCAGGGAGATTTCACGCTCCCCAGCCCTGACACCTCTTGGTTACAAGGCTGACACCTCCACAGCCTTCACCCCTCTCCCTCGGAGCATCAGCAGCTCCCACAGCCAGACTTCCTTCTCTTTCCTTCTTTTTTGGACAGAGGAGGTGGGGCCTCAGCCAGTGGTGGCTCAAAATAATCTGGTCTAAAGCCATTTGCATCTGGAAGGTGCATCTCCACAAGCTCCTGCCACTCCCACGTGCAGGAACACAGCTGCTGGGAGCAGTGCAACCTCACAGCATGTCCCCAAGGGGGTGGGGAGAAAGACACCTGTGATGCTCCTCAGTGCTTTGTCACACCTGCTCTGCTTCCCAATCAAGCTTCTGGCAACATCTTTGAGATCCTCAGTCTACAGGTGATGACACATCTGATCCAGCAGCCTGCTTCCCTAAGCTGACAGCCCATGGTGGTGCTTTGGCAAAACTGTATCTGGAGCTGCTTTGGGATGATTGATGGTGGCTGGCTGAGTTCCCCACTCACCTGATGTCCAACACACCAAGCTACATCCGGCAAGGCTGGAAGGAAAGGGCTGGCTCACAGCAGGCAGCTCCACGCAAGCCCCGGAGAGCCCTTCAGTGACAACAGCCATGGCTTTTCTCCAGGTAACAAGGGATAGGACAAAAGGAAATGGCCTCAGGTTGTGCCAGGGGAGGCTTAGATTGGATATTTGGAAAAAATTCTTCACTGAAAATGTGGTGAGGAACTGGAACAGGCTGCCCAGGGAAGTGGTGGAATCACCATCCCTAAAGTGTGCAAGAAAGTGTTGATGTGGCACTTGTGGCCAGGGTTTAAGGGTGAATCTGGCAGTTCTGGGTTAATGGCTGGATTCAATGATCTCAGACATCTTTCCAACCTTAACAATTCTATGATTTTGACGGTTTACCCCTCTTGGCACTACCTGCAAGGTTGGTCTGCCCCAGGAGAACTGAGCTCCAGGGAAGTCACAGCAAGGGGTTAAAAAAACCCTCTTCAGTTGGTACCTGCTGCAAAAACAGAAACACCCCCTTCATTTTTACACACTGTCTAGACACAACTTTTATTTTGCACAGTGTCCCCCACCCTCCCTGCTGCTCCATAACAGCAGAGCAAGGGAAAGCTGGCAGCAGCTGGCAGCCCAGTGTATTTGGGCAACCCCTCCCTCCCTGACTGCTCTGGATGATCCACCTGGATGCTGTTTGCAAGGCCAGAGAGGAGGCAGACTGTGGCATGGATGGGTTTTAAAGCTGAGGGGTCTGCAGCCTGCATGAGATGTTTAAATCCAGCCCAGCTCTACCAACATGGCCAAGCCTTTGCCAAGGCGTGTGCTGGTCGAGGTTTGGGCTCACCCAGGGCTCCCACATTCCTCCAGGCATCCCTGGAACAGCACCTAAATCATTCAGCTAAAGCTGCTCCCCCATGGAGCCATGCTGCAAAGGGCTGGAATTTCATCAGACTCTCCCTGAGCTGGAATCTCAGGGTCTGAACCAGCCCAGCCCAGCTCACTCTGGTTTTCCATATGCTAACATTTCCTATACCCTCTCCTCCACAAACACACACATGCCCTCGTACGCTTTTCCCAGGGTTTAAAAATTATGCTCCCCATAAGCAAATATAGCATGACCAGATGCCTTTCCTAGTCAGCTGGTTCATTGTTTGAAAAGCTTCGCTTTAAAACCCAAAAAGATTGCTAACAGATGCATTTTTTGGCCGGGGAGCGAGAAAAACCTTGCTTAAACAAAAGTGTGTTGTGATTGGAACTAAAAGGGGAATTACCTTGAAAGATAAAAACTATAAACATCTCCCAGTGAAAAACACCCCCAGCCATGTGAACAGCCAGTTTCCCTCGGTCAGCCTGAGCAAATGACACCTGAGATGGTATTTCAACCTGCTGCTGCAATAACAGCAGGTATATCTGCATGCTCAAAGGCCATGAAATCCTTCTCATCCATCCCAGGTGACCCTGGAGCGTGGCAAAACGCCGAGCTATTTTATCCTTCCCTCCCCTCCCCTGCATGCCATCCTTGTCAGCTTGTGCTCTTAGTTCTGCTACTGCAGCAAAAATAGGGGGAATTGATGTTTTTTAAACGAAGAAAATGGAACCGAAGGCCCACAAAGGAGCTGCAGGACTGAGCAGGACAAGTGGAAGAGTGAGCTGGAAGGCAAAGCTCTCTGGAGGGAGTGGGTGGAAGGCACAGTTGGGAGGGGAGAGAGGCTGTCTGGCTGGGAAATAGAGGATTATTGGAGAGACATCACTCATTTCCCTATTTATCACACATTTCCCCATCCTCCCCTGAAAAATCACCACCGTGGCCTCTTCCTAATGTGAAGGCATCCTGGATCTGACCCCTGAGGATATTTTAGATACAAGCTTTGCTTCACACTGCTCAGAGTGATGCACCCAGGGTTAGGGATGCCACCGAGTTTTCAACACAAGCTGACAGAGCTCAGCATCACTTGGCATCCCTGAGGGCCATTTTTCCTCTACTCCAGCTTTAGAAATGCTCGGCTGGACCCAAAGGGAGAGGGGCAGAGCCAGACCCTGCGTTCACACGAGCTGGTTTTCCCTACCCACCCCTCCCACCTGGTTATTTATTCTGAACATCTGCCCGAACACCCTGTACCCACCCATATTTTGAAGCTCATAAACACCACCCCTTGAGCTGCTTTAACAGCTTGACACGACACACATGGGCTGTCAGGAGCCCAATCTCCTGCGGTTAAAAAGGTCTTGCAGACTAAGCACCAAGGGTTAATCATTAACTCCCTCTGGAGCGTGGCCTCTGGAAAAAGGCCATCCTGAGTCACCCTCTTCCACAGAGGCAAACCCACAGCCAAAGAAAGAGCAGATCTGGAAACCCTCCTGCTTCCTCCCTGCGCTTCCGAGCAATATCCTCTCCTGGAGAGCAGGGCCAGCGGGGAGCGGAGTATTTTGGGATGAGGTATGAAACGAGTCATCGCCCAGAAATACCACTGCTAAAAGCAGATTTCATCCTGCTGCTAATGCATCTCCGCCTTTGCATCTCCCTGCTTTATCCCAGCCGTAGAGGGGCTGACGACTTCAGAGAAGGTCTCTCCAATAATCTCTAAATCTCTCTCCTGACCCAAGCACTGCACGAGCGCTGGATTTAGTGCAGACTTCAGTTCCTGCTCGGGCTGCTGCTGACAAAATTCGCCAGCCTCATCACGAGATGCTTTTTGTCTCTCTGCCCCCTGAGCGACACAGGGCGATGCAGGTGGGGTGGGACCACGAGGAGTTCATGCAGTGCAACCCCGTGGTCCCAGCAGGGTCGAGGGTGGGATCAAACCCACTGCCTCCATGGATGGAGAATCAAGGAGGACAAAGCCTCCACCCTGCCAAGCCAGTCCTGTGGGCTGGGATAAAACCAGCTGCTAGTAGGGCAGAGAAACCAGGATACAGGGCTGCAGGGCAGGGGGAAATATTCCAGGGTAAGAAATATTCCTGGGGAATAGCTGGATTTCCCCTATTTCCTCTCAACAGGTGCTGCCAAGCCCAGGTGCTGTCAGGTCTCCTTCCAGGACAACTCAGCAAAAAAAGTCTCATATTTGGTTCTCTTTTACAAAATCTTACCCATCATGGGAATATATAAAACATGCAACATCTGGGATGTGCTCTGGAGAGCTGAGTGTGGTGGATGACACCAACAGCAGAGCAGGAGTGCCAGCCAAAACTGGCAGTGGAGGAAAGAGCAAAAACCAGGGACGATTTTGGGTTGTTGGTAAGTCAGGCAGCTCTGCCTGAGACTGACACCCACCCTTTACCAGGCCCCTGGGATCCACCAGGTAAGACTGGGTATTACAAGCATCTCAAGCAACAACTTGCTGTTAAACACAGGGTTTGGGCACATCCTTCACTTCCCAAATCGCCACCACTCAGGGTGCAGCCAAGCCAGGGAGGTGGAACCACTGCCCTATCCCCAGCTCTGCTGTCCTGGCCAAAAAGCAGACATTGGAGAAGTCCAGCCCCTCTCCTCGATGCCAGGCTACCATGTAGGTGATCTGGCCTCATAAAAACACAGGAGCACAAGTAAGATCTGCCATGAGCTGCCAGGATATCCACCAGTGTTTCTGCTGCTCACTGGTCATCATCACACAGGGAGGGACAGACTAGAGCCTGCTGTGCACAGAGATGTTTTTCAGCCCATGCAATTCCTGATTTCCTCCATGGCTGCAGCCTTCATTGATATGGTCTCACTAATTTTTAATTTAAAAACAGGAGAAAAGAATCTGTCTCCACCAGCACATTTCCATCAGAGCAAGCAGTGGCACCTATGCTCTGCAGCTCACTGTGATGGCACCACAAGCAGGGAAGGAGTGGCTGGGAACAGCCAGAGGAATGAGGACCAGAGGAGACCAGCAGCCAGGATCCAGCCTCGGATGGGTGCCTGCTCCCAGAACCTCTGAGGATGCCACAGGCACTTCTGTGGCTCCTTCCTTCAACACACCCAGTGAGCAAGGAGCTTCACAGCACAGCCTTTAAAAAAACACGAGAGCAAGGAGGATCTGGAAAGGGAAAGAGCCACCATCAGCTCCATCTAAACCCTTCCTGGGGAGATTAGATAGCACGTAATCTCCACTCACAATAATAATTACACAGCTTTGCTTGATTTAACTCTCCCATTATCCAGACACACCAGGGCAAGGCTCTGCTTATCCACCAGGCAGTGAGGAGCAAGCACCCCCTGCCCATTTTCCTGTTGATCCAGACCAGTGCCTGTAATTTGTTAACATCCCTTCTCCCCTCCGATTTAAATCTCGGGCATGGCAGGCCTCTGTCTAACAATAATACAGGGATTTCAGGGGTATTTATGAGAGGCTTAAAACTTAATCCTACATGAGCAAGGTAAGCCTGCTCTTGGCCTAAAATGCAGATGGAAAATCTGGTGCCATTGCTACAGCAGGAGAAAAAGGCATGAAACAGCAGTGAGTGTCCTTCGAGTGGGGCCAGTACTGCCCAGCCATCCCCTGCAGCAGGTGAGGGGCACAGGGGCAAATCTGGGAACTGAATCACAGAACCCTAGAATGGTTTGGGTTGGCAGGGACCTTAAAGATCAACTGGTCCCAATGCCCCCGCTGTCAGCAGGGACACCTGCCACCAGACCAGATTGCTCCAAGCCCCGTCCAACCTGACCCTGAACACTTCCAGGGATGGGACATCCACAGCTTCTCTGGGCAACCTGTGCCAGTGTTTCATTGTAAACACCTTCTTCCTTTTATCTAACCTAAATAAACAGCTTAAAATCATTACCCCTTGTCCTATTGGAACAGCTCCTTTATAAAGTCTGTCCTTATCTGTTTCATAAGCCCCCTTTAGGTACCAGGAGGGGCTCTAAGGAAAGGGTGAGCAGCCCCTTGCCCTTGCAAGGCCAACCTCAGTGCCCAGAGAGCTCCATGTGGCCCTGATGTGCTGGCAGGGATGAGAATGGGACTGGGGACATCCATGAGGGTTGTGGGGAGACTCCCTCCAGCCTGAATGGGCTGGAGATCAAAGACCTTATCTTCCCAGGGTCACTCCAGGAACAGAGACATTTCTGTGACACCCCAAATACTTGGCATCTGAAGAGAGCTGTGCCCTTCCCCACATCTCCTCCCCACCCTGCATGAGAGGGAAGAGGCTCAGCACCCAAAGAGTCTCTTACTTTTTTCTTGCTGCAGTAGATCTGCCACTTCTTCTCTGCCGGCAGTGCAAACATGGCCTCTCTGTGCTTGTCCGTGAGGTCAAGTTCATCCTGGAGAGGGGAAAAGAAACACAAAACATTCAACCTGAGTACACAAATGGGTGATGGCACAGACACAACCCCCCGGACAAGTGGTGTAAGTCAATCTGGGGCCACGCCACAGTGCGGCAGCGACCCCACAGCATCACCCCAGGACTCTCAATTCGTCAGGGCAATGACACCACTTCTCACCCTGCTCTTGCTGACCTCCCCTGACTCTGGGCTGCAAAATTCCCTGCCTTGTTCCTCCCAGACATCTCCTTCGTTGCTTTTAAAGGCTGCAAGTGTTTTGGAAAGGACACCCGAAACCATCACAGCTGCCCACAAGACTCACACTGAGAGCTTCAGGTGAGCAACCTCATCTAAGACACATGCAGCAAAGAAAAATTCAAACAGCACCTTCCTTTTTTATCATTGCTGCTTCACTGGAGCACCTTACCCTGAGTGGTCCAGCCCATTCCCACCACTGACACCCTCATATCATCAAAAACCATAGGTGCTTTCCCTTTTGCTTTGTTTTCCTACAGCTAAAAATAGAAAGCTCTTTTCCTAATACCTACAGTTCATAAAGAGGTACATCCTCTCCATCAAAACTGATCACGTACTGCCTGGCAGAGATAAAGCTGTTTGCTGACTGAAGCCTTTATTGGTTTATCTGATGTTTTAAAGTACACATCCATTTTCGACTTGGAAGCTCGCTTAGCAGCGTGCCCTCCGCCAGGATGCCCGAGTATTATCAAAGCCTCATCGCTTCCTGGTGCTAGATGTAGGTCAAAGCTTTTATGAGGGAACTAAATAAAACATTCAGGCAGGGCTGGGAGGCTCATTGCTAAAGCCAACATTGATCTTAGAACCACGGGTGTCTCTTAAAATCACCCCCACTGATGACAGTCCTCATGCTGGAAGGGTTTTGGGGCAGCAGTGAGATACTGGAGAGGCTGCAGAACCAGAAGGTCACAGGAAAGCCCTGCCATGGCCTCCAGCCAACTCATCCCACCCAGACAGTGGATTTAAGTAAGAGGATCCCCATTAAAAATTACACACTTAATTCCAGCAACTAAAAAAATCCCCATATGGAGGCCTGGTAGTTTCCCTGCCTGAACAATAAATCAACTAAAGCTGGCAGCTCCTGTACCGCAATCAAAGCCCCATTTGTGGAAGGCTGAGCAAGATGCCTCTGGCAATAGATGGGTGCCTGCATCAGCAAGCCCACAGGCAACCAAGAAATTCAGCTGATCTAATTCAAGCTCATATTGCACCCAGAAGCCAAGGAAGGGAGTGTTCAATTATCTTGTAACCCAAACCCAGGAGCCCTCCAGCACAACAACCAGTGACAGAGGGCTGCTGGCAGTGCCAAACATCTCAGAAAGGCTTATCTATCCACTGCAGGTATTGATTTCCCTTCTTGATGAAATTACTCCTCAAAAGGAAAGGTGTTGTGGAGCTTTTTCTATTACGTATTCCTGGAGGAGGCTTTGCCTCTTCCCAGATTTTACCCTAAATCTTTAAACCACCACGCTGCACAGAGCTGATGCTGGTGGAGTTCTGGAAACAGGCTTGGAAGACACCCTAACAACAGAAAAGATGGTGCTGCTACAACAGAGACTGGGGAAAAAGAGAGGACTGAGAAAGCCTGAGCTCAATGCAAAACATATCCTCCTGCACCCAGCGAGGAGAACCTGGGCTAGGGACTTCTCCAACAAGTGCCATTCTCAAACATTTCCATGTCCTTACAATTGGGAGGTCAGAGATCCATATCAAGCAACCAACCTCCACCCCAGCCTTGGGCAACTCTCATCACCCTTCCATGCCTCAAAATCAAAATTACACTTCACCATTGTCTCCTCAGGCTATGAGCCAGTCAAATATCCAAGCTCTGCTTCAGCCCCGGTTCACAGAAATCACAGAATGGTTTGGGATGGGAGAGACCTTAAAGATCATCTTGTTCCAGCATCCCCCACCCACCAGACCAGGTAGCTCGGGGTCCATACAACCTGGCCTTGAACACTTTTTTGAATGTCTAAAGGTGGCCAACAGGATGACACCTACACAGGGACCTGGCTGAAATTCAGCTCACTGGAAAAGTAAGTCTTGGAGTGTGGGGGAGGACAAGGGTCTCTTGATGAGTATTTACCTCCGTGGTGAGGTTTTGAGAGAGCGCAGGAAAATGCTTCCAGTGTGACCCCACTTTCTGGCCACGTGAATCTGATAATCAGGTATGAAAGCACCAGCCACGCACATCTCCACTTAGGTCCTTAGAAAAATATTTACTGAAACTTTCAAAATACCTCTACCTTAAAAAGACAACTTGTGCAAACGTGAAGATTAATTAACCAAGAAAAAAGAAACCTAAACCGAGCTGAAGCCTAAGCGGGAGCAAGAAGGGACAAAGCAGAAGAACAGATTAGGTGCTGGCACATGACAATGTGCAAACACATCCAAAAGAGGTGCAGAAATGCTTCTGAGTCTCACACAGCACATTTCACTGTGCCCCAGCTCCAACATGTTCAGTCATCGCAGCCCTGCATCACTCAACAACACCTACCTAATGATATCTTGCAGGATGCTTGGGAGAGGTGTTTAAATGAATACTATGTGGCAGCCAGTGAATATAAAAATCCTCGTAATCAAAGAGTGACTAATGACTGTTATTCGGAGCCGTAACAGTGACTCAGCTGTGAACAGTCAGGTCTTTGCTGGTTTTTACGCGTGTGGGGATTCCCACAGCCAGCTCCAGCCCTTTGCTTAGGCTCACTGATGTGTACCTCAGTGCAGGCTGCTCAGAGCCTCCCTCTCCAACTCCAGAAGATCAAGGAAGGACAGGAACAACACCTGTTTTCTGGGGCCTCATAGCCCATGGTAGAAATGCAGCTCCCACAAAGCCTTTAACAACCAACCGGAGTCACAGTGCAGCAGGGAAGCCGTGCAGAAACTCACACCCATATGGGCCTTCAATTAATAATCATGAGCTTGATAATTAGGTGATTCTAACTGGCAATTCATTTTATGGGCCATTTGCAATCCACACACTCCCACTACAGCACAAGACGCTGGCAGCTGCTGAAGAGTGAGAAGACAACCAGTGGGTTGGTGTCCATCACCCTCCACAGCCCTCACCCCTCGCTTCAGCCTCACCTTTCACAGCCCTGCCCCTTCCACCTGGCTGCCTCCCATATCAGGATCTGCCAACTTCCCTATTTTTAATACTTTTTTCTTGGAATCAGGTCAGTGGCACATAAAATAACAACCTCATTTTACTACCGAAAGGAAATCTCTGCCCAGAGTGTTTTTACTGGAAAGACATACACTACTCTTAAATATTTATCCCACACAGCTAAACTATTCACCTTTACATCAGGAAACATGTTTCCACATTAAATCTTCATTTGAATATGGTTTTTTAAAAAAAAAACCTCACAGGGAAGCTTTGATTTTCAGCGTGTATTTTGCATGTTTCTAGGAGGTACAACACTTCCATGCCTTTTGCTCTGCTGACAGCTCTCCATTCCAGCCAAGCCAACCAAGCCCCCTCTCTCTGAGCACGGCATGAGCTCCACTGAAGGTGAGATCTCACACCATGCCCCTAAAGCTACCTGAGAAATGTGTGGCTCAGCTCAGCACATGGTAAGCACAATCCTATGTGCCACACAAGTGGTCCACACCTTTCCCTTGGAGGACACACAGCAGCACTCAGGGACAGATGTTGCCATGGCCTGCACCTCCCTGAGCTGGCGACTCAGTGTATGAGGAGGCCTCTGGACAACCAACCCCACAAGCAGGGCCACCACAGCCATTGCCCAGGGCCTTTTAGAGTATCTCCAAGGAGGAAAATGTCACCACCTTCCCTGGTTGGTAGCCACCTCTGTCTCCTACCACCTCCTGAAGGCAAAGCCAGACCAAGCCAAAAGGCCACTGGAAGAAATGTTTGACCCTCCCAGCAGGAACAGCACCAAGGGCAGCCCCAGACTTAGAGCATGGTCCTTGGTGTGAGCTCCTGTCCCTGCCACTGCACTCATGCCATGTTTCAATGAGCATCTTCCACAGACTGAGAGCCACAGGCTTTAATGGGGGCAACAGGAGGATGCTGCAAATCTTCTGACTTCAGGAATGACCTCCAGGATGGGCTCCTGGAGCTGGGTGAGCCCATGTGCTGCCCACCCATGTCCATATGACCCCAGCATGAAAAAAAAAAACCTGTGTGGGTTTTTCCCCTACATCCCACAGGTCCTTCATGCCATCAAACATTCTGCAAGAAGCAGGTTGGGAGTAGAGATTAAATAATGGACAACTCCCTGTAGAGGGGTCTGCAACCCCAATATACCCCTAGAGGTTGTAGGGAAAAAAAGATGAAACACCTTTAAGTCTAATGCATCTTTCTGCCTAATAAACTAAGTGTAGTACAGGGAGGAGACTGGGGTCCACCCATTGCCATAACTGAAATAATGATTATTTAAAATCTGCTGGCTTGTGCTGGGTTTAATAGATACATACATACATATATATGTTTATAGAATCATAGAAAGGCTTGTTTTGGGCAGGACCATAAATATCAGCCAGTTTCAACCCATTCACCATGAGCAGGGATGTCACCCACTAGACCAGGCTGCTCCAAGCCCCATCCAACCTGGCTTTGAACACTTCCAGTGGTTGGGTATACACAACTTCTCTCTCTCAGGGTTTACACATACATACATGTGTGTATATATATATATATATATATATATATATATGTGTATACACACACATGTACAGAAAGATATCGCTGGATCAATAAATGACCAACATAATAAAGCATAATAAAGAGCAAGTGAATTTACTCCTTGTGGATGGATTCAGAGAGCTTAGAAACTTCTGTAAGTGAGGCCATAGCATATAAAGATGAGATCTCTTGCAACATCAAAAGAAGCATGAGAGATCCAAGATTGTTCAAAAAATAAAAAAAAAAAAATAGAAGGAAAAAAAACAAATGGGAACTTTTTGGCAACATTTGGCACTAAGGGGTCCAGCATGGGAATTAAAAAATCAATAAATAATGGCCTGCTGAAGCCTGCACCGCCTTCCTTTCTCAGGGGTCATATCGCTTTTTCACTCTCTTCCAGGCATTCTTCTCCGAGTTCATCAATTTGATTTATCCCAGAACGCCACGGTGTCAGGGGAAATGGCAATCAGCATTTTTCCCCCCGTTCCTCATCCGATGTTTTTCCGCTGCCGGCCGGTGCTGCCTGCACAGCCACAGCAGCAGCAGCTGCCACTCCCACTGCCAGCCCTGCTGCCTGCAGCAANAAATGAAGCATGAGAGATCCGAGATTGTTCAAAAAATAAAAAATAAAAAAAATAGAAGGAAAAAAACCAAGTGGGAACTTTTTGGCAACATTTGGCACTAAGGGGTCCAGCATGGGAATTAAAAAATCAATAAATAATGGCCTGCTGAAGCCTGCACCGCCTTCCTTTCTCAGGGGTCATATCGCTTTTTCACTCTCTTCCAGGCATTCTTCTCCGAGTTCATCAATTTGATTTATCCCAGAACGCCTCGGTGTCAGGGGAAATGGCAATCAGCATTTTTCCCCCCGTTCCTCATCCGATGTTTTTCCGCTGCCGGCCGGTGCTGCCTGCACAGCCACAGCAGCAGCAGCTGCCACTCCCACTGCCAGCCCTGCTGCCTGCAGCAAACCCCTGCCTCACAACACACCTTACTCAGCTCATTATTTTCTCTTTAAGCTGTTTTCTTGGGAAAAAAAATAGAAGAGACATATCAAAGCTTATTAATGCCACCTCCACACACACCCCGTGCCGCAGGAGGAGCTCCTCTACCTGCAGCTTTATTTAGGCAACTGCAATTCTCAGGGTATGCAGATTTATCTCGGGTTTTTTTATAAAAGTCTTTTTATTTTTATTATCAATAAAAGTGGCTCCTCCCCAGCACACTTTTTTTTCAGCTACAGTACCCTGAGAGCTTAAAAACAACCCCTCAGACAAGCCAACCCCTCCCAATATTATCACTGTGTATTTTTAATTTCTCCATGACAACTTGCAGCTGCAATTACAGAACATGAACAAAAATCAAGTATTCGTATTTCTTAATGAATAAGCACAGCAGATAAAAGATTATTATTCATTTTGCCTTTATCATGTAATGCATTTCCTGAATAAAGGAGATTGCTCACAGCAAGGGGATGAGTAGCAGCACCAAGGAATAACAGAAGCACTTCAAAGTGCTTATGCCTAGTTAACCTCCTCCCAGAATGAATTTTTCGTCCTAGACTCAAAAAGACCCCAATCCACCCTGCTCAGTTATTGACCTGAACACACTGGACAGACATAAATAAAATATATATTCCTTCCTTCTTCTGCAGGAAAGATTATGGCCATCAATAGCTGATTTAGCCCTTCAATAAATTCCAGCTGCAGCTGATTCATGTTCCCATCAGTTCAAACACCTAACTGAGGCAGACAGCATGCAATGCTCTCATATTTTAATTCAAATAATTATTTTAATAGGCTAAAGGGTTCAAAGCTGCTCATATTTCAATACTAGTGTATTTTAAGAGTGGTATCCACTTAGTTTCTCCTTCTTTTTTGTTTTCATAGATATTCTTCCATAACCTCATATACACTGTTTTTTTAAAGTTATTTATTGAGCTCGGCCTCCTGTGACCTTTTCACCGACCTCATCCTGAAAACCCTTCTCCCATTTTAATTAACCCAGGGTACTTCTGAAGCCTGAGTTATTGATCTACACAGTTTCACCCTGCAGAGCACTCTCAGATCTAGCAGCCCTGCAGGTGCATCACCAGTGCACTTTTCCACACAATTGTACATACACCACAAAAAAAACAACAAAAACATGTATCAGCCTATTATCTACTACTGTGGCAGCTCAAATGGATTCAATCCAATCAACCAGAGCTGGGGATGGCTGTCCTTTGGTGGGTGTACCTCCTACCATAATTAAGCATAGAGGTGGCAAATAATTAAGGCTTCAGATGTGGACCTCTCACCTCTTTACAGAACCAAAGCAGCAGCTCCCTTTTCAGTCAGATTTTACACTGCTGGCATCCCAGGGAGCTGCTCAAGCTGGAAATCAAGCCAACAGGTCAAGTGTGGCTTCAGATGTCCCCTGCCTGGCAGAGATGCTCAGGGAGGAACACTGTGGATGGTTGGTCTGGGGCTAAACCGTGCCAAGGTTTCCCCAGATAATGCTCTGGGAAAGGTTTCAGAAAGGGGCTGGATGGAATTAGAGGCTACAAAGCCCCACAGCAACTCAAACCTGAAAGTTTCCCAAGAGGTACCACTCTGGTTATGGGACCTAAAGAATGCAGAATGTGGTAAGCAGAAGCCAGCTATAGCCTGGTGCTGATAGAGCAACAGAGGATGGAAATGGACTCCTGGGTGGGACAAGTCCTCATCCCCCACAGGCCTGGCTTTAGTCACAAAGCAGAGTCACCCCAAGAGGAGCTTACTTGACCAAGGCTGGATGAGACTTGGAGCAACCTGATCTGGCAGAAGGTGAACCTGTCCATGGCAGAGGGGCTGGAAACTGATGATCTTTAAGGTCCCTTCCAACCCAAACCATTCTGGGATTTCTGTGATTTCAGGGTCTGACACGCAGCAAGATGCCAAGTGCAAGCAGGCATCAGACGCTGGATGCTGGGAAAGGGAAGCTGATCCCTGTAAAAACTGTTATTGATTTGAGCACTGGAGTTCATGGGAATTAGGATCTCTGGGCACTCAGGCAGGATCCTCCCTGCAGGGCTGCGAAAGCCTCGGCTGCCAAAAGCTGACCTTGGTGATGTTCCCACGCTGAGGAACACCCAGGCTCTGCCAACAACAGATAACTCCAGCAGCACGGACAGCTTCCACTCCTATCTGCAAATGGATACAGGGCAGGCGCGGGATATTCCCGGCAGGAACGCTTCCAGCTGAGCTCAGTGACAGAGCACACAACTCATCTGCTGCTCAGTCCTGCTCACAACTCCAGCCACACCACCCAACCACTGAGCAGTCAGGATGGACACTGCTGCTGGAGCAGATTACCCATCCAAAGAGGCTGGTACCCTCCATGGCGACCTGTGCCAGGAACACTCAGAGCAAGTGCAAGTCAAAAACCTAAATGGCCCAGTTAAGGTCACCAGTGCCTTGGAAGGAGCTGCCCAGGCACCTCCCAGGGATGTGGCCTCCTCTTTTACAAAGTGCAAAGTGGAAAGCACTTAGCAGGTAGACTATAATATTTTTCCACTTCACTTGTACTTCTCCTGCAAGAAAAGGGGTTCCTTATGTGCTCCCTGCCTTCAGCTGAGATTCACACTGTGCTGTAACACGGCTCCTTTGTAAAATCAGGGGTTGGGAACAGCATGTTTTTTGGGCAAGCCCCCACGCTGGTTTGTAGCAGTAAGAGATACTGCAATTACAGGACTGTTTCTGCTGAAATACAGCGTTCCTCGGTGGATTGGTTCATTCAGGTCCAGGGAACACACGTGGGCAGAAAATCCTTATTTTCTGACTGAGTAGCTGTGTGACTTCCCTATCAGATGCTTACCTGTCAAAAGGTACATTTAGAGATTATCTGGGAGGGTGTTAACAGCACAAAGTGATGAAAACAAGCACCGTGAGCACTGGGCTGGGATGGGAGCTTGGCAGGTCTGGACTGTTCACATCTGAAAAACTGAACCTGGGCAGCCTGGTAAAAGTGTCTGTATAGCACAAGGATCCCTGCAGAGTGAATTTAAAAGCAGACATTACCAATCATTTGGTTTTCCTTCTTAGAAGTGATTCATAAGCCAAGGGAGCTTGGTTTTGGGAGACAGCAGTGGGATGGGGTCAGGAGCTCCACGCTGAGCATCTGGCTCTGGATTGACTCTGCAGAAAGGGGTGGCCTGCCCAGGACACAAGGGCGGCAATTGTAATTTTTTCCAGACACCAACCACATGCTTATCTTTGCAGATACAGGGGAAATGGCTTTGGTCACCATTCAGTGGTTCCCAAAATCCTGAAGTCCTTCATGCTGGAAGGACCAGGCAGCAAAATACGACAGCTGACCTGCAAGCATGAAATGCAAAGCTTGGCTTTGCAGCTGATCCCTCAGCTGCTACTTAAAAGCCGTGTTGTTTTGCAAAGCCCAAAACCTCATACTTTCTCCTTATTGGATTAGGAACCGGAGAGAAAAGCACATTACTGAAGTTCCTAAGTACAACTGGATATCGCTGTTATTGACACACAACAGTGCTCACACTGACCACACCACCACTTCTCCTGACGTTTACATGCTCCTTGTTCAAGCAGCATATAAGAATAGCCATCATCCCAGCATGCCATGAGGAGGGGATGGCACAGCTCCAAGGGACACTTATGCATGGAGCATCCTACCCCAGCAGTGCACACATGAGCCACATCGACCACCACGAAGCATTTCAAAGGCAACAAATTCAATGTCTGTGACAGGGGATACTGTCTCTTATCTCCTGATAGCATCCAGAGAGCAGCTCGGATGAAATGCATTAGTTGCCCTGAGTACACAAAAAACAAATGCTGTGATAAATCTTATAAGCTGCCAGAGACCTTTTTATTGTTCCTCAGGCTCACAAGTTTCCACTGCTTCATAAAGCAGCAGGAAGGGATGGATACAACTGCCTTCCATGTGAGGGGGAGACATCAAGCCCAGGCAACATCTGTGGGCAAAGGCCTGCATCTATCCTGAGTCTGAGGGGCTGGGGACACTGCACAGTCACTCACTTCCCAAAATACCAAAAAACTGTCAGCTGCTGGAATCTGGGCCCAGGGAAGGTTACCTGCTCTGGTTTCACAGGGTAAAAACGGGCTGCTGCACACCACAGGCAGGATGCAGGGAGGGATGGAGATTGCTCTAATTTCTTCTGCATCACTAAGTCAGAAGTGAAAAGGCTGAGAAGCCCCATCGGGAGCAGTAAATGGAATTTCCTCAAAGCCTGGGGAAGACAAGCATTGAGGAATGTCTGGGGCAGCATCTCCTCTGAACCCATCCCTCCCCCTTCCAACCTGCAGGCTGGGAGCAGGGTGTGGGATCAGGGAGAGGCAGCATCTTGTGCTCCAGGGGCAAGCAGGACTCAGCACAGCCTCAGCAGCTCCTCTGAGCATCAAAGCTATCTGAGGAGTCCCCCCAGCACCGCTCTCATTCTGCAGGGATGGAGATGCCACTGTGACCCACCCCACTGCCAAGAGAGCCAGGGGTCCTGGGTCATGCTGGGGGCTCCTCCTACCCTCTCCAAACGGGAGCAGGGTGGCCCCCTGCCCAGTGCACATCCCGCCGGGATGATGCACACCACCACACACATAGCGTTTCATTACAAACCTCGGAGTGACAAGGAGTGTTAAGCAGATATAAAGGACATCAGTCATTTACCCATCTGGTGGAAAGTCTAGTTGCTGGCGGAAAATAGAGAGGATTGTTATGGCAAGGTCTACCATATGGCACCATTATGTGGAGCTTTGCAAGTGCTTTCTCTGAGCGTGCAAGCAAGACTTCAGCCTTTGAAGAAATGCTGTATTGTTAGCCTGGATACGCAGGAGCCCCTTGAAAGAAGCTGTGGCAGATGGCACAGCTTTGTTCTCTTGGTTCGCAGGCAGTTCGTGCAACCCCAGATTTCTTCCTCGCTGGGGCACAGTGATCAGTGATCCTCCTTATGTGTCCTACGGGAGGACTGATGGCTCCTGAAACTCCTTAAATCCCATGGATACTGCCTGGCAGGTACCACACCTCTGCACGAGCCTCAGGAAGCAAACACCACTGACCCAAGCTGGCAGTGTCGATGCACAGAAAGCTGCACAAAATCATAAAGCATTGTCCCAGCCAAAGGAGCTGCAAATCAGTAAATCTTGCTGAAATACTCTGCTTTTGTTTGTGCCTCTCTGCCAGCACCTGCTCCTCCCTGGGTGGCTGAGCCTGGCCGGAGCCCCGGCAGGACAGCGGACAAAGAAAAGCCTTTCAGACAGGGCCGGTGCCTGCTTGAGCGACACCCCAACAATGCTCCAACAAAACCCATTCAGACCAGGCTGGGGGAGAGGGAGAAAAGGGGAAAAGGTTCCTCTGGGAGGAAGCAGTGATCACTCATTGACCACAGCAACAACATCTGCATCTGCCCTGAGCCAGGGAAAAGCCCTTGCCTGCTGCATACTGCTGGCTGGGACAGGGAGCATCATCCCTGCAGTCTAGGATGAAGATAAGGCATTTCTTACTGCTGAAATTTGTGCCCAGGCAAAAAAAAAACCCAAAAAACCCCATTTCCCTCTTGTTCCTAATGCAACTAAGTGAAAAACACTTGCACAAAATAAACCCCTAATTATTTATCTGTTCTATTTACCGATCCTAATTAAAATCCAAAGTGTCCATCTAACAGAAAACAGGCCAAAAAAATGGAGCAGCCCAAGCCTTTAGCTGACCTTGGAGTCACAGCTGCTCCACGTCCCTCTGTGGCTCAGGCCCTCATTCTCTGCTGCTGGCACGGGACAATCACCAATTTCTCACGCTATGGAAGTTTCCTGCCTCAGATCAACAGGCACACTTAAAAACACACAAAGCTCAGGGAATATTTTGCAGGATGGCTCCAAAGAGAAAGGGACTTTGCTGTTCAATGTAAGCATCAGGATGGGATCTATGGAGCATGGATCTCACTCTGCTGTTTGTGTCCATGGGAGGATTGTCCATCCTGGTGACCAAACCTGCAATGTTCCCAAAGATACCTCTCATGCCTGAAATCCTCCTTCCCTCCCACTCTGAGACCCTAGTGGGAACAAGCAGGGCAGAAAAGTCACGATTAATCTGCAAGAGAAGAGTTGGCAAAGGACCAACTCCAGCTGGCAAAGCCTCCAGATCCCCTCCAAACCCTTTAACTTCCCTCAACCCAATGGGCTGAGACAGCCAAGGATTTTGGAGGGAGCCTCAGTCCCACAGAGCAGGCACAAGCCATCCCACCCCGGATGGCCAGGCGAGATGGCATCGTGCTCCTGCAGGCATAAAGAGCAGCCCAGCACCTCTGAGTGCTCTCTCTGTCTCTCTTCCAAGTGTTACACAGTGGGCTTGTACAGGAACAGTGGGATACCTTCCAAACCATTTAACTAACACTGAAATTTAATACCCGACACCAACAGGTTACCGAGAGCAAGAAGGAGCCCTTGTAAGGATGGGGGGAATTTGCAACTTCACTCCCCTGAATGGGAATCTGCTGTCTTGTGCCCACAGGGCAGAGCTTGGCTTTCCCTTCCCTCCCAACCAGTGCTGGGTTGAGATCTGCCTGATGGGTTTTTTGGGGAGCCAGGGGGTTGCAGCTGCTTGCAAAGGAGCACAGTGGGCACCCGTTGTCCTCCTCCTTGCATCAGTCCCCAGAGAGCCAGCATGGCTCCTGCTGCTGGCATGCCCTGGAGCAGCAGCTGCCTCCAGGCCTTTTCCTCACCCTTGGCTAGAGAAAAATAACTATAAATCTCAACAGCATGCAGGACTGGAAAGTAGGAGGGCCACACCAGGGTGTGCCCCAGGCTGGACTTGCTCCTGCCTCGTTGCACACACAGAAGTTCCCTGGGGTGCTGCCACTGCACAAAGCATCTGGATGAGTTTGGAGGAGATGCTTTGAAAATCCTGGGCTGAGATGAGGTGCACAGACTTGGTGGGGCTCCAGTACCTGAGCCTCTAGAGATGCCTCCTTCAGTCCAACAGTCCCTTGGCTGAGGCATGGGGAAAGTGACCCAGGGCAAAGAATTGCCCCAGGAAAACCTGATTTGGACAAGTTATCAGTGAAGAATTAATTGAAACAGAGGCAGCCAGTTCATCAGAACAAACCCAACCTGACCCGTGGTGTTTTGCAGGACTGCTGCAAGAACAGTCCTGCAGCAGGGACACTTCATCCCCACTGTGCTGAGCTGGTGTCCTGGTCTGCCACATCCTGCCCCATGGAGAAGGATGTCAGAGCAAAACCAGCTTTTATAATACAACCTGGAACTTTCCTCTACCAAGAGGCTCAGCTCAACAGGTCCATGCTGCCTGGCATCTAATGGGATGTGCTATACCTTGAGGAGTGACTGACCAGTGTCACAATTCACAGCATCCTTCTGCATCCCAGCACCGCAGGAAAACCTCATTTCACTGCTGAATGATCTCAAAGTAAAACACCATCCAAAATACCACACCAAAATGTTTTTCCTTAGAGGAAATGAAAACTTTTATGGCTGTCAATCTTTTTTTTAATCCATGTTTTTCCAAGCTTTGGAACCAAAGGATAAAGAAACAATATCCTGACTTTCCAAATCTCAATGTAGCCCCCACCTGATGACTTCTGTGAAGCTGAGTGCCCAGCAAGTAAAGTCACTTTGCACCTACGGGGGACATCCTGCTTTACCAGTTTGGATCCAAGCCCCTGCTAGGTGAAATTAAGAGTTTCTAATGAGAGAGACCACCCCAAACTGGCAGGACTTCAGGGAGGAGCAGAACTCAAGGTTCAGAAACAGCAGCCTCCGTTCACGCTGAAGTTTACCTGAAAGCTCAAAACCAAGGCTGGGGAGACTGCAAAGAGGGCCTTGGGGGCAAAGAGGGAGAAACCTCCCAACTAGAACTGAAATTAAGAAGCATCCTACTTACCACCAGCTCGGTGAACATGGCATCCAGCTCCTCCACCGGCGGCATGGGCAGCGAGGGCTCCATGGTCTGCAGGGCGAAGCTGCTGTCATTGCGCAGCCGGTACGTGATCTCGGGGTGGTCGCTGCTGCGGAAGCAGCAGAAGATGAAGGAGATCCCCCGGCCGCTCCTCTTCCTCGGGGCCATGGCCACAATCCTCTGCGTCCCTCCCTCCTGGGCGCTAGATCCTGCGGGGAAGAGAAGAGTGGAGGCTCGAGCAGCCGGCCCGCAGCGCTGCGCTCCCGTCCCGCGGTGGGAGGAGGAACCGAGCCACCCACGCGCTCGGCACGGAGGGGAAGAGCAGAGACGGTTTCCATGCCAAATAGTTCTGCTCAGATTTGACGTTTACAGTCCTGGCAACCTTGACGACCACGCAAATTAAAAAGATGCATTTGCTTTGCCTCGTGCCAGAGCTGGCAGCGGCCAGGGGTCACGCCACTGTCGCCGTGGGATGACGAGTCCTGGGCCCCACCACTGTTGCCAATCCCAGCAAATCTGCACCAACCTCCCCGTGCCACGGCAGCCAGGCCAGCCCCTCTCATACCCACACCTCATACCCCCTCATGCCAGGGGTATGGAAAATTCAGGAGACTGCTGCCAGAACAGCTGGATGTGCTTGGGGCCACCAGGTCCCCACCATGGGCGACTCAATCCTTGAAGACCCCATGTATCTCAGGACACCCCGAGCTACAGACAGCAGCAGAGCTGAAAAAACATCCTGCACGCTTCCCCCAGCTCTTAAACGTGTCCCTAAACATCCACCAGCAACCCCTGGCGGGGCGGCTCTTTTTCATGGAAAGTTTTGCTTGGCTTTAATTAGATAAACCTTACTTGTAGCTCCAGTAAATATTTACAAGACGCGATTTCAGCTGATAAAAATCACACGGTGCCGGTAGCTCAGATTTTCCTAAGCAGTGCTGACGTCGGGCATCGCCCGCACCAGAGGCTGCTTGGGTTTTGTTGATTTCTGAAACTCTTTGTTGGGAGCAAAGCTCAGGGCAGGAACCATGTGCTCTGTCTAACTAGTAACAGCAAGGACCAGGCAAATGCTGCCCCAAAATTGAGACTCTCGAGTCAGGGACACAAGAGGAGGGTCACCTGCGAGGAATGAGGAGTGTGGAGAGACACTCTAATGAGAAAAATCAACCAGCAAAGTAGGGAATTTTTGAAAAGCCTAAACATTTGTCTTACAAAGTTACACACCCACATATTTTATCTCTGCGAAACAAGACACTGAGATGTTAAGAGACGGCACAAACAGCCAAGGTTGAAATGTGGATGACTCAGATTTATTAACAAAGCTATGAAGAGACTCGGGGGAAAAAAGGTCAGCATTTGGAGAGGAGTGTCTGATCTCCCCAGAGCCTGCCATTCCCTCCAACTACAGATTCATACAGCAGAATAAACAGCTGCTGTGCCCTGCGGAGAGCCTGGGCTGGGGTCAGACCTGCGGTCAGACCCTGCACCACCACAGCATGGCAAACACTGCCCTCTGAAAACAGGGATCTTGCAGAAAATTCAGGCTCTACCCACGGTTCTTTAATAGAGGACCTGACCCTTGAAATGCTCTCTATGGCACGTTTTTAGCACATGGTGTAATCATCTGCTGAACCACGAATGATGGGAAACAGTTCTTGGATCTTCACGCAGGATAATCCCAGGCTCTGCAATTGCTCTGTGCCCAGCCTGGAGAGTTCCCCCTTCCTGAAGGGCCCCAAATCTTATTTCACATTTTTACATCTTGGATGTAGAAATATGCAGCCACTGGAGGAATTTCAGCTGCCACGAAAGCTCTCTCATCACAGCTCCCCGGCAGCCAGCACCGCAGCAAATCCATTAGCAGCCTGCTGGCATCCCCTCGGTGTCAGCAGGGTTTGGGGACCTGCTGTGGAGTTTCTCTCGTAAAGAAGGGAGGGAAACAAAAAGCCAAAGGCACACAGACCTCTGTCCAGTCCAACCTGGAAGAAAACACTGCAGGTTTCTGTTTTAAAGAGACACAAGGAGCAGGGTGCAAAGGGAGATGCTGGTGGCTGCCCAGCGCTTTGTGCCTGGCTCGGGAGCTCTGTCCCAACCCACACTGCGTGCTCAGATGTGCAAAGTTTGGTCACTTGGCCACTCCAAGGCCATGGGTACAGCCACACTGTTCCCAGAGCAGTGTCTCATCCTGACCCTGCTCCAGGAGCTGGGCTGGAGCAAACAGACCCAACTCTTCCACAGGGCATTTTCCATCCGCTTTTCAACACCATGTCAACCTCGTCCTTGAAACCTGCTGCTACGTACAAGCTCTGACTCAGGCTTACAAAAACGTGTGGAAAGCTTTTATCAGAACAACACCTGCTGTTCAGAGAAACGCACTCCTGACAATGTTTTATGAGGAGTCTTGAATGACAGACCAAAAGGCAAGGTTTTATTTTGGGGTTTGAAGCAGCCAGCCATGCAGCAACCAAGACAAGGTACTTCTGAGCAGCTTCCAGCTCTGGAGCTATTGAGGTTCCTCATTTTCATCTATAAACAATTTAAAAAACCAAACCACCCTATGATGTAGACTGAGTGGGCTGTAGGTTATTAGCAACCAAGGCTAAAAAAAGGTTAGGGAGAGAATATGTTAGCTACCAGGCAAACAGCATTAAACCTTCAGAAGGCTGATGAATATTCATTGACATGATGGATCAAAATCAAAACACAGCTCCCCGGCAGGTCAGGGAGCTGCAGACAGCACAGCTTGCATTGTCAGAACAAAGTCCAGCTACACAGCCTCCTCCTCCCCTGCAAATCCTGCAGAAATTGGTAATTCAGGAAGAAAAAGCAGCAGCCCCTGGCAATCTAGAGGCTTGTGTTAAGGAGAACAGAAGGGACAAGTTCTACACTGCATCATATGTTAAGTGTCCCGCTCCCACCTCCTGCTTGTACCTTTGACCGCTAATTAGATCAATAAATTTAAGTCAGATTGTGATCTAATGATGCCTTCTGGCCTCTACCATTGAGCGGGCCAGAATAAATTAAGCTTAATTGCCCCTGTATGTACAGAGCCAGGGAAGATAGGTTGGGAAGGGTCACTGAGGGAACTTGTAGCCAAGCCCAAATCTGAAGGCAGGACTGACGGGGCTGAATCACTCCCAAACAACTCTGTTTTCACAGAAACAAGGGCAGAAATGTGTGTGATGGGCTCAAACTGGAAATCCAGAGCGAAGAGAAGGAGGAGGAGGAGCTTAGCCCACATGTGTGACCAGGATGGACAGAGACCACAGGCTCAGTGATACACAGACACACACATTCAGTTCTCCCCAGCCCTAAAAAGAAACGCATCAAGCTCACATTGCCCTGAGCAGTGTTTAAATGAAATCAGTCATTAGGAGAAAATTGGACCCTGGTGTCACTTCCGCCTTTGCTTTAAGGAAAGGAGAGCAGCAATTACCACTTGCATATTCAACAGCCTCCTCAGCAAGCTAAATTAAACCTCGTGGAGCAACGAGCTGCCAAAGCCTGTCTGTGACCGATGCCCCAACCAGCTGGTTTGGAGCCAGCACCGGTATTGCAGCATTGCGGTCTGCAGCCTAAAAATACCCAACAAGGGCACAAACACATGCAAAGGAGCGAGCACGCTCCCCTTCACACCCGCCTCCTCCCAACCCACCCAGGAGCCAGGAGCTAAATCCTCAAATATGAATATTAGCTTGTTGTTTTCCTGGCTCCCCTCCCAAATTGAGGATGCAAGATCCTGAGCGAGCTCTTTCCCTGAATGTGGAGCTTTATTCCAGCGCACTGCACGAGCAGGGAATGTTTTTGATGCAAGTGTAACAGCACTCACTGACCGTCTCTGCCATGTCCTGACCAATTTCAGCATCCTGAGCCATGCCCAAGCTTTGCTTGTCCTTACTCTGCAAGAGCTTTAGCACAGCTTGGGATGCTCCCAAACAATGGAAATATTCCAACTCTCATCCATCACTGCAAAGTGACTTCCTTGGCTGGTGATGGTGGGGAGGCACATGGCCTCAGCAAGGACTTTAGGAAGACACCATCGTTGTCCCCAGGTGTTAGAGCCAGGTGTCCTGGGCCCCTTTTTACAGCACTGAGCAGGAATTTGGCATTCCACACACTGCACCCTATACTTGTCCCACCCCAGCAATGCTCATTCTCCCTCAGGGCTTCTCAACACCCAGCAAAGGGCACAGGGCAAGATACTTAGCATCATTTTTTTAAAATTAACAATTCCAGAAGACTTTCCCTCCCACTCTAAGTCACATCCAACAGCAATAAAAACTGGAGGCTCCCAGAGCATTTTTCAGATCAGTTGTACGTTTGTGGCATCTCCCAAGAAGCACCAAAGCCTTTCCCAGGCACGTTTTGATTTTTCACTTTACAGAGCCAAGACAGTCAGCACCCTCCTTGGTTCCACTCACTAACCTAACCTCTTCTTGGGTTTGGTCCTGATTGTGAGCCTTCAAAATGTGTTCATGGTGCTCTGCCCACCTAGAAAGCAGCAGCAGATCCCTCTCAAGACAGAGAAGTGCTGCTCCATTTCACATTTGCACCAAAGCTGGTGCAAGGAAACACTTTTTACTGATAGGAGTCTAAGCATTTTTCAGTTTTAAAAATAAAAGGTTTGACACTGAGCCCTTGCATGGATGAAATGCTCAGAAATAGGATGGCCTTCCTCTGAGCAGGAATTCCAACACAGAAGCTTAAAGGATCTGAGCCCATCACCAGCATCTCCACTGTGCTGAGCACGGTGCTGGTATCCCCAGCACAGCTGCTCCTGTTTAGAGGACAATGATTTGTTGGCCACAAACTCCCACGCTGATTTCCAAAGCCCTCTTTCTCCAGTGAGAAGCTGTTTTCAGGCACAGGCTGTACAAGGGAGCAATGTCTGGGTTTGGTGCAAATGGGTGCATATCATCAGGAGGGGGCAAAAAGCCCAAAACATTCACCTGGAAGGCTTCAAACTACCGATTGCCTTTTCTCCATCCATCTACACTCAAAACAGCAGCCCAAAAGGGGATGAGAACAGGACCCTTTCCCTGATGCAGCTGCCAGGAGGAGCCTGACTCATCCCTAGAGCATCACAAGAGCCATGATTCTCAGGGCAAGCAAATCTCAAAGACTTGGGTTTTGTGTATTTATAAATACACCCACCAAATCCTGAGTTACCCCAGACCCTCCTTCCTCTTCCCAGAAATCCTGTTATACTCTATGAACCCAACAAAAAGAGTGTTTTGTGTCTCCACACCTTGCTCGGGCTACCTGATGCCCAAAGGCCACCAGCACACTGCCCCTGATGCCATGAGGAGATGGCTGCAGCCACGAGCTCTCTGCTCACTCCAGCAAAGCCCCATCTGCCAGCATCATCAAAAACCCAGTGCCTGCCTAAAATGTGTCACCTCCTCTTTCTATTATTTCTTTTTATTGTGGCATTTGTAACAGCCTGAAGAATACATCTGGGCCTGCTGTCTCGCAAGGAAACATTTTGCTCTGCTCAAGGGCAGATGAGCTTCGGGGGCTTGATGGCCACATCCAGGGTGCAGCAAGAAAAATTAGACCAGTTTATTCACAGAGACAGCAAGGGAAAGACATAGTTCCACGAATTTGTAATGCCAGAAAAGCCCTTCTTTTTCTACTTTAAACTTACACCTACCGAAAGGAGAAAAAGTGTTGGGAGAGACCTTTTTGTATGTGTCTGCATGGGGCTCCCACCTGGAGGTGTTGATGCTATTCAGGGAAAAGAACAACAACCTCCATCATGCTGTGAGAGTACCATGGCCTGGCTTGCCTGTCACCTCTCCAGCACACACTGGAGTGAGGTCCCTGCCAAGGGAAGCACACACACTGCTGACTCTGTAATCCAGTTTTCAGGGGAAGAGCGTGGTGCACAGCAGGGTGAGACAGGATCTGCCTTAACGCTCCTCAGCTGAAATCAATCCTCAGAGCAGCAACGCTCGCTTTGGCAAGCCAGCAAAAATCTGGAGCAGGGGATGGTGGATGGCATGCCGCAGGACATCCACCCCAGGGCACGGAGACAAGCTTGGATCCAAGGCTGAGGGCTTGCAGCATCCATCAGGAGCTGGTCCAGGGAAGCCCACACAGCCCTCGATCCCCTGTGGTGCATGGCTCAGCGCACGTATTAATCTAACCAGAGAAGATGCTGCTGCAGCAGAACTTTGTTTAGTTTTTGAGGATTAAAAACCAAACCTTGCTGAAGTTTCCCAGACATCTAGATGTGAGCAGCACAGTAACACTGGAGGTCACGAGTTCTCCACTAAAAGGGTAAATTTGATCAGTGACAAGCTGAGCACCGGCGCCAGATCCTCCAAACCACTACAGACCACTTCTTACAGGAACTCCAGCAGATCAGTTCAGGCAAATACCATTTATTTCAGGAACAAGGACAACAACATGGAGCCACAGACAAGATCCAGTTTGCAAACCTATATAAATATATATATATATTTCTTGATATTCACTAGGGTGCTGAATGACCCAATTTTACAGACATGCACATCCCGTTTTCCCAGAAGCCGGGCGGATTCGTGGTCCTTTTTTCGCAGAATCAAACCATAAAAGTGGGGTGGGTTGGCAGTGGTGGGAGGAAGAAACAGTTTTCAAGTCACATATCGCTCCCTTAAATGTACTGCGTGATTTGCATCCTGAAACCCAGGCACAACACTTGTCCAAGCCCAAGAGATTTTCCAGGAAGGCAGAGTTGGGGTGGGGGGGGGCTCTCCAGGAAGGATGCTGGGGTATTCCCCTGACCTCCCTGTGTCCCAGCCCAGTTTTAAAAGGCAATAGAGAAAAAAAAAAACATCAGAAAGGAAGGGGCCGCCCATCCCGGTGCTCCCCTCACCCTGCTCTTGTTTTGGGGCAGCAGCTGTCGGTGCTGCATTGTGGTGGGGCTCAAAGGGGCAGAGCCGGCCCTTTCAGAGCCCTGCAGGGAGGGATTAGCACCGACCCGGGGCTCTCCTGAAAGCCTGAAGCCTTGCAGGGAAGAGCCTCCCAGAATTTATCCTTTGCCATTTGAACCTGATCTCTCAGCCAGCCTTTCGAGGATGTCTGAGCTGAGTGATGCCAAGCCTTGTCCAGGCAGCCCCCAAGGACACAGCCAGCTAAGAGACAGGGATGCAAGACCCGCTGGGCAGCTCAGAGGGTTCCTACAGCCTTGCTGAGCATCCCGAGGGCAGCATCCTCTCCCATCCTGGCTCCAGCTCCATCACCCAGCACAAGCAGGAGCACCAATCCAGCCCCACTCCGTTCCCACCGCTGCTTTTGGCTCCGGCTGCAGGAAAACTGCTCATTCAAAGCACAACACACACCTCCAGAAGGTGCTAATACCAGCTGCAGAGCCCAGCCCAGATATCACAAGTTCTGACTACTCCCTTTGACGATGCAAATGCTGTTAATACAAACTCAGCAGCCTGGCAAGCGAGGAGAGAGGAGTTTTATTTCCCACTGGAGGAGGATATTTGTTTGCCAATTAGCCTTTTCCTGGAGAACAATAGTTCAATCAAGAACCTTCCTTTATTTTAATTCCTCCCTTTTTTCCATCCCCGCTCCTTCAATGAATATTTGGGCTGTGACTGTGATTTATTGTATGCAAACCCTCACTGCTGAGCTTTCCATTTCACTGCTCCCCATTTCAGCAGTAATCCCCGGGTTGAGACGGGCTGAAGGCAGGCAGGTTTTTTTTCCTCTTTAAAAGCCTCTTAATTTGACTTCACGAAGTAGGGTTTCCAAGTTGCTCGGCAGCAGATGCTTCCAGTCCATCAGCACAGCAACATCTGCCACGGGGCCACCACCATGACAAAGCAACAAGGAGCTACTGGCTGAGTCCCAGAGGGCTTGTTTTGGGTGGTGTTTGGAGATTTTTAGCACTATCCATGCTTAAGGTGAGGCTGCTGGAACCACAGGTGTTCAGGCATTTTGTGGAGTGTAGCAAGCTGGTTTCTTTCTTTCTAAAAATGGAAGCGGGATGGAGGCTGCTGTAAATAGGAGTCCTTCCCAGCAGGGACCCTGATGGCTAAATATCATTAAACTTCAAGATATCATTAAACTTCTAGTACAGAAGGTGCCCAGAGCAAACAAAACACACTTGTCAGATCTCTCAGCTGGCCTAGCCCATCTGCAATGCTGATTTCTTTTTAACGGTTTTTAAATTCTGATGTTAATCCAGAGTGATATTTCCCCCCCCTAAAGTAGAAACGTGGGGTTGAGAACTCCTTGATAAATACGTCTAATGGCAGAAAAGGCCCATTGGCCACTTTTCCTTCCAGTATGACACTAATACCTCCCTGTGCTCCAGCAGAGGAACACCGAAAAACAATGTATGTGAGCTCACATCGGGCACAATGTGATCCCAACAGCTCCAACGTGACACCTGCTCCCACCCAGCCTGGGAAAAAACAGCAACTTTTATCACGTTTCTGAAAGACTGTTTGCATTTAAACAAAAGGGAAAAAAAAAAAATCAGGCGAGCACAGCAAGTGAGATTAATGGGAAGGCTCGATCATAATTTTTTCATGTGGCTACAACACAGTGTAGCTTATGGCAAAAGCCCTGCTTTGACCGGGATGGATCTGCACCATCCCGAGCCACAGGGCAGCAGGACACGATTTTCCAGGACAGCTGCTCAAATCTACCACCTGCAATTCATCGGACCTGTCTTAATGGGGGCACGTGGTTTTAATTGCCTAATTATCCGGCCTCTCACCGAGGGGAGGGAGCCCTCAACACACTGCTGCCAGGGATGGACCAAAGGAAGGTCCCTCTTCCCCAGCTGGAGCATCCAGAGGGGAATGTCAGTCCAGTGGAGGTCCCAAGGGGATGCATTTAAAAATCAATAGAGGCTATTTTAATGCTTAATCCGGGAAAGTATCAGCATCAGCAGCGTCAATACAAACCGAATTTGAACACACAGAGTACATGAACAGGATTGCTAGTTTTTCCTCTGCGCATTGATTTAACCAAATCTGGTTTTCCCCAGAGAGCTTGGAGTCCAAACAAGGCATCCACAGCATCTCTACTGCTTCAGGCATCCTGCCTGCCTTCATCTCTATATACTCAAAAATACAGAGTTATATATGCTCAAAAAATTAGCCTCTCCACCCCACTTGAGCATACATTTCAGTGAGGAAAGCCCCTGGAAGGGCAATATCACAGCAACAGCGGTCACATCCCTGCCAGGGCTACATATGGAAGTAGATTTCTCTTCTTTGCAGGATTTCACACTGCACCCGGCACAAACTGCAACACAAGCTTCCCATCCCTGTAGATATTTATACACTCATCTCCCTTTTCATTTAAGGAAAAAAAAAAAAAAAAGAAAAAGCCTAGTAATTGCAAATAACCACTTTGAAAAAGCCACCCAAGGGGATCCTGAGAGGCTCAGACTCCCAGAGGGAACATAACTATGTTTGATTTTTTTAAAGTTAGATCTCACCTGCAGCAGGAGGGCAGACTGGGTGCTGATGTACCCGGGACTCACCGCACTCCAGATGTGCCCACGGGCACAGATTCACCTTCCCCGAGGCCACTGCCAGCGTGGTGTGGGCTTGGAGAGCCACAGCAGCACCCACTCCTGCTGGGCTGCAGCACCCACTGCTCCCCCTGCCCTCCTCAAACCAGCCCTGCCCCTTCACGACCTCGTTTGGGCTCGACAACTTAATTTTATTTGGCTTTCTGCTGGAAACTGTGTTGCTACTGCAGAGATGTTTTCAGTAAGTGCTCATAGTCAAGGTGTTTTCTGCCCCTCGCCCCACAGTGAGGAGGTTGGGGATGTGCCACCACAGGACACGAAATGAACAACAACACACACAGACAGAGCGAGTGTTTTCAAGCAGAAAAAGGTACACAGTTTAATTTTACTTCGATATATATAGATTCTTGACAATGACTCTGGATTGGAGGATGAGGTTGCCTCCTCTCCAACCACACTGGTCAAACTAGAAGTCCATCAATTGTCTCTTCCTCGGGAGAGGAATGAAAAACAAAAGGAACAGTTAGAAAAACATTGCTTTGTTTACATAAAATGCGTGAAAACTCTACTACAAAAAATGCAAAACATCAGAAGGCTAAAAAATCAGAGGAGTTGGGAGGGGATGCAGCCAGGACAGCTGACCCCAGCTGACCACAGGGTATTCCAGAGTGGAGTCATGCTCAGCATCAGTCTGGGGGTGATTGCACTTTTACTCCTCCCCATCAACACCAGTCTGGTTTGCCCACAATCCAAACCCATGGAGAGATTCCCACTTAGAGGTGAGTCTGGGGGTGGCTGGGTCACATCTGCCACCTGGGCAAGGCTTCAGCGGTGATCAGTGACTTGTGGCAGTCCTTCAAAGCTCCCCTCCTTTCGTGGCTTCAGGGCCTTGCATTTGACTGACACCAGGTCCGCCCAGCTCTCAGGTGAGAAAATACATCAAAAACACCCAGAAACACTCTCCCCATTCCTTCAGATGCTCTTAAAGCACCTCTGTTGGGAAAAGTGGCAGCGGAGCTGGCTGATAGAGGCCACTCAGGGGTGCAGCTCTGCACTCACCAGATTGTCAGGTCCTCCAACACAGCCCAGGCAACACCACAGATAACGAAGCAGGGCCCAGCAACTCTAACCAAGCTTGAAACCCCATGACCTCCACCTCAAATCCTTTCCCAGAACAGAAAGCCTGCAGGTTTGCTGCCCTGACACTGCCCTAAACTTTGAAAAATGTTTCCCCCCTTGTGTCTGACCTCCGTATCCCATCGCCCCAAATTAACACTGCAGTCTGGATCACCTAAACACATGGTAATGACATAATTCAAAGATAGGCTGATCCTCAGATCATCTACAATCTTACAACTGTCCACAGGGGCACGAAATTACACCTCTTTTGGATAACAAATCTTTGCAGCATTTTACAGCATGAGACCTGTAACACTGAAGTGAAAGCTTGAAGAAGCTGTGAATTGGATTTAGGTACCTGAAAATTCCAGGTTCATTCCACTACTGCCAGAGTTGTTACTGAGAAAAGCTGACAAGAAAAAGCACCCTGAAATAATTGCCTGACATGGCAAAAACTTTCAAAACCCCATTAATGCAGGTTTTTAGAGCTGGCAAGAGCTACCCATCCCCATTGACTGCAACATGAGCCGTGAGAGCAGGCGGAGAGGAGAAAAAGCATCTTCCAGGCAATCACAGGCATTTTTTTCCCAGCTGAGTGCCTAGTGAGAAGAGCAACCCATGCATCAACAGGAGCACTTGACGCATGCCAGCGCTTTCTAAATTCACTTTCAGTATATTTACCAACACGTCCTGTGGAAAAAGGAATTCGTGCTATGCAAATCCAGCCTCAGACTGCTCCCTGCCTAATCTAGCTTTAGATTCAAATGCTTATTACCATGGCGTCTAATCGGGTCATGTGTAACAGACAGGTTTAGTTTGGGCTCCCAGGACTTCAGCTGTGTTCTTACTAAGGCACTGAATGGAGAAAGAAAAAAAGAAACAAAGAGGAAAGAAAACCTCAACACTGCGAAGAATTCGGGTTGTGGTGGAAATCAGGCCTGGAAAGAAGCATTGACACCTACGAGTAAAAGCCAGGCTGATATGCAAACATTTGGCAGCTCACCAAGAACACACTGAATGTCAAGTCCTGTTTGCACCCCGTCATATCCCTGCAGGGAAGTTGGTGGCAGGGAAGTTGGTGGCTGGTCTTTCAGGGTCTCTCCCTTCCCCCCGAGACAAGGTGATGAAAGGATCTCACACCCACGTAGGACCCATCTACCGGCAGCACCAAGCCCAGCTGGTCACACCATAACCTCCACATTACCTTACAGATGCTCTCAGCACCCACACCAGGACCTCCAGAGCCTGGGTAACACATGCCAACCAGGAGCTGGTGCTGGTTTAGGGAGGAAGGGGGTACATTACTGCATTAGGGTCTGCAGCAGGACATGGGGACCATGGGAATGTCATTCCCAGAGGAAACCACCTCCCTGTCTGCTGGCAGCAGCCACACAGCTCTGGCCAAGGTAACCTCTGTCCTAATCTGCACCAGGCAAAATGATTCCATTAACTTCTGAGTTTGTGAAATACATTAGCTCTGCTCAAACCAACCCTGGTACTCCAGGACACAACCCAGATGCCAGTTTCTTACCTCCAACATGCAGCTGCAGCTCAGCCACTGGGCACCAGAAATAACCCAGGGGCAGGGATACAGGACTCCCCCAAACCAAGATTCTCCTCTCCATCTGCTGCTCACCTGCCAAGCTGTGCTTTCCTGAAACAGAGCATGGTGAGGTCCCTAACTGTCCACCTCCCACCTTCAGGATGCTGAATCCCAGCAGCTTGACCTGCCCTGCCTCCACAATGCCAAATAAAACTTGGACTGGGGCAACCAGTCCAAGCTTCAGCAAAAGGTCAGGACATCCAAATGTTGCTACCAGTTTCTGAAGACCCGACAAGATGGTGCTGACGCTGTTATCCTACCAAAACTACATTTGATGGGGTGAGCAGCACTAGGAATACCAACAGGAACGAAAAGATTTCCTCCTGTGAATCTCAGAAACATAAGCCACTTTTACAGTGAGGCTGCAGGATGAACTTACATTTATTAAACATCAGAGAATTCACCGAGGCAAGCATCCCCCCGGCAACACCTACATGTCTGTGCAGAGAGGCACAGCGTGGGCTCTCTGGTGTCTCATAACGTGGCAAATCCAACTAAAGCACTCTTTATGGCTTGGATGTTCATAACATTTATGTGTATTCCCTGGTGTCTAGTGCAGGCTGAGGTTTCATTGCATGCCTTAATAAAAAACCTCCACAACACCCTCCTAACTTGATGCCTGTTTTGACAAAAAATTGCAGCAGCTGCCCAGATTTGAGATGAAAAACCAATCTGAAAGAAAGGACAAAACCAGGCAATGGACTTAATGAATTGTCAGTGATGGGAGGAGGAGCAGACAGACAGACAGAGTTTGAAGCTTCCTTTCATTAGGAAACTAAACTCAAATCACGGGTTAACTTTCATCAATGCACGTTATTACTGAGGACTGTGAGGCAGCTGATATTCTGCCACTCAGGCACATGTGCTCTGTGCTTCATCATTTACTGAATTAATAATCAAATGCTTTGAAAGGAGAAGGACAAAAAAACCCCAGAAAAACCGGAGGCTGCAGCTCACAGTGTTCTCATCAGCCTGTTCAAAGACCAAGCCAGATTTACCAGTGCCTGCACTGCTGCCCGGCTGTGCTGGTGTCTGGCCAGGCTCTCCCTCCAGCACCTTCCCAGCTCACAGCTGCACCTGGAGCTGGTCTGGGGGACTTTTCTCCATGCTCCTGTAGCCAAAACAACCAGCAGGGATGGTTAAGCCAGGTGGGAAGACTCCTGTTTCCATGCAGCCCAGCCTGCGGCACAGAAGGGATAAACTCTGCGAGACTCCCTGCCTGAGGATACGGATGGAGAAGCTTATGGAGGAGCCCTTCCCAGCACCAAAGGAGCCATGCAAATAGTATTTACCAGGTCACAGGTACTAAATACACCAGCAAAGTCATGCTCACTTGTGAGCCAAGAAAAAAGAGCTCACATTCCTGCATTTACAGCCACTTCCACTTCTACAGCAGCCTCCAGGACAGGGCCATTCCCAGTGATGACTGAGAGGAAGTCCTAGTGAAGAGATCCATGGCAGAAAAACTCACGGATAACTCACACACAAGTGAAAAAATATTTCCCAGCCTCAGAAGCCACATTGCTGGAGCTGTGGATAGCACACAGGCAGAGTGCATGGTTTGCTTATGATAAGCCAGAATGACAACCCAGTGGAAATATAAAAATAATTTAATGAATAAGTATATTTAGATTCATAATCCCACAGCAGCTTTATTTATAGGGATGCCAATCACTTTTACAGAGATATAAAATTGGCTGGCAGAATGCCTTAGTCTATATCCAGAAACCCATCTGCAACAAATCTAAGCCGTGATATCTCCGCATACATTTGGCCAAACAATAACGCTGATGCCAGTCATCTTCACTTTAAATGTGCAGATGGGCCGAGGGGGACTCGCCAAGCCTTCCCCACAGCCAAAGACGGATATGAATTCCCCTATCACCTACTGTAAACGGGCTGGGAAAAGGAGCAGATGAAGGAAAACCAGTCACCATCTGGGCTGCGTGGATTCCAGCACCACTGCAATCTCGGCTGGAGAGCAAGCCTGCATCCAGCTGGCTACAGGTGAACCTCTTTCAGAACCTTTCATCACTGGAAAAGGGAGCTATTAGCAAGGGGGAAAAAAACCAGAGAGCTCTGTAGCGCCTTTAAAAGGTGGGGGCATTAAACTAGGGCTCTTGTGTACGTTTTTCTTGATTCATCACTCGAGACACAAATCTGGGACAGAGGAAGATGCAGGAGAAAGTAACTGAAAGTCATCACTTGGCTCGATCTCAAGGCAGACGAGGATTTCTAGGGATCCTTGCCCAGGATCTCACAACTTTGCCTAAGCCTGCAGATGTCAAGGGGAGAGGTTGCTGTGGATTTCCATGGGGCTGGTAACCACCTGGAAAACTGAAAACTCACAACTAATTCACAAGAAACAAAGAAAAACCTGCTCTTCATCCCAGTGGGACTTCTAGGGACTGGTTGTCTCAGAAATAGGGCAAAACAGGGAGAGCTCCATGTCAAATGCAGACTGAGGGTAATTGCGATTCATCCATAAAGCTTTCAGTATATTGGCAAATGCCAAGGTGGAAAAGGTTACTCTGGAATATTACTTTGAATAGCTCTGGGAACAAACCCAGCATTAATTTTCAACACTTATTCAGCAACTGATTTGAATAAACCGAGGAAGGCTCATGCACACATACTGACAGCATTATTTGGTAGATTTTTGCCTCTGCTCCTGAGATAATTTATGACAAAACAACTCCCAGCAAAGAAGATCACTTTCCAGACCGATGAGTGCATTCAACTACCCTTGGGGACAAGGTAACCTCTCAAGATCCCTTCCAGCACAATTTCAGCACCATTTTACACCACAAACCATTTTCACACTGGCATTTGCTCTGATTTATCCCTGGAAATATGTTTGTCTAAAAGAATAATTGATGGAAAGAAAAAACAGAAACCCAACAGCAGTTTTCTCGCTCAAGGACAAAGCAAAGTAAAACAACCAAGCACAGAGCTACGCCATCCTCGATCCAAATGTTTTCCAAAACATTTCCAAATGTTTCTCAAAGCTTCCAGATGAAGCTTTCAAAACTAGGCTGCAACCCTTCCAAAGCCTCGGGCATTGAACGTGGCACCATGATGTGTTGCAGCAGAGACACTGAGGAGATGGCTGCTGGTGACTTTGCCAATGACACACCTGCCAAAACACACCCGAGAGCCCTGTGCAGAAAACACAGTGGTTCGAAGGAAAACTGCCTCTGCTTCCTCCACAGGGCATATTCCAGTGTGACAGAGCTCAGTTGCTCTGTGGGCTTTCAGAAAGAGTCAGGCCCTCTGTACTGAGCACTGGTGAGGCCACACCTCAAGTGCTGTGTCCAGTTCTGGGCCCCTCATGACAAGAAGGACATTGAGGTGCTGGAGCGTGTCCAGAGAAGGGAAGGAAGCTGGAGAAGGGTCTGGAGAACAAGTCTGATGAGGAGCAGCTAGGGGCACTCAGCCTGGAGGAAAGGAGGTTCAGGGGGGACCTTCTCACTCTACAACTCCCTGACAGGAGGGTGCAGCCAGGTGGGGTTGGGCTCTGCTCCCAGGGAACTGGGACAGGACAAAAGGACATGGCCTCAAGGTGCACCAGAGGAGGTTCAGGTTGGACATCAGGAAGAATTTCTTCACTGAAAGGGTTGTTAAGCACTGGGACAGAGTGCTCAGGGCAGTGGTGGAGTCACCATCCCTGGAGGTGATCAAGAAACAACTGGGTGTGGTACTCAGTGCTCTGGTTTAGTTGACAAGGTGGTGTTTGATCAAAGATTGGACTCAATGATCTTGGGGGTCTTTTCTAACTTTAATGATTCTATAAATACATGTGGCCAGATGTCCTCACCGTCGTGGCAGGCTTTTGAGTTTATTCCAAGCAGCTTAGAAAGATCCTTCCCTGCCTCTCTTTTGGAATTACAAAAAATAATTAAATAATAAAATAAGTCAGTAAAATAAGTCAAATTAAGTTTAAAACCCACTTATGGAATGGTAAGGAGAGAAAACTGTACATTTTCTACACTTAAGCTAAAAATGCTGAAGTTCTGTCCACACGCCATCGAACGTGGATGCTTATGGTTATTACACAGAGGAAACTGAGACGGTTGTGGCAGATGCTGGTCCGAGCAGCTGACCACAAGCACAGCAGCCAAAGGGTGAGCACTGAGGTCTCAGCAGGGCTCAGCTGCAGGAACTGACTGCTCTGGGGAGGGGGGACTGGCGCACAGCTGGTCCCCATCCTCAGCCTCCCCACCCCGCTGCCGACACGACTTCCACCCGCGCTCATCGGAAACAGCGGCGCCTGTAAAGCAGGGTCTGAGTCCTTCAAAGTCCAAAGCTCATCTCCACCTCTTTCAACAAGCTCCTGGACACAATCAAAGCCCCTCCTATCAACTGAACATGGGCTTTGGATTAGACCTTTTGTAGAGCAGGGGGAAAAAAAAGAGCCTTTCTTGAGGATGATAAAGTCTAGACACTACAATATATTTTCCAGCTGATGAAGCAAACCTAAAAAGCCCTCCCTTGATCTCGGACTGTCACGATCAAAGCCATTATCCCATTCAGAGCCCTTCTGAAACTTTAGCTTCCAAATGTGCAAGTTATTTTTAAAATCTAAACCAGGCCAAGCCTCTTGTTTGGAGTTTTATGAGGAAAACGGGGTGTGCTCCTCCCAAACCTTCCCCCACCGCATCTGGAAGTGGCTGGTGGGCACATGGTGGAGGACAAGAGCAGGGAGGGAGCCCCATGTCTGGGGACACCTCAGTGGCACCTGGTGGCCATGATCTGCTTGCATGGGGGGACACAGCTGAACCCCTCAGGGTGGCTTTGGTGTGGGGAATATTCCTCATCCCTTACTGAGACAGAGTTTTTTGGAGGGCAAACATCATTTGCACCCTGATCCTTAGGATTTGTGCCTGCCTTTGGCACCCTCTGCCACAGAGTGCCTGCCTCTGTCACCCTCCAGTTACGCTGGAGACAAAGAAAAGGAAACACCTTGAGAAACTTTTCATTTTCTACAGAAATTAAATTAAACTAAGCACTATGAATTTCCTTTACCAGGTAGCAGGATGATCGAATGCACAAATAACATCCAGCTCTGCACCAAGGAACAACCAGCAAAACAAGGTACTCAAAATCATTCTCCAGTCTCCTGGAGCAGTGTTTCAGCTGGCTGAAAGGAAAGAAGAAATACACATCCCTGCAAAAGAATAGGAAAGACAAAGGGGCATCACCTCTGCCCTAGGTAGGATGCTCTAGGAGAGGTGGTGGAAGACCACCCAGCTCATCCCAGACCAGCTGGTGCTGTGTGATGAACAGCAGAGCTCCTGGCATGCCATGGCCTCTGCTGGACAGGGAACCTGTGGTCAGTCCCAATCACCAAAGCTCACAGTGTCCAGACTGGAAAAAACCAAAGGATGGATGATTTGGAAGGATGAGGAGTTTGGGGAGAACTAGAAGAGCTTTTTGAAAGCAGGTGACCACCAAGCTTCCCCCTGCACATCCCACGGGGGCATTCTTCAGAGAGAGATGGGGACAGGAGGTGATTCTCATTGCAGAAAGAAGAAAGCAACACAGAGCATTCACATGCTCCAAAGCTATTTAAAAGCCAAATGAGGCTCCCTAGTGAACACTTAATTTAACTAAGCAACTCCTAAAGCACCAGGCAAATGAGCCACATCATCTTCTTTTCCTCCCAGCATCCATCTCCACCACTCTGTCATCTCCCTTCTCTTCCGTGCTTTCACCCTCCTCAACTCCCAGCAGATCTGCACCTCCTCCCTACCTCTCTCTCTGCCCAAACCAAGCAGAGTTGTGAAAGGCTGAGTGCAGCAGGCAGGCACACACCAGCAGGATGGGGATTAGACACCTGCCACCCCCTCCAGCATCCCTCACTGTGGCTGGAGGGACCATGCCGGGCAGGAGCAACGGCTGTGCTGCACATCACACATTCCCAGTGCTTCAGGAGGTGTTGTCTGAACTGCCACCAGCTTTCCAGCTGGGTAAACATCAAGGAAAAAATCAGCTTGAGATTTAAGAGTATTAAGAGTATTTCCATCAAATTGGACTTTTCCCACCTCCACGCACACTGGAGCAGAAAGAGAGAAGGCCACCAGCAACGCAGTGCTGGTTGTGACAGTCACCACATCGGTCCCAGAGGGGACAGAGATTTGCCAGCATCTCTCCAAATTGTTACTGTGGAGCTAGGACAGGACGTGGAGATCATGCCCAGCTTCAGCTCTGCCACAGCAGAGTCCAACACATGCCCAGTCACTGTGGTTCATCTTTACTCTTCCCAACAAACGCAGAGAGAAGATGGACTTCAACCTCAACCTTCACACAAGCAATTTTCCCTGGGTCTACTGACGCCACCAAAGCCCTGAAGATCCCTTTGGTCCTACCTGGTCCCTGTGCAGGATCCTTCCCCTTCATGAGCTTCTCCCAGGGAAGGAGAGCAAAGCCCAGCTGCGCATCCGTATCCCCAAGAAGGGCTAACGCAAAGCTACCAACCTCAAAAATTTATGGGCACTCTCACACAGGGAAGCAGAGAAACTGATGGCAAAGGCTGCTTCTGGATTTAAAAGGATCTAAACCCATGAAGGAAGCAGCGTGCACCTCACTCCCAGGGTCTGCACATTGGACATGATAAATGAGGCAGCATAGGCAGCTCACAAGCCAGCACCTCAGAATCCAACCCCTACCACCCCAGCTCAGGAAGAGAGAGAAACCAAGGAGAAAAAAAGCAAATTGTCCAGCCCCATGCTGCCATCAGAACAGGGCCACTCATCTGCTCTCAGTGACAAACACTGAAGGGAAAACATCATGCAATTCCCTCAGGCGCCGGGCACAAACCAGGGCTGGGTTCAGCACCTCACTGCTCTCCCTGCAAGGCTTCCCAGCCATCCCACCCTCCTCAACAGTGATTTCCTGTGTCTTTCTCATCTCCCGTGTTAGAGGTGGGAAATGTGTGCATTAACAGTCCCCCTTCCCAAACCAAGCGTGCAAAGACAGGCTGAAAACGCCTAATTCCCAATCCTGCCAAACTTACAGTGGTAACTTATTTCCAGACAGAACTGTGATTTTTATAAGGGATACCACTGGGTTAAGGAGTCAAAGCCGTAACTGTGAGTGAAAGCAAAAGCCTTTCATTCCTGCAAGGCCATTTTTTTCCCCCTGCTCCTGAAATGACAGGGAGCAACAGAGCTCTTGCCAGTTTAGCGGGGTGAAGGCTTGGCTGAAAGCAGCCTCATTAAACTGGCTGGGTCGTTCAGCGCCAATCCAAACACTCGGTCCTCTGATCACCGCATGACGGGCTGGGAACCACAGGCAACTCACAATTAAACCCGTGACAATCAGGAAAAATCCGTACAACCAACCCCCCCCCCCCCCCCCCCCCCCCCC
>VZTN01013032.1:22061-40108 GCA_013400515.1 Erpornis zantholeuca | reverse complement strand
CAACACCATCCTCAACCTCCCTGCTTTCATTTATTTATTTACTTATTTACTTACTTACATAAGCCGCATGACAGATAACTTGGAGGAAATCAGATGGTTTAATGATTAAGCGACACTTAGGCAGCCCTCTGGAAGAGAAATACACCCTTTGGTAGCCCTGCAACAGAAACAGAAGGTACAAACAGACAGTAACTAATTATTCTGATTAAATCTTGGAAGACCTGAAATACCCGACTGCAGCAGAACAAAGCCAAGCGTGCTGCTGGGGCTGCTCGTAAAAAAAAAATAAGTCACACCCTTTTTTTTTTTTTGAAAGAATTCACCCAAATAAACCTAAGTGCTTCTGCGTTGTTTTTGTTTGTGTTCGTGTTTCTTAAGGTCTAGGCAGCTGATAGGAAATCTCTGCCATACCCTGGAGGGATCCCGTCGCCTTCAGCTAAAATTAGACTTCAAGGGAAGCAGGAGAAGGAGGCGTCTCCAGCCCACCACGCACTCGAGGAGCGGCTTGTGGGGGGGTTTTTTCCTCCCTTCCCATCGAAACCAAATGCAGAGAGGTTTTTGGATTAGAAGAAATTAAGGAAAGTAAATAAATAAGGTGTGCTCCTAAGGAGAAAGGCTGGGACAGCAGGTCTACCCCGCTGCTAGGCTGGGAGGGATCTGAGCCGGGAATGAGATGTGGGCAGGTGGGGATGCAGCTGAGTCACAGGGACTGGGCAGGATGGAACGGGATGCTCAAGGTAGCAGTGAGAGGAACTTGCAAAGCCCACCAGCAGTTCATCCACCATTGTGGATGCAGAGTAAGGCACCTGCTTTATTGTGGCCCAGGACACCAGTGCCAGAAGCCTCTGTTGCAGACCAAGACAAGGGGATGTGCTCGGCAGACATTCCCGTACTCTCCTTGCCTTGGAGGAAAACCATAATTTCCCTCCTCCCCTTCCCTCTGCCTTCCCCCCACCACACAAAATGCCAGCAGAGCTCAGGGGAATATTTAATCTCAAACCTCAGTAATCAATCAGTTCACCCTCACGCATGAGAAAGAGTCACAGCGGTAAGCACCAAATCCCATTTCCATCCAGCAATACGACGGTTTAATTATGTACATAACATTTCCCTTTTAACATAAATCCTGAAGACATCCAGGGAGCCCCCAGGTTGTGGGTGGGGAAGGACACAGTGATGGGGGAGCACATGGGGAAGGGGTGGAAGAAAGGGAGGAGAAACCATGATGGCAATTATTTAAAATGACAACTTTATACGGCTGCTCCACTTCGCCGTTGGCACAGCCACGCTTTGACCTTGCATTTGCTGTCCCAGGGGATGGGCAACAAGCCCAGCATCCAGCCCTGCCACCAGAAGCTGCATCTGTTTCATTCCAACACACCAGCAAGCATGTGGGAAAAAGGGCATGGAAAATGCAAGATGGGCACACAGGCCTGCCCAGGCCGTGGTACAAATAACAGCAACGGAGCCTCTCCACTGGTGCTGCCAGACTTACTCCAAAGCCTGCTCACTTCAAAGGGAGCCTTCCTAGCTGGGTCTGAGCAGGTTTGGGATCACTCCCTGCCAACACCTGTTATTTCCAAGTGTGAGAATGGCTGGACCAGCAGGACCATCACACAGCTGCAACAGGTAGGAAGCTGTGAGCTACATCCCTCCTTCACCCAACCCGACCAGGCCCGAGGGGCACAGCTCACAAAAGGCCATGTCAAAACATATACATCTTGTTTTTAAATATAAACACATGAGCAGACTTTTCTAATATATAGGAACAAAAGAGGGGACACCCTGCTGAAAGCCCATGTGCAGCTCCACTGCTCCCACAGCAACGAAGGAAATGAGAAGCAGAGACCAGGCCCGCACCCGCTCGCCATGGCGTGTTCTGGCTCTGGGAACGTTCCTGGGTTCTACCACTTGAGCTCTGACCTCCAAGAGATATAAAATGGTTTTGGAGCCGCTCTGGAGGAGAGGTGGAGGGGTCCCTGGGGGCTCAGGCAGGCAGGTGGAACGGGATGGAAAGGTGGGCTCCAAGTGCTCATGGGGCCAGCTGACCCAGTCCATGCCCCACCAGTTCAGAGGCCTTCGAAGCACTGGTTGTGCACAAGAAGAGGCCAGGAACAACCCCAAATGCCCAGTGCACAGCAGAAAGCAAGGTTCCCTCATCCATCCATGAGCACAGTTCCAGCCTCACCAGACCACAGTGCTCAGACAAAGCATGTGAAACCCCAGGACTAGGGGGTTTGGGGTTACCTTTGACTTCTCTATGTGCAGCAGAGCTGTGTTTCTGAACCCTCTTTTCCCAGGCAGATCCAGTGGCAGGCTTTATAAAAACATGTGCATTGCTTCCAAAGGGCTCATAAAAGCAGCTTTTGGAAGGGGAGGTGGCACAGAGCAACAGGAATTTTTTAATACCTTTTGACAAGAAGCATCACTCAGAAACCTGAAAGGAAAACCTACCTGTAACCCAGATTTCCACACCATGGTCTCCTTCAAAGGCCAGTGCTCTCACCCCTCTTTTTTTTTTTTTTTTTTTTTTAATCTATTTCCCCAAGATCTGTAACCTCAGGAAGTGCTTGGCACAATGGACCAAGCCCCCAAACTCCACACATGGAAACTATTGCTCTTACACCCTCCCTGAGCTCTTTAGCCCAAACCAGGAGCTGCACAATTAACAGGGATCAAGCACCATCAGATGCTTGCAGCTTGTTCCCAGAGGATCCAGCTGTATCCTCATCCTCTCCCAAAGAGCAGAAATTCGGAGTGCAATTCAGGACAGAGATACTCCATGCAGTATCTAGAGCAAATTAAACCTCCCAGGCACAGCAGCAAGCATGGATTTATTGATTCATGGAAAATGTCCTTATAAATTACTTCATTCAGATCAAGGGGACAAGACAAAACGAGGACTCTCCTCGGCAGTGAGAGGCTGCACTGCCATCGTTTCAGTCCCACATTCTGGAAGAAATCACTTTTTCAGAGCAGACATTTCTTACAGGGCTTTGGGAGGGCTGGCAGAGGGCAACAGAGAGGCCAGTGCAGATGTGTGTCACATCTCACCTGGTCCCCACCTATCTGCCCCACAGCAGGCAGAACCAAAGGGCAATTTTCCCAAGCAAATAAGAAAAAACATTGCTTGACATCAGTTTCACATCTGCAGAAGCTCCATCCACACCTGCTTGCTGGCTGACACAGGGCTGCAGCCGCCAGGTGGGATGGGACACGGAGGCTGCTGCCCCCAGCAGCATCCCAAACACTGCCCCAGCCACCCCTCCAGGGTCTCCTCACTGTGGGTCCTGGGACTGTCCCTGGGACCAGGGACTGTCTCCCTGGTGAGGTGTGGCACAGATCCATGTGGATCTCTTCTGCATTGTCCTCCTCCAGCCCTGTGAAGCTACACTCGAGGTGTTTGCTCTGGAAGTGATTTCTCTTGGAGTACGGGGCTCCCAAACACGGAAGCTTGTTAATCTCATCTGTTTCTCTTGCTACTGATGGCTTAATGTGCTTTCATCAAGCTCAAACTCCCTTCAGGGCTACCTGTGGTCTGCATGCAGGATGCTGAGCCAAGGCTAAGGCCACCTTCTGCAAGTGTTTGTTCCAGTGGCTAAATGCAGCTCAAATACAAATAAATATCCAGACGTTCCCATGCCTTGTTCAGGATAGCATGCACCTGGCTTTGGCTTCCAGGCATGGGCTGGGCTGAATAGCTACTGGATGCCATTTTATAGCTTCTTGATGACAAAGCTAGAGGAGCATTCCCATTCCCCAGCACAAAACATTTCCCCAGCTTTTATGCACGTGCAGCACTTCCCTGGACACTCATCAGTCAAACCAGGGTCAGGCACTGCCCTTCCACCAGGAGTTCAGCAGCCCTGCTCCCAAACTGCCTCTTTTGCTAATCACAGCCCAAAATGCTATTCTAAAGCTGTTTGGATCAGCTCCAAATCCCTGCCTGTGCTCCCTGCCTTCAGATCGCCTTCTAGCTCTGAAAATCAGCACCAACCCGAGACCCACTTTAAAACACCACCAGCCAAGTGGCTGAGTCACGTTGTTGGATGCCTCCAGGATGGTAGCCACCGAGGGCTTCTAGGAATGCCTCTGCCTACTCTGAACTCCCCCGCTGGAAACATTAAAACTACAATTATCTCAGCAGATTAATAACGAGTACAGCACCTCTGGCAGCAGTCTGTGGCAGGGCCTCCCAGCAGCGACCGAGTTTCAAGTGACCAGGGCACACAGGCACACACAGCTGTGTTTGTGGTCCCCACTGGTGGAGGTCACCTCCGCCCCTCCACGCTGCCTCGCCCCTTCCCCAAACACACCCCATTTCCCTGGGCACTGATCAGCATTTTGATAAACAAACGTGTCTCGTCACATCTATTCACTCAACCCTCACGCGTTGGCTTCGCAGAATAAAATGCTAATGGCTTTCCCAATTTCCGGCCCCCCCGTGATGTGGTCCCCTTGCCTCCTCCCAGCCCCAAGGCACAGCTCCTGGCTCTCCAGCATCCTCCTGGCTTATGGATCATGCAAGGGAGGTGAGATCTCGCCTTTCCGAGCTGGCCTCACAGTGGAGTGCTGCTCTGCTCCAGAGACACCGGGAAAGGACAAACTGCCCTGCCCCTGGGGAGCAATTCTCTGCCTCCCTGAACTAGCAAACTCAGGCATTGCCACAGAAGATGAGGAGCTGATCTTTCAAGGGTGAAGTCGATTTCCCCTACTTGTATCTGAAATTTGGGGCAGGCACCAATCTCTTCTCTCTGGTGACCTGTGATAGAACCTGAGGGAATGGCATGAAGTTGTGTCAAGGGAGGTTTAGGCTGAGTATTAGGAACAGGTTCTTCCCTCAGAGGGTGGTCAGGCACTGGAACAGGCTCCCCAGGGCAGTGGTCACAGCACCAGCCTGAGAGAGTTCAAGGAATATTTGGACAACACTCTCAGGCACATGGTGTGATTCTTGGGGTGTCCTGGGCAGGGCCAGAGTTAGACTCAATTATCCTGGAGGGTCTCTTCCAGCTTGGGACATTCTATGCTTCTATGATTATTTAGCCAAATCAAAGATAAAGCAGGTCAGTGGCTCATTATTTTAGGAACCATGATGAGACATATATATTTTTTTTTTAATTAAAGGGAAACTCATTCACTTAAACACTTCAATTGACTTAATTATCCCAATCCAGGAGTTTGCTGGTGCATTTTTTGTTTTGCTTCTTTTTAAATAACAGATTTAATCACCCCAGGGAGGGCAAACACCCATTTCTCAAGGAAGTCATCCAGGCTTTTCCCAGCATCCTGGGACAGAGGAGCAGGAGAGTGTGAAGGGCTGGCACACCACACCACCAGCACAGAGGTGGATAAGAGGGTTAAATCCAGCTGCTTAGAGATAAGCTGGTTACACAGTGAAGGTCAGCAAATGGGGAATAGAGGTTTGCCAACCTCCAGCAAATACCTGCACAAGGCACTTGATGGGGGACACTGGGTATTTAACTCAGAAGTTGCTAATATTAGAGACCCTGAAGCCACATTTCACTAAAGCTCTCCTGATGAACTGCTTTCCTGGCTCCTCTGAAGCCTGCAGCAGTGAGGGCTGAAAGGATATTATGTCTCTTGGCTTTGAGGCCAGCACAGCAGGGAAGATGCAGCAGCACATTTTACCTGTTGTTGTGACTTTCTGGTCTTTCAAGGACCCTTGTGAGGCCAAACACAGAAGAATCTGAGATGCTGCCACACAGGACAAACCTTGTAAGACAAAGCAACCAAAGACCCACCCAGCAGCTCTGGCAGAGCACCCACACAGACAGAACAGGGTGCAAACAGGCATCCCCCAACACACAGCTTCCTGATCTTAGTCCCAGAATTCCGAGGTGGCACCTTTGGACTAACACATTAAATTTCACCACTGGCATTTAATTTCCCTTTTGCCTTCCAAGACTAAAACTTCTTCCAATTGCTGCTCAAGCTGACCAACTGCTTTTTATTTTCCTTTGCATCCAGAAATACTGAACTCCTGCTTCTGGGAATTAATGCAAAGATGGAGAGGAACTTTTTCTCTGCCCTGACACCACCAGCCATGTCCAGGTAGGTGCAGCTCAGCCACTAAACTTTAGAACCTGTCAGGCAGTGGAAAGCTTATGGCTATGCTGCAATTCCTCACGCTTCCAAAGCCTGCATCACACAAAACCCTGAAGCTGGAGACCTCCACACAGCTGCCCATAGAGCTTCCTGCACCTTGGCCCTGGTGCAGACACAGGTAAGCAGGAGAAAGCAATGTAAGCCTCAGCCATGGGATTTCAGCCCCAACCCCGCTCTTCTCCCAGCTCCATCCAGAGGCAGCCAGCTGCATCCCACATTAGCGTGTTTTCCACAATCAAAAAGGGAGTTAGCCTCCATAACCACAACTCAAAGGGTATATTTAGCTCAACTGGAAGACAAAGGAGATCGTGTCCACCACAGATTAAATTAGCTGAGCCTGCTTACGCCAGGAGCGCCATCCACCACAGCTCCCACGGATTTGTTCCTAGCTCCACACTTTTAGTGGTCCCCCATGCAGGAACAAACCTGCTCCATAAGAGCTCTGAAAAGCAAAGAGGTGGAAGAGTGGGTCCAACAGGTTCCCAAAGCCTTGGGCAGGACACAGTCTCTCACAAGGGTCTGTGTCACCTGTCTAGACCCTGGAGCCACAGCACAGGGTGAGGTGCAGGAACCCATACGGGGCTGCACCTCCTTCAGCCCACAGCGAGGAAGAGGATGACAGGGCACAATGGGGGACCCTCTGAAACCGCCCCAGAGCCCAGCTCCAGTGTGTTCCCTGCACCCCAGCACAGTACAGGAGGAGGGCGAGGACATTTCCCTCATGGTCTCAGGACCTTTCCTTCAGACCTGCCTCCCAGGAAAAGGTTCATTTCTCCTGCCTAATTTCCATGGATATAATTTCATCCCCCACCTCCTCTGCTGCAGTCTCACGCAACTCAAAGACGCAGCCAAAGACGTGGTTATTTTTACATTTTCCTCCCAGGAGATGGTATCTCCACAGGGCACGGCTGCCATGCCACATCAGATCACTGCACCGAACCGCCTCAGCCCCACGACAGCAGGATGAAGTCGGGGGGACACCCTGCCACCAGGTATTTTTCTGTCTCACTGCCATCAAAACTCCCCAGCTTTTCAGTAAGGATCATCCCAAAAAAACAGAGCAGCACCAGCCCTGAAGGTTGTTCCAGCCCCTCTCTCCATAACTCCCACACAAGCAACAAAACCATCTTCCAGTCATCCCTGTTTTAGATTTTTCTGAGGCTTTTGCAGTTGTCATGGAACCCTGGAAGGCAGTTGCCTCATCTGGATCCAGGTCTTCATGGATTCAGGATTCCCAAGCTGACCCAAATTTCCCCAGCACAGGAAGTGACAGGATTTGGTCATGCCATGATGTTGAGGTCCACAAGACCTTGACCCCCTTGATGTGGCACATGGGCTTCAGCACAACATTCCATGTCTTTAGACCCACATCTCTTATTGGGCACTTTTATACCGGGGAAAGAAAAAAAGCAGCACTCCCACAAATCACCCAAGAGCTTTTGGAATTTAAGGAGTGGGGAGATGGAGAAGAGAATGCTAGGGGTGCAGGGAGAAGCTGGTTTGTGCACCCCTAGGAGAGGACCAAGCAGGGCAGAGGGGGGGTCTGCTGCATGTTACAGCACATCTGCAGCAGCTACACCCTGCAAGTTCACCCAGTGCTTTCCTTTCCCCCCTGCCCTGAGATCACTCTCGCCATCATTTGTCCCTAACAGCGAGGCCAGGCATGCAGGGAAGAAGGAATCAGCTGTGCACAGCTTATATGTGCCTCCTTTACAAATAAAAGTGATCATAATGAATGTTCGCACCCTAAAAGAAATCCTAGCGCCCTTCCCCCTCCTACACCTCCCAAAGCAGACTGCGAATCCAGCTGCTCTGCAATCTTATCTCGATGCAGAAACAGTCTGGGACAGAGATAGAAGGGTTCCCTGGAGGCACAGCTTATTAAAGGCATCTTTCCTTAGCCGATGCTCTTCAAAAACGCCGCACTGAAGCGCCGTTCCCGGACTGGTTTTCATCACAGCAGCAGCAAACACCCCCAGCCTAGCGATGTCGTGTGTCCCCATGGAAAGCCACAGGGATTTTCCAGGCTAAAAAGCCACCTAAGACCAGAGAGATACACCCAGGCCAAGGCACTCTGGGAGACCTGCAGCTGAGAGTCACAAGGAGCTCCCAGGGATGCCACAGAAACTGGGGCCAGCGCAGAAATGAACTCCACGGGATGTTCCCTCTTTATCCGGCAGCTTTCCCTCCGGCCCCACGCCCGCTACCGCAGGGGATTGCACACACTTGTGGTCGAACACTCCCAATCCCAGGTTTCAAGAAGCGGAGCTACAAAACAGCCGCACAAAGAGGCAGCAGCAGCAGTTCGCACGCATCCCGGGAACCTCCCCGCAGCCAACGCCTCTCTGTTTATCCAACACGCGATCTTCACTCGTTCAGCTATTTTCATCCCACCCTGCTATTCATGGATGCAGAAGGCAGTTGGGTGAGGCGTTCGACAAAAATCTCATTTAGAGATCAAGACAAGCTTAATTGGTTTCCAGCCAGACCTGCACAAAGATGGGTTACTCCACAAATACAGTTGCTAATCTGCCCATTATACTCCCTAAGCTCCCACCCACAAAGAAAAAGAAAATAAAGCAAAGATGCACAAAGGAATGCAGGATTTTGAGCGTGTTACTTCCAGCGAGGAACACATCACGAGTGGTGAATTCTGCAAGAACAAGGGCTGGGCTTTTCTTTGAAGGAAAAGGATAACCAAGCGGTAAACAAAATAACAACAAAAAGACCTAACACAGATTAAATCTGCATTTTCCACAGGCAATCCCCAGCCATTTCGGGTTCTTGAAGAGCATTTCCAGCAGCTATTGTTTCTGTGGGCAGGCACAAGCAGGGGAAGAGCTTACACGGCCAAGGAGATGTCATGTCACAAGCGACAGAGTAGAAAGGATGGGGAACCTCGTGATTAAAAAGCACAGGACTGAAACCCTGGAGAGCTGAATTCACTTCCGAACTTGGCTGTAAAAAAATAAAAAAATAAAATTCGCGAATTTCCTGTGTGATCACATCCTAGATGATTTATTCAAAACCTGGTGTTGAAAAGCCAAGGGAGGGGGAAGGAAGCAGGAGGAGGAAGGGGAAGACACGGTCCTTTGGGCTTTTAATAAGCTTGGGGTTAGACCAGCACTGGCAAGCTGTGAACATCCATCTCTGTTGGGCACTGCATGACCTGGAGCTGGTGCTGGGAAAGCGCTGAGCATCCCATGAGCTCTCAGACAAGAGAGTGCCCTGCTGCTCTGCCCAGGTGTGTGCCACAGGCTCAGCATGCCACAGCCCCACCAGCAGCACCCCACAGGCTTCTGTAACACGGGACTCCCAACAGAAACACAGCCTCCTGCAAAATGGAAAGGTTGGGGATGGCTTCCCCTCCTGGAGCTACAAGAGAATTCAGAAAAAAGAACATTAAGCCGACCCCTGAATGCAGTGTGCTATAAATCAGACACAGCCCAGTTCCAGCACTGCAGAGGCAGCACAGGTAGAGGCAGGTGATGAAAGGGTCATTTGGTCACAGCCTTCTCCCCTCGTGCAGCAGCCCAGGACTCCCAGCTCCAGCAGAGAAGGGCTGTTTATTTTCCTGAAAGCCAGCCAGTTCTGCTAGGCGGGAAGCACTGCACCCAAGGGAGAGCTGAGCTGCGGATCCTCCAGCAGGACAGAGCCAAAAACAAGGCCAGCGCCAGAAAGGACAGCAGTCCTGTGCTTGGGACCTTTACAGCAACATCCCTTGAGCTCCAGAGGACCTTTGCAGGGCCTTTTGCAGCAGGTGAGTTTGGGATAGCCCAGAGACAGAGAGGTGTTTTTCAGCCAGGACAGATGCTTACAAATTCAAGGCTTGGTGCCAACAGCAGCCCAGTCTCTGGCGTTGGACGAGAGCTTCCAGGCATAGAGATACAGGGTTGGTGCTGTCCCAAAATGCTGCTGTGGGAAACCCAGGGTGAACAGATTCAAACTTTTCCTTTCAGCAGCGAGACAAGCTGTAATTAGCAGCACTGAGTCCAACCCAGGGGCTGGATAAGGACATTCCCGTGACATATCTGACAAGGCGACTGTTGGATGTGTTTGCTTTGGCTTTTTCCCCCCTTGGAAAAATGAGCACCCATTGTTCACAGGTCTTTTTGCTCCCACTACATGCTGCCTGGAGCCAGTTTCCCAGAGTAAGGGCATACATTTCAGAACACACTGAAATTCAGCCCATTACCACAGCTGGAGCTTGGGTCTTGCTATCCCCAAGTATGTCTCCCTCCTTAATTGTCCAACACCCCATGGCATATGGGGGATGCCAGACCCCAAAGGTATAATCTCACCAAAATGAAAAACACAGTCCAAAACACAAGACAAAGGTAAAATAAAAACATGAATGTGAGGCAACCAAGCTACAGCTTCGAGACACATCATCACCACTGTCTCACACGTCTCTCACCTAGTTCAGCCTCATCCCCAGAGCAAAACCAACAAAGCTTCCTCTGATGCAACTACAAGCAACCCTTTGGAAATCAATTCAGAGAATTTTGAGGCTAAAGTCCTTCTTTACTCTCTTTTTCTCAGGATGAAAGCTGTCACACTATAGAACGGCTTGAAAAGCCTGGATGTAAGGTAAGTCCTGGTGTGCCAGCTAAGGGAACAGCACAATTTCATTACTAGGTAACCCAAATCACAGCCTGCCAGACATCACTGCACTTTGAACACAACTATGACCACCACTGCATCAATTAAGGACTGACAAATTTTGCTGAACCCTGTAACTGGAAAAGCAGCATTTAATACAAAATACAGCATTTAATACAAAAGCAGCATTTAATACAAAAAGGGGAAAAAAACCTGAGCATAAAGGCTCAATTCCAGCCCAAGCCCTCAAAGCAGACCGAGTATAGGGACTACAATATTTAGCATGCTCCAAAAATTTTTTTCAACATCTTTTTGCTCCCTGTGATGGGCAGGGATTTCTCATGGCTCCAGAGCCACCAGCTATTTCACATGCAATTTGCCAGCAGCACTCTCCATGGAAAAACACATGGAGCTCATAAATGGATCCAAGCAGTCCCCAAAAAGCTTCCAGTCTCTTTGCAGGGTGTCTCCAAAACACTGGGACAAGGAGATGGCACACTGAGGCCTGAAAACCAATCTCCCAGACCCAGAGAGCTTTGGTAAGCAAATGGCTTGCGTAAAGTTTCTGCCAGAACACTCATTTGAAGCTCTGGCATTGTAAACAAGGTTGCTCCAGAGGCACCTGGGATTAGCACTGTTCAAACAGTCCTTGGCATGATTTACCGGAGCGCCCAGGAACAGATTTGCAAGTTCAGCTTTTCTCCTGCCTAACGCTCACCCAGCACCATGGAACAACACCGAGCTCCAACAGCCTTAACCCTGCTGTCTCCTCCATGGAGGCTGAGACACAGGGATGGGCATGGCAGGAGCCCTGTGCTTCATCATAGGACTTGATGGAAGAAGAAAACCCAGGGAGGCATCACCGTGGGGCTGCCTTGTTCCCACGTTGCTGGATGAGCTCCAACACTAGGCTGTCCATGAGCAAGCTGGGCGAGTGTCCCTCTGCAGAGGCACGGCAGCTCAAAGTGATGCATGGGATATGCAAGGAGAACCAGTGCTAGGCCAAACAGGGCAGCTGAAAAACACCAGGCACCCGAGAGGCTTACCCTGATATCAAGGCACAGAGCAGCCTCTCTTCCCTGCACTGGGCACACAAGCCAAGACACTCCTCGTGCCTCGGGGGCAGAGGGAAGGAAACCTCAGGCAATTGAAGCATCCTTTGCATGCGATTCCCGTGGAAGCAAGGCACGGCAAGGATATCCACCTTCCCTGACACATCTCCCCCATCCTCAGCTCTGCTGAGAAGGTGCTGTGGTTTCCAGGAGCAGCAGCATGGAACAACAGGAACATGAAGAATGACTTGTATCACGGGAGGCAAAGCTTTACACAAACAGATTTACAGTCACTTCCATCCACACAAGCATCCTTGGAGGAAACAGCTGCACCGGACCGTGGCTGACGCAGACTCTCCAGAACGGGACATGAGTTCACAGCTCCTCTAAGCACCATTCATTAAGTTGATGCTGAGACCAAGCAAAGAACAAGCACTCAGGAGAAAAAAAAAATGAAGCACACCTCATGGCCAGGTAAAAGTCAGATTAATGTGCAGCTCCAGAGAGCTGCCTCAGAAAGGTCTGGACAAAAAAAAACAGTCAGGAGCAGCAGCAGGGCAGACCTACCATGGACTGAACTCTAAGTCACACAACCATCTGAGCCAGAAAACATCCCCCTGCACTGCCTCCACGGCCGTGCCACAGCAAATAATTCATCTTGCTTGTTTGGAGTGGGGAAAATGGTCTCTGGACTGCTCCTCAATCCTCCTCCTCCTCCCTGCTGGAGCTGGGAGGAAAGCCTGCCAACAGAGTTTGCCTGTAAGAGGCACCAAGCTGCTACAAAATCACCTGAGCAACATAAAACATCTTTCCACACCCTCCTGTAACTGCACCCTCCTTCTCGGACCTGAGTGGCTGCAGATCCCAGCCCTGAATGATGCCCCTCTGAATCCCCCACTTTCACACTCTAGTTTTCTTTGATTTTAATGACAAATACTGTCCTCTCCTCCCAGCCCAAGTGGTGCAAAGCTGGCTCCCAGGTGCAGAGCACAGCCCCAGCTCCCCTCCCCTGCACCCTCAGCGTACGGGCAGTCGTGTTCCTGTCCAGAAACAGTGTGAGGATTTCCCTGCTTAGAGACAGTCTACCCTCAAACGCTCTGAGGATGCCCTGCTCGCTAGAAGGGGAGGCAAGTTGATCCTCACTCCTGCAAAGCATCGAAGGAACCAACACCCTGCAGAGAGCCTTCCCCAAAAGCTGCCAAGTTCTGTAGCTCAGTTTTGCATATTGGTACGGAGCCCAGCTGCTGGTGTTTCACACACCACCCCCCAGAGTCTGCCTCTAAATGGCACGATTTTGAATTGCTTCCTCCTGCCATACTGCCCCAAGGCAGGATCTGCCAGCAGCCCAGCCCATCGACACGGGAAACAGGATGAAAGCCCCACGTGAAAGACGAGCAGCAGGGAGCAAGGAACACCAGGAGATCCCACTGTGTTCTCCTCTGCTCTCCTAGGGACGGGCACAAGTCAGGTGAATTAATTGGGTCCTTCCCCTCTTTTTATCTCACCGATCTCTGGCTGTTGCCAAGTTGTCTTGAGCTTTGGCATGGCTGCTTTCCACCCAGGGCCTGCGCAAAAGGGGACGAGGAGCCTCAGTGCAGAAATCCTGGCAACAGTCCAAACCCAGAGGTCGGTAATTGGGTCACTGGGTTCAGCTTCTGAAAACTATCCCTTCAGGAGGTGTGGTAAAAGCAGGCACGGTCGCCTTCACCACCGCAGACAGAGCCGGACACTCCTGTGGCTCCTCCACCACACCCTCCCCACCTTATTTCATTACCCTCTCATAAAAGCACTCGGTGGCACAGGGACAGAGCAGCCCGGACAGGGAGAGCCCCGACTTCCACGCGAGCTGCGTGCACGGGGGAGACATGATTCAGGTAAGCAGCACGTAGCTGAAAGCACATCGCTATGCAGTGCTCAGCCCCAGGAATGCAGAAGGGAAACATGAAGCCACTTGTCTGGCACGGCAAATAAGCCTTCAATCATCCGCCAGGCCCTGCCGGGCAGCTCTCGGCACTCAGGGTTGGGAAAGATGAGGATGCCTCCAGCCAGCAACGCATCAGCTCTTACCAACCACCGACTGCGCTTCCTCCGCGCCCGTAAGTGAGCTCCAAACACAAAAAAAGAGAAAAATCTAAGCACGTACTGCAGGAAGAGGTGAGGTTTGAAGAGCAACCAGCATCAGCACCAACCAGCAGTGGCATGATGAGCAGCTGGTGGGTAAGAACACGCCTGTCCAACACCGCCCTTCCAGCGGGTCACAGCCTCGCCGTGTTTTGAACACAGTCTCGCAAGGCAGCTCAGTCGTGAGGAGCAGAACACGGAGAACCTACCGAGTCACAGTCACACTGAGTCACCACTGAGTGTCTCCAGGCTGGGCCACCCCATCCAGTGGGGCTGACTCAGGAAGGGACCACGAGCAACGTTCTCGCCCAGGTGCTCCAGGCGGCACAAACCTCCTCCGTTTAACGCATTTACAACAAACTTCCCCCAAAAGGCTGGGGGTAAACGTAGGAGGGAGCACGAACAGGACGGGGGTCAGAGACTCACGTGAGGGCACAGAGGTTGCTCCAGACCTGGGCACAGCATGGGACAGATGCCCTTGGGAATGACCCCACCCAACCCCACCACAAGGAAAACACAGGCCAGACGTTCATGCAACTTCAGGCGTTAATTTGGTTAATTTGCTATCATTCAGGTGGCTAGTGTTCAGGCCACACCAATCACAAAACAAAGTGCTGTCAGCTCAGATCCTGAAACTCTTCAGTCAGCTAACCACGTCCTCATGGTCTGCCAGGCCGCTTCTCTCATTTCCATCTCCTTTGGTTTTCTTCTCAGTGTCCACAAAGATTTGAAAGCTTTATGACTCACTGAGCTGAGATTTTCTGTGCTACCCCAGCACTCCTGGTTCCTCAGTGTATTCCACAATGTTATGACATGCCACAGGGACAGAAGACACCAAATGTAAACAGTCTCCTGAGAGGGCAGGAGAGTAAGTAGGCACCAGCACAGCTTTTCTCCCAGTTGAGGAAGAAAACAAAGAAGAATCAAAGGCAAACGGCAAATCAAAACATGTATCTGGCAAGGGGCTGTGGAGCCTCTAATTTTTGCATTAAATAGAAAGTCAAAAATCATAGAATCACAGAATGGTTTGGGTTGGAATGGACTTTAAAGACCATCTAGTTCCAAACCCTTCCTCAATTTAGATTGCATAAAGAATATGCCATGAAGGATGAGGGAACTAATGCAAAGCTCAGAAGAGCTTCTGCTGGAATATTTAATGAACTTCCAACCCTTAACTAGTTGTTTTACTCATCCCCTAGTATGGTAAACACATAGAGTGAGTAAATCTATGTGACTTAGCATCTAAATTAACCAACACACAAGTCAGGATCGGGCATTCAGTATTTCTGCCCCAGTTTATGGCCCTTTGCTCAGATCAGCTCATTTTTTTCAGCATGGTACTGACATCTGTTGTGTTGCATGAGTGAAAAGTACATATATGATTATCTTAAAAGAGAGGGGGGAAAACATCAATATGGACATGATTTCAATTTTATGGCATTCGGCTGCCACAACTTCCAAATAAACAGCTGTCCCAGCAGGTCCATGCAAGCTTAACAGCACAGCAGTAAAACACAAGATTTTTCTTCCCCTTTTAAAAGGGTTTTACTTATATAAAAAAAGTATATTTTTATAAGAAAATAAATTGCAGGTTGAAGAACCGTAGTTAGGTCACACTCAATTCCAGCAGAACAAGCACATCCTGCTTCACATGGCCTCACCAGTCACTCCACGGCAGTGGCAGCTTTCTGAAGCCACGTTAAGATATTTAATTACCAGCATCAAGTCAGAAACCAAAGCGTCCAACAAAATCCTCATTTGTGAGCGAAGCCTGCAGAAATGTCGCTGAGCAGGCTCTGGCAATCTCCAAAGCTGACAGCTGGATGCCCTGGCTTATCGACTGCTAGAGCACACACGGAAAAAAGCTCTGAATAGTTCCAGTGCCGAGCAAGCCTTCAAGGCAGCCCTGCCAGCCTCTTAAAAAGACTCACAGAAATAGGCAAGCTTCATTTATTAATACCTCAGAGATAAAAGTGGCCGTGTAGGAGCAGCTCAGTGGGTGTCTGTGCAGGAGGAGGATGGGCAGAAGCCCACCCGCTCTGGGTGGTGCATCTGTCAGGATCCCCATGCAAACAGTTCAGGTTATAAATGCACCAGGTACGTTTGCAACCTGGGCACGTGGTGGGCTGCTCCAAGTGCATCAGCCAAAGACCTTTAGGGATGGACCCAGCAGGGATGGTCAGTGCATGGAAACTTCACAGCAGGAAGGTGGAGTGAGAGGAGCCACGCTCCTGGCTGGCTGACAAACAGCAGTTGCGGGAAGCCCAGCTGCCCAACAGCTCCATGTCCTCCCTGCCTTGGGTTCCTCAGCTGTGACATGACAGCGTGGGAAAAAGAGGAGGAAGAAACCAAAACAAAGCACAGAAGCAAAGGGAGATAAACATGATCCAGTCAGACCGGCTGTCCCCAGGTCTTGCCTGTCCTCACTGGGGGAGCTGGCCTGCCGTGGCTGTCCCTTTCCTGCTCCCTCCTGCACCCCTGCCACAAACAAAGGGTCAGATAAGGAGCCAGCTCAGGTCAAGACCGGTTTGACTCCGTTTCAAGCCCAGGGGAGCGGATTCAGCGCTGATTTTACACCTCACCCATCCTGTTTGCCTCCCCGGGGCAGAGGCCAGGACACGGAGCAGGGTGCACGCCTGGCTGGCTGGACCCAAAAGTCCTGAGGCCGTGTCAGGGCACCACCGGCAGAGCCACACACCAGCCGAGCGCTGGCCAGAGCCAGGAAACGTCACTGCTTCCTCCTGTCCCGGTGTCACACAACGTTGGGCGGTCAGAGATCGTGGACTTCGGCTTTTGCTTCCTGCTCTTGACAGAGCAGGGGCAGATCCCAGCATATGGCTATGGGGAGAGCAGGGCGAGTCACTCATTAATCGAGGAACGGCAAGGTGGATGTCTGACCCGCAGGGTTTGGGGGGAAATGCACGCCAAAACAAACTCCAGTGCTCATGGAAAAAGGTCCAGATGCTGCAGGACCCGTTTACTCCTAATGGGACTCAAAGAGGGGCAGGCAGGGAACGCCAACAGCCCTGAATACATTGTTTTTGGCAAGGGAGGATAACGAGGTTGCACCACGGTTCACCACTGAGGCATCACACACCAGCACCTGATTTTGTACGCAGTATCAGAATCAACCTCTAGAGAGGGGAAAAAAGGAAAACGCCGGCTTTTCCCTCTCCATGCTGCCAGCAGAAGCTGGCTGGCTGTACAATGCCAGGCATCTGCAGCGCTCAGGCCAGGGGGGCAGCCTGTGCCATGGGCTCCCCCCTCCCCAGCACCTGGAAAAGGGGACTTGGCTGCACCCCATGATCTTCCGCCTGCCTCCGATTTCCACGGGGAGCCCCTCACCCCCAGTTTGGCAGCACAGCCCTGTCGGTTCACGTGGCTTTTGTCAGGAGGCACATTATCATCTGTCTTTGCCTTAAATTAACCTTGATCACTTAAGGATGCAGAAAGACTGTTTCACACCAGCACCGATGCAAGAGGCAGTGTGGTGTGAAAGACACACGAGCATTGCAGACCCCAGGGACAAAACCTCACTGTTCACACCGAAGACTTCATGCCAAGCAAAAGATCAGGATCCGAGCACAGCCATCACACGTCAGTAGCAGTGGGTGCCAACCCCCGAGGCTCCATGCACCAAGGGCATTGTCCCTCCTCCACGCAGCCCCCTGACCGAATCTCCCAGAATTTTTGTGTGGGTGCAGCCAATGACAGGCCCGACCTCCCCACCTGGTGCCTGAGCCACACACCTGCTTGTAGCAAGCCATAGCCCAACACCGGCACATGCCAAAATCCTACTCCCACCCCAGCTCCCACATCAAAGCATCGGCTGGACCAGAGCACGCCTGCAACAAAATGTGTGACACCAGCACCAGAGGCTTGGCACATACAGACGATGGGGCAACCCCAAACTGCCGTGCCTATGGGGAGGCACTCAGGAGGCTGAGACCCCCCAAAGCCTGCGGGAGCCCCATTTGGGAGGTCACATCGGTGGTGTGGGAGTCGCCGCAGGGGTGGGAGCCGCCGTGCCAGCCGGCGCCGGGGCTGCAGCAGCCTCCGGAGGCGTTGCCATGGAGAAGGCAGCGCAGCAGCAGCATCCCGCATCCCACGCCCCCGCGTGGGCGCCCCCTGCCCGGCGCCCACCGG
>VZTN01013032.1:0-21661 GCA_013400515.1 Erpornis zantholeuca | reverse complement strand
AGCGCCCGCCCGCCGCCGGGAGCTGTAGTGACGCGCGGGGCGGGGGCTCCGCGGCCGGGGGGGCCGTTCTGGGGGTACCGCACCGGGGTCCTACCGAGGGTATTACAGGGAGTACCGCACCAGGGGTGCTACCGAGGGTATCGCGCCGAGGGTACCGCAGCCAGGAGCACCGCACCGGGGGTGCCGCACCCGGCACGCCGCGCTACGGCAGCTCGGGTGCCGCACCGGGGACAGCGCACCGGGACGCCCCGCGCCGAGCGATGCCTTTCTCTGGTCTTAAAGTTAAAACCAAAACACGGTTTGTGGAGGAAAGGGGTTTTTACCTCGGTGTTTATTTCAGAATTCTGGGGTACAGCACTTCGTCCAGGTGGGCATAATACCCAATAAATAAATACCGAAGTAAAAAACCCTTTTCCCCATAAACCGTGTTTTAGTTTTAGTTCTAAGACCGGAGAAAGGCATCAGGAGAGCTGCGGGCCCCGGCGCTGCCCGTGCTGCAGAGGAGGCGGAGGGTCCCGCTCCCGCCGAGCGATGAAGATAAAGTTTCACCCGGCTGGCGACATGGGTGACACGGACACGCGGGATCTGTGTCGCAGCTGCCTGGCAGAGGCCTCCCAAGATGCGGCGTTCTCCGCTTGGATTTAAGAAATCAATTTTCCAGGGGTTCCCATTTCACGTGAATCAGAGCAGCAATTGGATACACGGTTGGATTCCCACATGCATGGGAATAACCTCGCTGCATGAGGTGGCAGAAGGAGCAGTTAGTGCTCTTGGTGCAAATCAAAACTCACATCAATTTAATAGTGTGGAACATTTTACCTTAAGAAAACTTTTTTTTTTCCTTCTGGATAAGAGGTCAAGCTATTTACATCTTGTATGGGTTTTTTTCTTACTTGGCAACAACTATATGGGAAGGTCTGAAAGGCAGGAAGGGATTTACTGTGATTGTGTTTCATATGGAGTCTGGACAAAAACTGATACAGAGACAAAGGAAAAGCCAGTGTTGGGAAAGTAAAGAAAGAGCATCCTTAGAGGAGGTGATACCAAAACATGGAGTAAAATTATAGATTCACGGAAGGGCTTGGGTTGGAAGAGACCTTCAAAATCATCTTGTTCCAACCATCTGGTCGTGGGCAAGGACACCTTCCATTAGTCCATGTTCTCATTGGCCTTTTCCATCTGAGCCTTAGCTTTGCTGAGCCCATCCCAACACATCCAAATCATATCCCTGTACTCTTCCTAGAGAACTGTCCCTGCTTCTAATGGCTGTGCATTTCCTTCTCACTCCTCAGTTTGAGGAGCAGGTCTTTGTGCAGCCATGCTGATCTCCAGCCTGCCTTGCCTGATTTCTTGCACATTGGGTGTTGAAGCAATGGGAGGTAACAATCACGGAGTCAGTTTTGGGATAAAAGTGTCAAGGACAGGTTATCTGGAGCAGCAATGATGGTGCAGTGAAACTGGTAGGACAAGAGGATAAACATCTGTACCAAGGCACAGGTTTTGGCAAGGGAAACTGTAACTCACAAAATCTACCACAGTCCTTTATGGAGCCAAATATGTGGTAGAAAACAGACATCTAATGGATATAAGCGATACTGATTTCCTATAGGCTCTGACAAAATCCTTCATCAAAACATTCTGAGGGGAGTAAGGAGCCATGAAAAAAACCTCAGTGGTTTATAGACAGAAACCACAAGGGCCAGACTGGGATGGTCAGTCTGCACTGGAGCTACGAGATGGGGAGTTTCATGGGGATCTGAGCAGGGGTCTGTGCTCGGCATCTTCATCAGTGATGTAGGAATGGGGCTGCGTGGGAATGTGGTGATGGTTTCTGGTGACACTGAGCTGCTTGGAAAGGCTGATGGCACCAAACCCCAGCGGGACCTTGGGATGCTCCGTGACAAAATGACAGATGAAATTCAGTGGAGACAAATGTAAGTGATGAGCCTCAGAGGGAGCACTCCTAACATCATGCACATGGCAAGGGGCTCTGAACCGACTGCAACCCCTCAGGAAAATAACAAGGAATTAACAAGGGTTATAACAAGGAATTTGATTAAAGCATTAACTCATTGCTGGGCAGCAGTCAAGAAAGCAAATAGACGGATAGGAGTTAATGAGGTAAGAGGAAAAACTGCTGTAAAAATTCCTGGTTTGCTCTCTTCTTGAATACTGTGAGCAGCTCTGGCCTCTGTTCTCACCAAAGAACTAGTGATCAAAGATATGGAGCATTTTTTACTGAGGTAACTGGTTAGGCCAGGACTATTCAATACAGTATTTCTATACAAGCCTCAGGCTCAGGAAGTCCTGGAGCTGCATGCAGCCTGTTGCAGGCTTGGAGAGTTTATGGGAAAATATCCCTGAACACTTCTCATGCCCTTGGCTTATCATACACCATTGGCTATGAGAGGATGCTGGGCAAGATGGTCCCTGCCTCTGACCCAGCACAGCTTTTCTTTCACTCTTCCATTCACCTTTTTTCCTCCACAAAATGCCTCCCCAGGACCCCTCTTCCCACTCCCCTCCTCAAAGACTTTCGTTAACCATGTGGTGATGGTTTGATCTGGAAGCTCCCAGCCTGGGCAAGTATCTGCATAATGGTTGGCATCTGGAATTGCCTCTTCCTCATCGAAACTGCTCTGCCATTTTCTTGTAATTGCCTCCTCGGAGCTTGTTTGGACGCTGCTTATCAAGCCCCATTGTGTTGCTTTCCTGCTTGTTTTTCCAACAGCCGCCTATTAAATTAAGCTCCTGTATTCAGACAGGAAAACCCAATAACCAGCTGCCCAGAGCCTCTCTGGATAAGTAGGACACATGCAATAGTCATCGTGTAAGACTGATGAGCATCCGGCCCCGAGAAGGGGAGAGCATGGGTACCAGGCTCGCCTGGAAAATAATCCCTGTAATGCCTTGTAACAGGAGGGGGTTGGCAGGGTTTGCTCATTGGGTGAAAAACTAAACCAGGACTTTCTCTGAGCTGAGGGAAAGAAAATGGGTTTCTTGTTCTAAATCTGCAAGAATATACTTGGTAGTGTTCATCGTTAGCTGCTCACTAGACCCTAATAAATGTTCTCTGAGACCAATCCATGTCAGATCAATATTGTCTTATCCCTGGGGGAGAGTTTTTATGTGTCTGTTCCAGTGAAACTTAAAAGGACACTCTTGATTCAGCTGACAGTAATGGAATATGGAACCTATCCCCTTACAAAAATTAAATAAAATTGATTTTGGAAGAAAAAAGCCTTCTCTTCTTGAGGTTATAGTCTTTCACGTTGCACATGATCTGCTCAGCAGAAAAACAGGCCACAGCTTTTATTTAATTGTTGTTTCAGTCTAAACCAAAGACTTGCACCAAAAGAACAGAACCACCACCTGAGCCCCTACCACCATCCCAATCCATTGGAGTTCACAGGAAGATTTCCATCACAGCAATCAGAGCTGGCTTTGGCTCAAAGGGAGGAGACAGCATTATGATCTTTGCTCTTTCATATGAGGTTTTTAGAGTATGTAGAGGACCTTTAGCGGGTCTGTATCTGGGCTGGGATGTTCTGTGTGAAAACAAACCACGCCCTGAGCCGGTGTTATCTCCAACAGAGCCGAGCCCCATCTCATCCCAGCATTCACATAGCTCCCTGCAGCTGGCAGGGGGAGGCAAAGCTTTGGCGTAACATTTCATAGCCTCAAAAGGGAAAATAAACACATTCCCAAGGCAGGACTCAGCCGGCTGGGAGTGTTAGCAAAGACTCAGTGGATTTAGGCCCTGATTCTGCAAAGTCCTTAAGCTTGTAAGGAATTTGTAATTTGCTTGTAAGCAAATTCCCATCCGCTTCAGTGGCATTTAATCACATGCACATAAGTGCTTTATGGCAGACCAGAGAGTTGTACCTTGGTGGAGGTGGGGATATCGATTCCAAGCAAACTAATTCTTTTCCAGTGTGTTCAGAGAAGGGTAAAATCATGGAATCGTATTACAGAATCATAGAATGGTTTGGGTTGGAAGGGTAGTAAAGATACTAGTTCCAACCCCCTGTCACGGGCAGGGACACCTTCCACTAGACAAGGCTGCTCAGGGCCCCACCAAGGCTGTCTTTCTAAGAAATAAAAAAATGTAAGGAATAATTAGAGAGCAGATTGTGAGACTTATTTCAAACAGCTATAGCAAGGTCTTGCTCCAGCCCTGCCCTGTCTAAACCCACTCTGTACTGGGAGACACTGGGAGAGCACAGCCTCTCCCGGCTGCTTCACCTGGAAGAACACCATGCCCTGTGGGAAACAGACGACTCAGATGAGTGGCAGAGAGATACAAAGCACTTGCAAGTGTGCTGGGGGTATAGGAAGCCCTAAATCATCTCAGTGCCTTGGCCAGGGCCCTCCACCCCACCCCTCTCTCTACTCCTGTCGTTGCCTTCCTCCCCTCTCCACTGCTCCCTGCAGCCACAGAAGCCCCTCAGTGCTTCCCTCACCATCCATCCTCCTGGCTGTCTCCTGTGAGATGCTGCATGTGTGGCCATGTCCTGGTTTGGATCATCTTGCTAGCACCTGGCATGTCTTTGGCAGGCTCCTGACACTCAGCTCCTGATTGCTCACAAAACCAAGGGTGACTTTGGAGCCTGCTGCCAGTGCCAGGCTTCATTCGGAGCCTTGTGCCAGCCTAAGATGCTGGGTCTGGGGGAAAATGTATTGTTCAGGGTGGCTGGAGGGCTCTATGTCTTCCCCTCTAGACTCCACAGCCCTGCTGGAAAACAAGCCATTCCTGAGTAGGGATCCATAACTTTGCCTGGGCCTTTTTTCTCCTCCTTATTCCTAGAGATGACATTTCTTGCACTGAATTGCTATAGAAGATACCAAACGAACAACAAAAACAAACATTTCGAGGTAGACAGAGCAAATTCTCAATGGATGAAAGTTCAGTGCCCTGTTTTCTTCCTCACATCCATGGTTATTTATCTCCTAAGAGCAGGGATGGAGGTGAGATGAGGGGTAGCATCCAGGGAAGAGGTGAGGCAGGAGGAAGAGGAACAAAGGGATGGGAGAGGGGTGTAAATCAGTGCCTCTCTCTCAAGGCCAGAGACTGCTGCAGATTTCCACCAGCTGTTGCTGGGGCTGTCAGAGAAGGGTTTAACAGGGATGTGTGCACACATAGCCTACAGGGAGAGCTGCTTTTATTTGTTCACATCTAGCAGGGGTTGAATTTATTGCCTTTGCAGAGGGGCCAGCAAAAAGCCAGAGCATCACTTAAATCCCATTTAAAACCTCAGATTAAGGCTTTGCGGGAAGGGAAAACAGGGAGGTGGAAATGGCCTGGCCAGATCTGGCTCCACTGCCTGGGGGAATGGGCTACAAACCCACACGGCTACAACAGCCAGGGAGACAAGTGAGGCTGTTGTTTTATCAGTGGAGCATCCTTTAAGGCTCCAGACCTGTAGCAGAGACAGTGAGGAAGTGCCAAGGCACCTTATGCTCATGATGAACCTCCAGCCTCTTAGGTCACCAGGTGGGTCCCAGCCCAATTCTGCCATCCATTAAGGAAAGAAACTTATCCAAAGGAATTAAGAGCCCTCATCAAAGGCCTACCTACATTTGGAATATCTTAATTCTCCTGATTTTTTACATGATTCAATATTCTAGGTACCTATCTTGCTTTTGCAAGATGCCTAAGCCAATTCTTGGCAGAATTTGTCCAAAATGACTCAGCCAAGGTCACTCTTGAAGTCTGTGGTCAGCCTGAGAATGGCTCACAGATACCCCAAGTCCTGGGCCGAGCACAATAAATCACATCTCCATCTTGCTCTCTATTTTGGTCCCCCTGTTTTGTCCTGCATCATTAAATTTTTACAGCGCCTGACTCCAGATGACTTAAAGTTTGTGCCTCCTGTCTCCAGTAACTGCAGAGCTAAGAGGTTTTATTCCTCCCAGCACAAGGGCTGGAATGTGAAGACTCAGCGACCAGCACAGGCAGGAAAATTTCTCCCATCCCTGACAGCTGTGTAACTGGACATACATGCTCCCGCTATCTTTCAGATCATCAGTGTGGCTTTTACAGTTCCTGGTGCTGCATTTATTTCTAATCAGCAGAATTCAGGACAGATGTGTTACAGGACTTGAACAACGATGTTGCAGTCAGCAGAGCAACATCCCTGTTGCATCCCTGTCGAGAGAGCACATCCTGCATGGATGGAGCTAGTGCAGTGCTGCTCTAGCCTCCCTGCTGCATCACTGGGCACTCCTGGGGTGACATCAGCACCATGAGATCATCGCTCTTGACTGGCTATATTTTCTTACAGGTTTTCCCTGGAGGGCTTCTGGTTACTCTCTGGTTGCAGTTTCTTTGCTGTGAGGACTTCTGCAGGCTCGTGTTCCCTTTTCCATGGTACCCAGATGTTGCTCCACCCCAGGGTCTCCGTGCAGCTGTGGCTCCATCAGCTGTCATGTGCTGGGAATGTTTGTGATGGGGAGGTACTGCAGCCACCTCTGGCTGATCCAGGCTGCGCCCACAGCAAGAGCCCTACTGGAAATTTTTCCTGTCTGCGCATGGGACTGGACTCTGCAAGACAGGTCTTCTCTTTCCTCTGCTCAACCTTTTCTCTGCCCAAGCACACAAACCTCTCCTTCTCCATCTGCCTTGAAGTAATTTTAGGTCCATGCACAAGACTCTGGCTGATATCCTGGCAGGATGTCCTCAGTATCTAAAAGCTGCCCATGGCTGGTGCTGCTCAGAGGTCTCAGACTCAGGTTTGCAGCCTTCCAAGAGCCCAGGGAGAGCCCCTGGGAGTGCAGGGATGAGCAGCTGGGGGCATGAGGAGATGTGGCAGTAACAGAAGCCTCCCTGTATCACTGTCCCCGTGGTAGATGGACCCTGAACATGCCCTCACTGGCCCGGATTGCTGGTGACAAAAAGGTGTTGCCAAACTGGCAGAGAGGGAAATCGTGGTCACAACAACAGTGAGAGGAACCTCCCCAGTTGCAACCTCCTTAGTCACAGCTGGATTACCAACCCCATTCTTATATTTTCCATGGGGGCGGCATGAGTAAGAGCTGACTCCTAGGGATGTCTGTTGCCTCCAGAAACCCTTAAGGAGAGAAATGCTGATGGAACTATCAGGCTGTTTAAGTTTCAGGACACATCAGGGGAGCTGAGCAGTTGTGCAAGGAGTGGGATGGTGACTCAGATGCAAGACAGAGCCAGCCCAGGGGGTCAGGATGTTGAGGACTGCCCCAAGCGTCCCCCAAGGCAGTGTCACTGGGAGGGGATGGGCATGCACAGCTCAGCCTTTTCCACAATATCTGCAACACCTCAGTCCCTCCAGAGATTATATTTGGGGCATGGACTTGCCGTGGAGAAGAGCCCCCAGCCCCTGCTGCAGCAAACATGGTCTGTTCATGGCTCTCCCTGTTTTGACCGATGGCGAGTTGGGGGTAAGATCAGGTTTTGGGAGCCTCTCAACACCTCCCAGATGCTGGTTTATGTATAAGGGACAGCACAAATCATGAGCATAGGGCTCAAACACATGCCAAGGCACGCAGGTCTCCTGCAGCTCCCAGCCATGGGTATCCCGGGAGCCCCAAGACCCTGACTCCAGCCTCCCCGCATCCAGCTGGGTGCAGGAGAGGGAGATGGCAGCCCCCCAGCCCCTCCAGGGCTGGCGTCAGGGTCTGCACCCAGACCCCAGGGCGATCCCCCTCCCTGTGGAGACCTGGGAAAGGGAGGAATGGGAAAGAAGAATTTTCCCACTTGGGTTAAGCTGATGGGAACGAAACCTTGTTCCCTCAGCCCTGACTGCCGAGGCGGTGGGAATCTGAGCTCAGCCCCTAGGCGACTTAATGGGCTTTTAAAAAACCCCTTTGTATTGGATCCATTCTTCTTCCCAAAGCTTGCTGGCCCCGCTCCAAGGGGAAACCTTTGATTCTACAAATACACCACAATTATCATCCCGAGGAGTCTCAGCTATCAGGCTCCCCGCCTCCAAAAGATCAGCAGGATGCCGGAGAGGTGCTTAAATCATTTCATCCTAAGAAAGCCTTGGGCTGTAGCAGCTTCCCTGTTGCTCGGGAAAAGCCACCCCTCTCCCAACAGCCTGGCTCCATTTTTCTCCCAGTGATACCGTCGCTAGTGGAGGCAGGGCGGGCAGTGCTGCGGAAACCAGGCCACTGGGCTTCCCGGTGATTTCATCAGTCCCGGGACCCAGCTCGCGGAGATTTATGAGCTCACAAGAATCTCGCCTTGGAGTTATCTCCCCCTCCCCGCTTTTTATGGCTGTGCAGAAAGGGATTCGGCGATAGAGCCCTGCTGGGTACCGTAACAAGCTCGCTCTGTTTGACAGACGCAAATATTTTCCTCCAACATTGCACAGGTCCATGTGCATGGGCTGCTCTCGCCAGCGTCGCCGCCGCCCGGCACTGGGAAGCTCGACTTGGAGCGGGGGAGACGCAAACCAAAAGCTTGCCAAGCACTGCATCCACTCCCTGACTCCTATCACTTGCTCACGACTCCCCTAAGCTCCCCTCCAGGTAGGTTTTTATTCTTTTTAAATTGTTTTGTTGTTTTGGTTTATTTTTCTTCCAGAAGTGTTCTTATTTTCTCCACATAATATGAATCCTGCCCTTCTGCAATGCTCTCCAGTCTCACGCTGGGATTTTTGAAGGAGCTAGGTGCTCCACTTCCAGCAGGAGTCCAGCACTTCTCTCCTTGAAGAAATCCCCCTTTAAAGCACGTCTTCAGTACTTTTCTGCAGCTGTTTTTCTTAGTAGCCTAAATAAAGCTTTCAAGTTACTGACTCCTTGATGTGAAGCCAGATTCAGAAGGCTGTCAGTTCCTTTGTGTATCCTCAGTTTGTCCGGGGGTGTTTTGTTTTATTTTGGGATGGCTGCTTGCTGCAAAGCTGTGCATTTAGCAGCCCATTCCTGCCCCAAAGAGCAGCCCGTTCTGCTCTTTGCCGGTGACAACGTAAGCTCCAAAGCACCACCGAGTCCAGCCCATGCAAACCCTTTGCACTGTGCCTGCCTTTCTGCGAGGGTAAAGGATTTTGCAAGCAGGAATTTGCTCAGGCCACGGATTCACCCTCCCTGTGCCATCACAGGAGCCCCAGGAAAAGGTGTTTCACTGTGGCTGAACAGTCAAGGCCGCTGTCCTTCCCAAGCTGCAGTTGCAGCCCACACAGCCATGGGGTACTGATGGAGTTTCTTCCTCCTGGGAATCAGTTATTTGGGGAAGGCTGATCCCTTTTGGTGACACACAGCCACCATGTGGGGCTAGCAGAGGCTGCAGTGACATGGCATTGTCTCTGGGGATGGCATCCACGTCCTGGTCCAGGGCCATGTGCCACTAGCTTGGTCACACTGCTGTGGCCTGTTCCCTGGGCCAGCCCAGGATGAAGGCAGTGGGAGGCTGACCCAGCTCTGCCACCAGGAGGAATGTGGACCCATAGCCAGCTTAGGGACCCACACAGATCACTCCAGAAATCTACAGACAAGCAACAGGCCGAGACCAAAAATCCGCTCCTATCCTTTATCAAAACCACTGCCTCTTACTTAGGATGCTCCAGGCATGATTCAACACTCATTATCTTCATTGAGCTGGAGATTAGGCTGCAATATTCCCAGATAATAGCTTTATTAGTTCAGTATTATTCTTTCTACATTATTTATTTACACTGAGTCAAGAACACTCAAAGCTTTCACTGAAACAGTAACACCAGTTCAGCAGACAGCATTTTACACTGTGCTCTTTACAGGAGCAAAGATCCTGCATAGAAGAAGCCACCCCAGGCCAAAAATGCCCTTGCCAATGAGGTCTTTCTGGCTCAAAGAAGCTGTAGGTGCTATGGGTGCCCCACCAGATGCTCACACTGTCAAAAGGTCAGTTTCTAGCATTCAGCACAGGCAATGGACTGTTGTGTCCTGCTGCCTGCTGTGCTCTTCCAGGACTGCTCCTGGCCCAGGGACAACTAACACTCATGGCACGGCTCACCAGGGACTTCTTCTTGAGCTCCCATGACCCCTCTGCCTCCAGCCAGCCATCCTGTCCCAGGACAGGCTGGTACCAACCCTCTTTGGGCTAGAACAAGATTGCATTCTCCCCCTGTCTCTCCTGAAAAAGAAATTAGACTGATTTAATGATAAATGCATGGGCTTTTGGCTTTGGCCTTGCTCATCAGCCAAGACAGCACATGGGCCACTGCAAAGCCCAGAGAACCAATCCTGGGCTCAAGGAGTTGGCCCCAGGAAGGGCTGCCTGGGAGATCCTGCACTATTGTGCTGGTGATGTGACCAAGCCCAGATTTTCCTCTGACTTGGCTTTCCTGCAGAGGATGACTGTGGGGGATGACAGCAGCTGAGTATCCATTCACCTTTCCTTATCCTTAATAGCCTTTTCATGGAAAAGAGGAGCTGACAACGTGACCCTCCAGACAACCAGCTCCTCTCTGGCATTCAAGGGACCTTTTCTGGCTCAGGGTACTTGACTTTCCTGATTTCTTTCTAAGTGACTCTCTCTGCAATCAGAGCTGCTGACCATCCTATTAGCACATCTCCCAGTCTGGATTAAATGGACCCACATGATGCTCGTGGTTTTTGTGGCTCACATTCTCCTTATCAGCTCTTGGTTCCCATTGCTTCCAAAGCTGAGCACAGCCCTGTATGACACCTGACACACTCCCAGGGAGGGAGCTCCAGGAATGTCCTGCCACCCACCTGAGTTCAGTAGGTGCAAAAGCAGAGATGAACATGCACATTTGTGATAGCTCCAAGTGGCCCTGCTCTCCCCAGTTCACTCCTGGAAGGATTCCCACTCTGGGAGTGGCTGTTTGAGACGTACCCACCACACAGATGCTGTGGCTCCCCAAAAAACCTGGCAGATGCTGGGGGCCAGCTTTGATGTGTATTTCTTTGCTATTTGAAACAGACTCTCCTGGAAGGGCTTGAAATGGAGGCTGTATATAAAAGCTGCCATTGTTTTTATTGGGCTACCATCCATCTGTTCATAACACAGATGCCCTGAGTGATTCTGCTGGCGGGAAGCGGAGGTGAAGGAGCTCCTTTGGATGTGCTCAGAATTCATCTCCACATGCAGGACCCCTTTTAGAGATGCTTAACATCATCCATCTTTCAAGCCTCTCACAGCACTGCCACAGCTCTGGGTTTTGGTATAAACACTCGAGTTCAGAGTCGGTGAGAGAGAGCAGGGCAGGCGGTGCAGTTACAAGATGTCCTGCGTCAGAAGTGGTGCAATTTGTAGCTGCTTGGAAACGCCCTGGCAGAGAAACAGGGGATCTGGGAGACACACCTCTTCATTCCCGGCCCAGCCCAGAGGCAGCCTGCCAGCCCCAGAGCACAGGCACGAAGCACTAATGGAGCTACAACACAAACTGCTCGTTTGCTTGCTGTTTGTATTCCATATCAACCAGAGCTGTCTGGAAGAAGCTCTGGATAATATTTCCTTTTGTGATCCTCTTTAAAATCCCAGCTACAGCTTTTGCAAGCTGCTAGCAATGCCCTGCCCTGGCACTGCCTCTAACTGAAGCTCTAGTCAGCCAAGAAGGGATGAATTTGCCCCTTCTTTTGAACCACAGGAGGGGAGTCTCCATCCCCCTCCCCACCTGTGGTACATCCACCTACATCCCACCTTGGGCTCTTCAACCCAACAGCCACTGCCACCACCCAGCCCAGCTTCACCTGCTCCACCTCTCTCCCATACCCATCCCTTTCCTTTGGGACATACCTTCCCTGGGTGCAGATGTCCAGGAAGGCTGCACTGCAGCACAGAGCCCTGGTTCCCTTTATGCCTCCTGCAGCTGCAGCTCCTGGCACTTGGGCTGCAACTAGATGACTTGCCCAAGCCCAGAGAGTGGATCAGTGTCAGAGGAGGGATGTGGACATCCCTCCCTGTGCTGTGTCTCCAAGCCAGCCCCGCTGTGTGTTGAAAGCGCACAAACCGGACATTCAACTTACCACGTCTTTGCACAAGGCTGGCCACGGCTGGGGCTGCCAGGGAGTTATCAGATGCTCTTGTGGCTCTGCAGAGAAGCCAGGATTCTAAGGGAAGGGTTACTGATTGCATTTTGGCCCTGGGGAGCTACGTTGGACAAACTGCTGTATAATCACCGCACAGTCCAGCCTGCAGAACAGCACTGTAATATTTTTCTCTTATCATCGCACAGCTTTGGAAGCTCTTATTTGATCTCCTTTATCCATGTGAATGTGTTCAAGAATGCAGCAGCCTCTGCCTGCAGAATAGTTCCTATTGTTCCCTTTGTTCACGTGTCTGGGCTGTTCTTCAGCCTCCTCTCTCCCTTCCTGCAAAGAGACACACTCTGCATGGTCAAAAAGTATCTTTACAACTCGATCTTAGATATGAACTCAGCCATGGGAAAGGCAGAGGGCATATTTTCCTGAATATTACAGCTTTTTGTGATGCAAAGGGGAGCATGGTGAAAGGTACCATGAGCTCAGACAGTGAATTAGCTGCTTTTAACTTCAACCAGGATCTACTTGCCCATGCCCAACCTGCAAACTGCTCAGAATTAATGCTGAAAATGGATGGCACTGGATTGGGCATTTTTTGGGTTATCTATCTGTTCCTCGTGAAGTGCTGACCTTTTTAGTGTTAATAAATCCACAGTAACACAGCAAATCATCCTGGAAGAGGAACAAAGAATCTGAAGGCCATGAGAAATACATATCTGCATTTCAATTTTTTATCCTGCTTTTTTTCTGATACAAAAGCTTATACATGCCTTCATGGTGAAAAAGGCTGGAATTGACTTAGATATTATTAGAAAAGTATTTAACATGGAGACTTCTTCTTGTGAGTGTGGAACTGAATTCAGTGCTTTTCAAAAGCAGGCCTCCAGCTTTGCAAAAATGTCTCTCCAATTTCTAGATCAGCCTTTTCCACTTCTCCTTCCAGACAGGTCTGCAGCAGGTTATCCTAACATGATCTGCACAGTCTTTACACCCCATTGAGCGCACAGTTCCAAAAAAACACTGAAACAAACCTCAGCTCCATCTGAAAACCCATCTCCTCTCCATCCTCCTCGTGGAGGACCTGTAGGAAAATGTCAAATTATACAAATGAGAACTTTGGCATAGCTGATTTAGATCAGGCTGAATGAGCCATCAAAATTACGTCTGGAGGTTGTTAATCTGTTGGTGATTTCCAAGCAAATTATTTTTGATATTCTGTTTACAAAATAAGAGAAATGAGATTATTGGTTGAGCCTGGAGGCTGATACATCACCAGCCATGGTAAAACAAAGATGACACAGAGCTTGCTGGCACACTGAGGAAGGTGTGCTCCTCCATTAAGCCTGAGTCACCACTTCCATTAGGAGCAGGATGGAAGGATGGCACCAGAGCCACTGGCTGCCACGGGGCAGTGGCCAGAACCTGCTGAGAGCCTGATCCTGCTCTGCCTGTGGCACACACAACTGGTGAGACAAGCTGGAAATCACTGGCTCGAGGCTGGATGTGTGCTCTGGCTTTCCTACCTGCCTCACTGGGAATTCATTTAGAAAGCCTCGCTGGGAATTCCTCCTTGGATTCCACTTATGTGAGCAGGAGGCCTAATTATTTTTAGGTCTGGTTACTTTTTTTAGTACTGAATTAAGCCAGGGAAATCACTTACTGCTGTTCAAGTCTCATGGATGTGCAGTGCTGTTAATCTCAAACTTCATAAATTGCAAATTAAGCTTCCCAAAATCATGAGATTTGTATTTGTTTATTTTTAAGTAAAATAAGTTGTCTATTTTTATTGGGATTTTGCGCTTTCAGAACATGACATGGCTTTTCCCCCCACCATGTAGCAGCAAAACAACCCCTTCTGCAAAAATTAAAACCTCTACCACAGTTGCCTGACCCCAGAAAAGGGAATTTAGAAAAACATCCATTTCCTAAAGACCCAGCTGGAACCTTTGGATATGGGCAGTGCAGGTAGGGGCAGGCATTTCAGTTCACAGGGACCTTTCTTTCTACCCTGATCTCATTGCTCTGAGCAGTGGACTCTGAGACTGCCATTGCTGAGCACCCATTATTTGATCTGGAGACTGAGAAGGAAAAAAAAACCCAAAGAGCAGCTGACTTTCAGTGTGGCCTCTCCTCTGCCTTGTGGCAAAACCCCTTCCCAGAGTGCAGAAAGCAGTAAAACCCTCCCAGCCAGCACTTCTATTTTCAAACCATGTCAAGGTGAAAAGTCCCCCTAGTGAACCCTGAGCGTCTCTTTCCTCTGCTCAGCTCACAAAGCAGGAGCAAAGAACAAACCTCCTTTCCTGTCCCTCCTACCTCCCCGAATCCTTTCTCATTAAGGAAAGAAAAGGTCAATATTGGTGGTGTTGAAATGAAGCACAAGGACCGAACCGCCTCCTGTACCTGGTGCAGGGCGCTGAAAGAGCCAAGCGTGAAACAACATTTTCCAGAGCCCCCATCAGCTCAGGGGCTGTTCTGGCCTGCCAGTGTGCAAGGAAGGAGCCCAATTTCAGGAAGCAATTTGCAACCAGCCCCTTGAGAGACTAAGGGGAAAAAAAAGCACCTGTGAGTAGGTCATAGTTTGGCCTCTCCTCACAGAAGTTTGAAAAGTGTTTGGAAATTTGGGAAATTCAAGATGTGGTGGACAAGTACCACCAGGGGGATGCTGAGGAAACCTGAGGCTCGCCACACCAGAGAGTTCTTGGTAAGGCTTCCCATCTTGGCCCAAGCCACTGTCTCCCCTCCCCTCAGCATCTATTTGCCAATCCATCCATGCAGCAAAGCCACCACCTGAGCCTGTGCCATCCTCATCATGAGCACAAATTCTCAGAAGTGGCACGAACAGATGATGGTTCCCACCCCACCACTTTACCCACCCCTCTTATCTCTGCAGCTGTCTGCTGCCTCTCCAGAGGTTCCTCTCTGTGGCCTGGTAGATGCTGTCCTGGACAAGCATGGATTTGGTCAATGGGAACTGTCTTGCTCCACTTTCATCCCACCACCTTTGTGTTTCCTCCTGTGCTGCCTTCTACTTTTCCCATTAACATCTCATCATCCTCTTTGAATCCTGCCTGGTGATGGTTGCAGAGATCAAAGCTCGGACTGGCACTCAAGGTTTTGAGGCTGTATCCTCATGGGGAGTAGACCTCCCCGTATTCTTGTATTTTTCTCTCTGTCCCTCTCTGTCCACTCTTGCCTCTGCTCTTAAATCCCAGGCACTCTGGGTGCAGAGGGATGCCCCTCCGGTCTGTATTTATCTACCATCACTTATGATGCTGTCCTGGGTGCATTATGAGAGATATTGCCTAAGCCTGGGTGAAAAACAGGGCCCAAAGCCCCTTGGGACCAGCATGGCAGTGATCAGCCTGTATGCTGCAAACCAGGCAGGGATGGAAGGCTTAAATGTCCCAGAACTTTGCAACAAATATTGTCCTGTGAAAAATGGGAATATTTTCCCTTTTCTTGCTCTGATTTGGAATCAAACCAAGTGTTTAAAAAGCCTTATTTTTCCCTAGGAATGGAAAATTTGATTTTCGACCAACCTTCCACTTGCAATCTTAAATCTGTTTTAGAAGGAACCTTTTTTTAACCTCTTTTTTTTTCTTTTTCAGTGCGAAGAGACATCATTTCTATACCACCCAAATACTCCTTTCTTGTGTACCAACAAAACAAGGCATTTTCCTTGGCAGACCAGGTGAAACAGTGCCCTGAGGGAAGCTGAATGGGCCCTGGGGATGAGTTACAGTGTCTAACACTTCCCAAGTACAGTCACAGTGATTTATGACCGCTGACATGACAAAGATTTTGTCTGGTAGTGAGGAGTGATGGCTGATGTCCCTCTAAATGCTTATCATTTCTGGCAGCTTAATTGAATCCCGTTAACAGATGCAACAAAACTGAGAAACATTTCTCCTCCTAGGAGTCCTCATTGGACCTGCAAAGATGGTGTTGGCATTATTTCCCTGTTTTCAGGTATTCTTGTTTGAAGTCAGAGGGTGCAGAAATGATCTTCCTAAAAAGAACATGCCACCAAAGGAGTATATTATCTTCATATTTGATTTTAGGACACACTGGCAGGAGAACAAGCTCCCATGATGGGTGGTAAGAGGGGACCCTTGGAGATTTGCTGCAGTTTTCCGCCGTGGAGTGATGTATCCCTCATTCAGCACACAGAGGGCTTGGGCTAAAGTCCAACTTGGAGCCTTGCCCTCCTCTTGGGGATTTTGAAGCTTTTCAGACCAGTTGAGCAAAACCTCAGATAACTGTGGCAGCAAGGGCATCCAGCCCCGGACTGTGAGGTGTTCTGGGAGCAGCTCTGCAACACAAGAGCTCTGTCAGATGCATCAGAGGAATCCAGGCATTTCTGACAGGCCTGCAGGCAGCTGGGAGCTCTGCAGGAGATCCCACTTTGCCAGGGGGGCTGCAGTGCTGCAAAGGGGCAGTGTTTGCTCAGCACCCAAGAGAGCAGCAAACCCACTGGAAGGCAGGTAGAGGGAGAAAGCTCCACATTTCAAAGCTGCTGTGTGCAGGAGGAGGTTAAAACGTGGGAGATGGTTTTTGATAAGATTCATCCATAGCAGCAACGGACACCTGTGGCCTGGAATGACTTTTAGGAAAGATAAAGTTGTGCATACAGCTTGTCCTCTTGCAGCAGCTGAGCCATGCTAGTCTCTCATCTGATTTCAGGCACCAGGGTGTTATCTTTTTCTCGGGAAAGCCATGGAACTGGGTAGAATTTAAATTATACCCCAGAGAAGCTGGCTCGCTCCTCTGACAGAGGTCATAATGAGGGAGTCGGGATTCCAGTTATAGCTCAGCACAGCAGATGTAGCTGGGTTTGCAGATGATAAAAATACAGCCTTGTCTCAGGAATGCTGCAGAAGTGAGGCATGCGTGTGGCTGGCTTTTTTTTTCCAGAGCTGTTGTTTAACTCTGGCTGTACTGTAAAACAGTTGTTCCCATTGGGAAATCAATATTTACAGAGTAAGCAGCAAGGAGACATGGGCTGGGTGCCATCCAAGCACGCAGCAGGACCTGCTCTGTCGAATGCCTGCACCTCAAACTGTGGAAAATGTTACTCCTCTCTTTTTTTGGGGTAGGAGTAGCTTTTCATTACCAGTGATGAATACGATTTTATTTTTACTCTGTTCTGTATGTTTTCCAAGTTTGCAAGGAAGGAGGCAGCCACTGAAACGTGGAACATTATATACTATCCTCTATCACACATAGCTCACCTCTTCTGATCAGAATTCAGGGTTTGGTGCACAGAATTAGCCACTTGCCCCAAAGGAAAGCAATTTATCTCAGAAAGCAATCACAGCTAACACTTCAAATACTGAACTTCAACTTGAGCTCCTGCTTGTCTCATCTGTATATCAAAGAATCATAGAATGATTTGGGTTGGAAGGGACCTTCAAGACCATTTTGTTCAAACTCCCCTGCCATGAACAGGGACAGCTTCCATTTGACCAGGAGGCTCAGAGCCCCATCCAGCCTGGCCTGGAACACTTCCAGGGACAGAAGTGTTACAGGGACGTCCTCAGGGGTCCTGCAAGCCCTCTGCCTACAGAGACCTTCCCCTGGAGGACAACCACCAGTGATCTCCCTTCAAGGAGCAGGTCACTGAGGCTTGGCTCAGCTGGGACTAACACAAACCTGGCAATGTGGACTCAGTGCTTTGCTGTTCCCCAAGGCATTGCCAATGGAGGAATGCACTACAGGCAGAGTGGCACAGCCATTCTCACGTTACCTGGATACTATGATGAGTCCATGTCCTCTTGGATTTGCAAGAGCACACTTGAAGCTGGCTCTTTAATACTGCCTGGCCCTGTTTTCCCTCCTGTTTGCAGAAGCACAGCTGTAAGGAAAATATTCTGTCTCTAATCTCTATTTACACAGGATGGTGATAAAGAAATTCCTCCACAATCACTTAATCTCTCTTTGAGCTGACACCACCATCTTTGCTCAGCCCAGCTCCAGAGCAGCAACACAATCAAAAACCACACAGTATTTGTGGGCTAGGGAAGGACAGTCACACGAAAACAATCTCTGTACCTACGTACCCCTCAAATCTTGTGCTCAGTTTTGAACCTCTCATGGCAAGAAAGACATTGAGGGGCTGGAGCATGTACAGGGAAGGGCAATGGAGCTGGGGAAGGGTCTGGAGAACAAGGCTGATGTGGAGCAGCTGAGGGAGCTGGGGGGATTCAGCCTGAAGAAAAGGAGCTCAAGGGGGATCTTCTCATTCTGCACAACTCCCTGACAGGAGGGTGGAGCCAGGTGGGGTGAGTGTCTTCCCCCAGGTAACAAGTAACAGAGCAAATGGCCTCAAGTTCTATCACAGGATGTTTAGACTGGGTATAAGGTAAAATTTCTTCACTGAAAGGATAGCCAGATATAGAAACAGTGATCGAGTCACTATCCCTGGAAGCGTTCTAAGGGTGTGTGAGTGTGGCATTTTGGGACATGGTTTAGTGGCAGGCTTAACAGTGCTGTGGTAACAGTTGGGCTCAATGATCTCAGATGTCTTTTCCAACCTGAAGAATAATGTGATTCTTAGTTTTCTGCTGAGCACGATGAGTGTCAATGAGTGAGTGTCCCACCAGGCAGGATGATATTGAGAGGAAGACAGCCCCATCTTCTGGAAGCTGAGGTGGTTGAAGCTCTAGCCCAGTTTTGGCAAGCGATTCGAAGCAAGAAGCCTGTTTTGGGGTGGGTTTCTGCTGTAAATTCAGCTGGTTGTCTGCGGCAGTGAGGTGCTGCTGGCATTCGTGCTGTCCCCACCACGAGCTGCTTGTGTTAGTAAGCTCAGAGCAAGCTCTGCATGAACTCACTGCCTGGCCCTAAAGGATTGGCAAAACAGGAAACTCTTTCAAAGGTGTCTAAGGACTTGATGTTGACATTTGAATTTCCCTTTCATATCGCTGCAGCATTTTTGTCCAGGCGCTTTATCCCCGCAGTGCAAAGCTGTCATTTATTTGTAGTCAGAGATTTTGTGCTTTGAAATTAAAGCCAAGACAGACAGAAAATAAAAGTATTCTAAGACACTTTAGTGTATTAGACAAGTGTTAATTAGGGGAAGCTGAGTTTTTCGAGCCCTTGGGGCAAAGCTATCTTGCGTACAAATAATTCAGAAAGAGGCAAAGCCATTCTGCCTACTGAGATTTTTGGTTCTATACAAAGGACCATTCTATACAAAGTACATTTTGAGGAAAACACAAAATGTATTCATCAGTGGAAACAGGATTATAGCACAGTGAGAATAACTTAGAAGGAGCTGAAGGGGTCTGAGACCAATGCAGACCTGTGTGGCCACAGCTGGGAAAGCAGCACCCTTGCTCAGCCAGGCACACAAGCAAGAAAATGGGCTGAGAAAACACGGCAAGGTTATTGTGGGAACTCCTCTGGTCACAGTCCTACCCATGAAATGGGTTCTGTCTGCTCACAGCCTGTGATCACAGGAGCAGGCAGAGTGCATTTCATCCTCTTCCCAGGAGCTTCTGGGAAACAGCTCCCAAAGTGGCATCTGGCAGTGATGGTTATTAAAAAATACACTCTTGAAGCTGCACCCAGAGCTGGCCACCTTTTCCTCACAATTTTTGGCAAATTGTGTACTTGGAAGAACTATGGGAAAAAAATCCACCAAGAATCTATGAATGTAACCCCTTAGGTGAAACTCTATCCCATTTGTTACCCAACTTAGCAAATGTTAATGCCCTGCCCCTAAATTTGAATTCCCATCAGAGCCATTTTCCCCAGACAATGGTCTTCTTTGCCCTGGTAAACACAGAAAAGGGGCATTTCCTCAGAGGAAGTTAATTTGGCTTTTTAGACAAGCCCTCCATACACACCAAGAAAAAAAAAAAAAAAAGAGAGTGGGAAAACAAAACCTTTTCAATAATATGGGAAAGTATTATCAAATAAAACCTTTTCTGCTAACGGGAAACACTTTCCCCAAGCCACTGAGAGGCTAAGGGCCAACACATTACTTTAATATTATCTTAAATTAAGAAAATTACATGTCCTTGCATTTAATTTTACCAGTACACATACCTTACATTGAAGTCCTGACTTTATTTTAAAAGAGTGATTCATGCATTTAGCTTTTGGTTCATTTCAAACTTATTTTAGGAGTCATAATAAATCACACTTTGGAAAAGCAGAATGATTAATTTCTCAACTACATTTTTCCTTTGAAGTGTCTGTTGGCTTTTAATAAAATAAGTCCTTTTACGTTCTCTTCAAAGTCACAAAACACAAATACACATGGATGCTTTGGGCCAAACGAGGGGGTGAAAACCTGTCTGGCAGCAGGAATTTAGCTGAAAGGAGGAGGGGAAGGGGCTGCTATCTCACCACTCTGGGGGAAAGTGCTGCATTTTTTCAGCCAAAACTGCTGCATGTGGTGGCAGTGGGAAAGCTGGGACTGGGTCTGCAGAGATCTTGATTTAGAGGGTGGAGTCCTGCGCAATGAACGCTACATTTTATTAGAAAACCACCAGTATTTTCACAGCCCAGATTTTCACAAGCCTAATGCCTGTCTGACTGAAAGTGCCTTACAGCCCTGCACTCAGTGTTTGCTTAGTGGTGAATACTGTAGCCTGTGTCCAACTCACAGCTGCTTTTACAGTGTGTCTAGAAACACTCGTGCCTCTGAGACATGGAGAAACATGTGGGCTCAGAGGATAAAATTGGCAGCCAGCAGAGCTGGGCAGCCACCCCTGGAAGCCACCAGCTCAGGCTGGCTGAGGATGAGCCTCAGGTGCTCAGGAGTGAGTTTTTTACAAAAGCCACAGTCAGAGCAGAATGCTGAACTCAGTTGCTGGTGCTCTGGATCACTGCAGTAGTGAAAAGGTCCTTCCACCTTCGGCGAAGCATTTCACCAGGAACACTGCTGCTACAAAGCAATTTCCATCCCAAGCCAGCAGCTGTGTTGCCGTCATGGCACAGAAGGGGGCAGAAGGGAGAAAAAAAAAATCAAAGGAAGCTGAAATTGAGCAAGGGATATGCCATGAAAGGGAGTCTCTCTGGAAGACACAATTCTCAAAACCAAAAGTCTTTCTTTTGCTAAATTATTTCACATTTCTGTTAGAGAGAGTCCCATTTAGCTGTTTTGCTTTGGTCACTTAGCTTTAAACCAGAAAATGCCACTGAACAACACACATTTCCTTATTAAATGACATTAAGATAATTTGACAGTACTTCCTCCACTGACCTTCCACAGCCACTTCACAGAATCAAACCCTTTTCCTAGAGTGAGGACACTTTGGCAGACTACAAGTCCTGAAGCATCCCACTACAAAACTTGGATGGGAACACAATTTAGCCATGTGGGAACTGCCAAATTTTTGCAGTATTAAGGGAAAGGACGTTGGGCTGTAAACCAGCTCCTCGCAGAAGAGAGAAAGGTGATGCTTTTGCACTGGAGTCCCCATGATCCAGAGGGAACAAATGGGTTGTCGCTGGGCAGAAGAGTTTCAGGCTGCCAGGAAGGGTTTCCATGTTAGGAGAAGCTTTCTGCCAAATACAGCAACGAAGGGAATCCATGCCCTTCAGAGCAGGAGGAAAAACTGATTTCGCCTGGGAGAAAAGGGAAGGGTTTGGAATGAAAGTCAGAACTGGAATGTGCCCGGATGTCCGTGTGGATTTTGCTAACCTGCAGGGCTGGACTGAAGATGGGATCCTTGAGGACACGTCCATCCGT
>VZTN01013031.1:29507-39817 GCA_013400515.1 Erpornis zantholeuca | reverse complement strand
TTTTTTTTTTTTTTTTTAAGAGTGTGTTGGGTTTTCCAGCCGTTCTGGTGGGCATGGAACAAAGCAGATGGACAAGCCAGTGCTTTCTCCTCCTGTCTTCTGCTCTGGGTTGATTGCTGGATACCTGCTATTTCCTTTCATTCTATCATGTGATGGATCAGTAGGATGGGTTTGTTTACTTTGTTGGGATAAATTGGTTTACTGGTTTATAAAATGGATACCTAAGTTCAGCTATTAGCACTGGTGATTTCTAAACAATGAGTTTAGAAAGGAATTTCTAAAGGAATTTCTAAACAATGAGTTTTCTTTGTTATGAAGTTTCATCTTCAGGTTAAAGTTAGCAAGAGGTGGAAATCTGCTGCTTTTAACAGCTGATACTGAAAATTTAGCAACCAAGTTAGTCTTTCACCACTAACAGATGTGCACTGACTATTTCTGTTGCATCTTCTTGGGAATTCAAGCCTTAGAACTTGTACATTCCAGCTGTCTGAGACGAAAAATGAGGCTCTCGTTGTCCTGAACCAGTCTGTCATTCCACGAGGTGAAAAGCAGCTGCATTTACCAAGACTTTTGGGAGCCAGGAGGTCAGAGCTGCCTTTCACCCATCAGAGTAACACGCCTGGCTTCTTGGGAGGTGGTAGCTAAAGTGTCCCCCTAATCCTTCCAGGCTAGGCTGCTTTGGTGTCCATGCCACTGAAGCACTTTGTTCCCTCAAAAATGACAACCTGGAAAGGAATGTCCACGTGGAAGCTTCTCTGAGTGTTTCTCACCTGGTGATCTCTGAACAATTAAGAGGGGTGGGAGGAGGAATTCCCGTTCTGGAGTGGCAGGGAAATGCTACAGCACCGAATGAGGTGCCCATAGATCTGTTTCACTTCAAAGGACGCCCTCGCCATCAGCCCTGAAGTTACCAATGCACCTTTTTAGCTGAGAGAAAACCGAGGGGCAGAAGACAGCATGTGCTCCTCCATCCTGTCTCCCTTCTCGTGGCACAGGCTGAGCTGTCTCAAGCCTGCACAGCCCTCAGCTCATTTCAGAGTGCTAAAAGGGTCTTGGCAAACCAGTGAACGGGGCCCACTGCAGTGGATGTGGGAAGGAATATTCAGGCCGAGAGGGCACTTTGCTCTGCTCCTGAATGAATACCTGTATTTCGAGTGCCTGCTTGCCCACTCCCTGTCCAAATTTGAGCATGAGCAGGCTGAAAACAATCCTTTTGATGCCTGAAAATAACCTGAGAGGCTGAAAATTAACTTGCCTGCTTTTTAGACTTTGGTACACCATCATGCAGTGGCTTGTTTCCATGGTGCCTGTTTTCTGTATGGCGCTCTGATCGTATTAGCAAATTAAAAACCTCGTATCTGCTTTCTTTTCTTCCGTCCCGGACCCAGCGTTGAAGATCACCTTTGAAGCAGTCACTCTGACAATAAATGGAGTCTCCATGGTGACTTGCAGGTGTAAGTGATGTAATGAGGCAAGAAGGATGTTTTTCTCAAGCTCCCTGCTCAAAATAGCCCAGGTGCCCCCCAAATCACCTCTCTGTCGCATCGTGGTCTTGCCTTGTGAAAAAGAAAGTGGTGCCTATGTAAAAATGGGAGTGTGATCCACATCAGCCGGTCCAGGGTGGTGTAAAGGACATTATGTTAGGTCTCCTCTTGTCCCTGCAAGTCACCCGTGATCATAATGGAAATCTTGTTCACTCGATGAACAATCTGTTCTTCCACCTGACAGAGGAAGCATCACCCGTGTGGCCACGTGTGAGACACTGGAAGCACCTCAGCTCAAATGTAAGTTTGAGCATTTTGGGGGTCTGGGCCCCCGCAGGGGTTTGCCCTGCGTTCTGGCCTTGAGATTCTCTTCCTTCAGTCCGTGATGTTGAAAGGAACGAAGCGAGACATCTTCTTTGCTGTATCAGAGTTGTTTATTTTCTTTATCAAAACCTTGGAGGACAGCGTCCTCCCAGAATACCAGAGCAAAAAGGCAATGGCAGCTGAAAAGCAGCTACCTTTTATATCTAACCATTCAAGAAACAATCCGTATCTTATTTTTTGTTCCCAACACCAGTAAACCCTCATCTTATTGATATGTCTTTTCAATACTAACTTTTTTCCACCAACCACCACACCACAGGAACTGGTGTCAGAGAAGAGAGGAAGAGAAAGAGAAGAAGAAGAAGAAGGAGAAACCACACCCCCAAAGCATCCATCTTGTGCCCATATAATACATAGAACAAAATCTAAATCTACAACTAAATTCTCTGTGCTGCAGAGGCAAAAGGCTTTTCTCACTTCTTGGGTGCTTGCAGTTCATCCAGGATTGAGGGCAAACCTTCCCAAGGGCTCAGATCAACATCCAAGCCACCCTGGGGTGCTCTGGGGATAAACACAACCTTGGGGGGGGGGGAGAGAGAGAGGTTTCCTGGCCTCCCTTGACTCCCACAGAGCATTATGTTTCCCATGAAGCTGGGGCAGGCTTTCCAAGCCCAAACGGCAGCAGAGTCTTCGTGGGGATCTTGGCGAGGGTTTGCTTCCGTCAGAAAGTTTTCAATGAATTTCAGTGAAAGTTTTCGAAGTGAATTTTTGGCAGCCGGGTAATTTGTCATTGCCTCATCGCTGATGGCTTTAGGCACTTATGGCAAGACAAAATTTAGGAAAAAATGTAGGTAGGAATTGGCTTTATGGGAGTTTTGAGTCACAACACCTGCCAGGAAGTCCCTTTAGTGCCATGAATAATAAAAGCATGGTTTACGTGTGGGTTACTGGCTCTTGGTGTACACTGAGACCTCACAAAACTTTTCCCTATGTTGAGATGTTTATAAAGCTTTTTTTTTTTTTCTTTTTCCCTCATGTGAATTTTTTTGGTTTCTAACTGCATAGGGATGAGTTTGCAGGGCTGTCTGCTTCACTTCAGCATGATGAATCTGCCCTTGGCCGTTTCACCTGCTCGGGGTGCTAAACCTCTGTCCCAGTTAAATCTGTTGAACAGGTTTGAGGAGGGAGTGGAGGTGGCTGAAGAGATATATGTGACCACAGCCTACCTCAGTATGTCAATGCCATTGATACAACTTCTTAGGAAACGAGGTTCTATTCAAAAACTTGATGAAAAACTCAAACCCTGGAACTGAGCTCTGAATAATCCCCAGTGGCATCTGTTCCCTGTGTGTTGTTTTGGACACCTTCCTCCAGACTGAATGCCTGAGCCCATCCAAAATTTAGATTAATTGCCATTACTGAACTGTTCTTTTATTTGCTGATGGATATCTCAGCTGCTGTAGTTTTCCCAAGTGCCTTTCCAAGTAGTCCTTTCCTAAGAGGCCTTTATTATTTTTGAAGTTTTAAGGGCACGGTGACCTTCACACCAAAGCAGGGAATAATTACATTTCAGATTTTTAAATTTTTTTAATTTTTAAAAAAAAAATTCCGAGTTTTCCTAAAGGGGGTTTAAAGAAAGGGCTGGAAAGGGACTTTCCTCAAGGGCATGGAAGGGCAGGAGAAGGAGGAATGGCTTTAGGCTGAAGGAGGGCAGGTTCAGGAGGAACTGAAACACAGAGAGTGAGCCTTGGAAATTCCTTCTTTTGGAGACCTCTTTCCAAAGCCAGAGGCCTGTAAGGAAGGCTGAGAGTAAATAAGATTCAATCACTGCTCAGAGTGCTGAGGGCTGACGAAAGGAGTCACTGATTTTCCTTTTGCAGTAGAAAAACAAAGGATATTGCGAGGGCCAGAGCATCTGCTGATGTAAATTACCACAGTTTTACTGGTCAAGGGGTTCATATCCCATTAACCCAGCTGGGAATGTGTCCCTGGGAGATGGTTTAATGATTTACACCATCAACATTGAGGCAGATGAAAAAAACAACATTAAAAAAGCAATGTGCTTAGGTTGATATATGGGGCATTAAAGGCCTACATTAAAAAAAGAAATAAAATTAGAAGAAGGTTTTACTTTGTTGCTAGTTTGGAAATGGGTTTCTATGATTGTATGGTCAGGTGACCTTTTTAAATCTGAGGCTTTTTGTTTGTAATTGCTGGCTTTACAGATGAAATAAAGTTAAAAATAGCACAAACTAGTGCCCTGCTCCTGCAAATGCTCAAGTGTTCTCAAGAGTGGGACCTTAGACTTCAAAGGGGTCTAAAGTCCCTACGTGAGCAATGTGAAATGCAGAATTTATGTGTTTTGATTCTCTTTTTTCCTGAGTTGTTTTCTCCTGCAGCAACTTGGGGTGATTTGTTTTGAAAACCAGACCAAGGACATCTGGAAATTCCTAGGGTAATCTAATTACCTGCTAATAAACAGGTTGGGTTTTTTTTTTCCCCTTTCCCCCCCCCCACCTTCCCATTTCCTTCCCTCCTTCCCTCCACAAGGTAGATTTCTGCTCATTTTTTTGTTGTTGTTGTTTTTGTTGGGTTTTTTGGTTGGTTGGTTTTTGGTTTTTGTTTTGGTTTTTTGTTTGCTTGTTTTATTTTGGGTTTTTGTTTGTTTGTTTTGATTTTTTGTTTTTTGTTTGTTTTATTTTGGTATTTGTTTTGGGGGGTTTGTTTGTTTGTTTGTTTGTTTGTTTGTTTTGGGTTTTGGTTTTTGTTTTTTGGTGTTTCTTTTGTTTGGTTGGTTGTTCGTTTGTTTTTTTCCTTTTCTTTTGTTTCCTGAGTGTTCGTCAAAGGATGAAATTAACTTCTGGCCAGGTGACACACAGCCTGGTCAGGCATTAAGTCACAGAGGCGACAGATGTGTTGCTCATCTCCTTGCAGGTGTGTCACCTAAAACGTGGGGGTGAGTGAAACTCCCTAACGCGATTTTTTTTTTTTTTGGGGGAGTAGGCATTCCTTTATCCCAGGCTGGGGAGCATGAGGGAATAGCTCCACCTAGGTTTCAAATCTTTCCACTTATTTATGCACTTTAGGCAACCAAATTTACCATTCATTGGTTCCAAATTACATATTCTCTTCGTTAATTAGTGTTCTGCCTTCTGTTGGTTATTGTTTTCTCGTTTCTCATGCTAACTAGTCCACATTTTTCTGTGTCTTTTCATTATCTTTTTTTTCCACAGGCAGGGAGTTTCCAGCATATGTTGAATTGCCTTTGATAGGCTTTTCTTTATCTTCTGGTCACTCCAGCCTGTCCTTGGAGGGCTGTAAATCATGGATTCCAGGTGTCCAGGGTTTAGCTCCCCCAGGCTCCCTTCACTGAAGCTTATCAGGGTTAGTTGAGCAAAACTTAAAAAAATATTCGGCGATCTAGTAAACGCACTCTAAAAATAACAGTCTGTGAAAAAAAGCTGTGCTCTGGCTAAAGTGGAAAATCACACTGCTTGTGGACAAAACACACGCCTCGCCACGAAGAACGACTATTAATTAAAAATTTAATTAAAACCGTTAATTAGAAAAAATTAATTAGGGGAAGCTGCATCATTCCCAAACAGGTGCAGGGGACATTCCTGGCGCCGGGCAGGCCTCTGGAGAAGGCCAGGCTGACACAGCAAAGGCTGCGAGGGGCAGCGTGTCCCCCTGCAGCTGGATGTGACAGCTGGATGTGGCAGCTGGATGTGACAGCTGGATGTGGCAGCTGGATGTGGCAGCTGGATGTGACAGCTGGATGTGACAGCTGGATGTGGCAGCTGGATGTGGCAGCTGGATGTGACAGCTGGATGTGGCAGCTGGATGTGGCAGCTGGATGTGGCAGCTGGATGCAACTCTCTCTCTCTGTCTCTCTGTCTCTCTGTCTCTCTGTCTCTCTGTCTCTGCTGGTTTCCTCTCAGCGATGCTCCAGCCCTGCTGGCCTGGGGGAGCGGAGGGAGGAGGGGTCAGTGCAGCGCTGCCCTGGCCTGGCAGCTGACCAGAGCTGTCCGAGCCGGGGTTGTTTGCACAGCTCCAGTCACGGCTGCGCTTTGTAAAGGCCGACACGGCTCTGAGGGTGGGTTTGTGTGACCCAGCCAAGGCACGACATGGCTTGGCTGATCCAGCCCAATTAGTCCTGAGTGTAGAAAGCACTGGATTCCAGGGAAGCTGGAGGGGAGAGGGGAGTCGCTTCTGTTGCTTCCCACCGGAGTTTTGCTCGCGGCTCTGTGCGCTGTGCTGGGGGTGCAGCGTTTTGCTTTCCAAACCGGATTGGACATCCTGTTCTTGCCCCTCCATCTGCAGTGGGCCCCTCTTTCTGTCTGGTTCTGGCACTTCCCAGGCTTCCCTGCAGGTTTGCATCCTGCTTCACAAAGGCCCACAGAAAACAAGCCCTTCATCTGACTCCCCTTTAGGTTAATGAGAATCTTTCCACTCACTTCAATGGTAGCTGGAGCGAGTCTTTTATCTTTCCTTCTCAGGAACTGGTTGGTTGAGGTCCCTTTTTGTTCTTCTTGTGCTGGCCTTTGTCCCCACCATCCCTGAGCACTTCAGTCAGCAGTGGATTGCTCTGTCTTGTTCTGGTACTCTTATTCTCTTTTGGAGAATAATAGTGTCTAGAGTGTTCTGCATGTCCCCATCTTTAACCAAGGGTAAGTGGCAAAGATGAAAGGACAGATTTTCAAGATGTTAAAGAGAGTCTGCTGTGGTTTTTCAAAGACATTTAGCAGCTTCAGAAACCACCACTTTGTTCCCGTTCCTTTAAGCCCTGTAAGTGTCCTGAAAAGACCCAGCATTAAATAGGTTGGAAAAGGTCACGGGAGTGGTCTGCTGCAGGAGGAGCTGGAGAAGCATCAGTTCCTCATCTGCCTCTGAATGTTCCCTCTTCTAAAACCTGGACACCTCGCAGCCTTGGGCTTCACCACACAGTGGCTGTAGTCCAGGCAGAATGTCACCAGAGAAGGATCCCACCTGGAAAAGCCACTCTCCTGCAGCGCCTGATGGTGGGTGTGGGCTGATCTCAGCCTTCAAAGGCTTTTCTGCCTTTCCTTACTTAGCATTTTTTTCACGATTTAAGGAAATCTAAACAGAGTAATATTTGCGAGGCCCAAAACACCAAGGGGTGGCCATTGTCTGACTCTGACTTAAGGTTTCAGAGGCAAAGAGCAACACATGGACCTGTTCCTTTCCTACAGGGATGTGACAGAGGCAAACAAAACAGAACAAACCGAACCATAACACATCTGCCAACTCCTGCCTTGTTGACACAACACAGCTCAATTTCAACCCAGAAAATTGCCTGCTTTTCTGGCTGCTCTGAGGTGCTCAGATATGCACACTACAGCAATTAGTTATGTCAGCAATTATTTGTGCCTCCAAAAAACGGAGTCCTTCATTAAGGCCTGGCCCGAGATGTCAAAACCCAGCAGTTCACCTGGAATCTTTGAAGTCTTTGGATGTTGAAAGTCTAACAGTAATAATGTGTAAACCCAGAAATGCTTCCCTGGGATGTCACAACCACATGAAGGGCAGACTGAAGCTTGTTGGTGAGAGTGCAAGAAGCAGCAGGACAAAAGTTTGGTTCTGACTGCACATCTTTGTAACAAACATCATTATTTTAATAGAAAACGTGTCCCTTCGACCACTTTTTTTCCCTCCCCCCCCCCAGTTTCTCTGGTGCACATTCACGGCACTGAGTCACTCAGATTACAGAGCAGAGCTGGTGTTCCCTGGGGTGGGCATGTGACTGGTCATTTAAAGACAACCTTTGTATTAAAGTGATTAAAGTGTTGCTGAATGACTGCTTGAAAGGCTCATGAAATTACATCCTTGCCACCTTGGCTGACAAGCAGGAAGAGATCATTAAAATAATCTCTGCAGCATGGCAGTGACCAGGCTTAGCTCCAGAAACTGTCGTGTTAGGGAAGAGACTGAAATTAAAGGAAAAAAAAATAGGAGTTGCCAATGTTCAAAGAGAGTTTGTGGCCCGTAAAGCAAAGGACATTTTGAGCCAACAGCATACAGGTAGGAACACTGCTGTTCTGAAGATCTTTTCCGGTCAGGAGTAGACAATTAATTGTTCCTGAGCCTTAACAAAGCCATCTGCAGGAGGTGTTGTACCCTTTGTCAAGTGATAGTGACGTGGCACTGACACAAGAAAAGAAGAAAAAGTAAAGTTTTGAGCCTTCCCAAAAGAAATGCTTGGAAGCAAACAATCAGACGCCCACAAGTTCTGCTAGCTGGCAAATTTACTGCTTTAACAGCCCTCCAGGATGGGGACAGTAAGGTTATTATACAGAGCTGAGACCAAAATGACACTTAATGACCACAGTGGCAAGCAGCTGTGGTGTAATCTCCTTTCCTTGTGCTCCTCATTTGTTGACTTTGATGGACAGAGGAGCAGAGGAGTAGGAAAGGAGAAGGGGATCCTAATCCTAGACAACCCACTCTTTTCCAGAGAAAAGTTAGCGCAGAAAAGGGTTTTGATCCAGAAAGGTTCTTTTTGAATTTTCCCCTGCAAGAGGCCAGAAGCAGAGGGAACGAAGCGTGCATGTGAACATGGTCCTGACTGCTCTCTCCTGTGGCTTATGTGACACCTCACAGGTGCTCCAGGCTGCAGCACCTCAGCTGTGGACACAGGCTGAGAGAGATGGGGCTGTCCAGCTGAAGAAAAGAAGGCTCCAGAGAGACCTTAGAGCACTTTCCAGTACCTAAACGGGCCCCAAGAGAGCCGGAGAGGAATTTTTTTACAAAGGCCTAGAGGGGGACTGGCTTTAAACTGTCAGAGGACAGGTTTAGATCAGATATTAGGGGATCATTTTTTACTGTGAGGGTGGGCAGGTCCTGGCACAGGGTGTCCAGAGAAGCTGTGGCTGCCCCTGGGTTCCTGAAGTGTTCAAGGCCAGGCTGGACAGGCTTGGAGAAACCTGGGATAGTGGAAGGTGTCCCTGCCCATGGCAGCAGGTGGAATGGGATCATCTTTAAGGTCTCTTCCAACCCAAACCATTCCATGATTCACACATACTCCAGGTGCAGAAGCTGGATGATATCAATGCTCACCTTCACTACTCTTTTCCTGTGTATTTTGGGGTAAGTCCTTTGCCTTTCTAGAACAAGGACTGATGTTGTGTTTCTGAGCCTGGGGTGAAATCCTTTTAAGTGGAAAGCTGTGCTATTTTGATTTCGTTGTGTGGGTGAGATATAATCCTCTAAAGAATGAACAGTCCTGTGCTTACTGCCCAATGGCCATTAAGGTCTCCAAATAATTACGAAGCCAGGTGGTGCTGAATAAAAAATGAAATCTCTGAGGTGTTTCCAGAGCTGAGCCAGTGAAACATTTCCAGGCAGCCTGAGATTTATTCCTGTGCACTCCCTGTGCAGTGTAGGGGGTTGGAGTGAACGGCACCATGAAATTACTCTGACCACAGACACTCAATCTTCTGCGACCTGTTTGCTGGGGAGAGGTTTTTGGGAAAATTGAGCTTCCTATGGAAGTGGGAAAGCTTTATTTTTCCAGAAAAGAGACATGCTAAATGGATTAATTTGCAATTTGTAGTTGGAGGTTACAATTTAGAACACGTGAAGGGAAAGTGGACAGCATTTTGCATGAAAGAGTGAAACCTGTAAGAATTTAGAATTTAGAATTTCACTATGGAGCAGAAATTCAGAAGGTTGTTCAGATGGACTTCCTGGTACCAGACACATTTCTGGAAAATCTGAAGCCACATAGCTTCCTGAAAATCATGTGTCACTGTTGAAAATACAGGATTAGGGCTTCTGGGCTGCTCAGAATCCCCAGGCCCACCCAGCAGTCCTGCCACACAGAACTGGAGATCAGAGAAACTGATCAGCACTACAGTAAAAGACTTCCTGCTCTCCTGTCGAGAGTTTTAGGCTGAGTAAAGGTATTACCCTTCTCAAGAAGATAAATTATGGCACGTACAGAAGGTGAAGACACAGGTACTTGATTTTTGAGATTCAGACATGGGATCCTTGCTATCAATCCACGTAATTTATTGCAGATGTCAAACATCCCATTTACTGTGTCCATGCCAACTTGACCTGCTGTAGGGAGGTAATTTCTTCCTCTTCACATGTATAAGTTGTCTGTGGATTTTTTTTTTTTTTTTTGACTTCTCGAAGTATAATGAGTGCATATTTCTTCTCAGCACCGAGTCCTGGCTGGTGTTAATTTCATCTGTGCTCATCTGAACTCAAGCACTAAATGCTTGTTAAAGAGTTGGAAGGCATAGATGGAAGAAAAGAAATCTGTGTTGTTTATTCAGAATTCCGGGGTAAAATAGGCTGGTATCTTTAGCTGGCAGCATGCAAATCATATGAATTACCCAGTTTTGCCTGCTAGCCACTTCAGCAGATGTCCCTCTTGGCAGACACGAGATGTTTTATGGCATCTGATGCCTCTTTCATGTGCCAGTGTCGTGGCTGAGCTGTCTGAGCCATGGTTGCTCCCATTCTCCCTCTGCA
>VZTN01013031.1:11425-29430 GCA_013400515.1 Erpornis zantholeuca | reverse complement strand
TTTGCTCATCTTCCTTTGTCTCTGGAGCTCCTTGGAGTGTGGATTAGCTGTCAGGAGGCACCAGGCAGCATCCCATGCTGCCCTATACTCCATGCCCAGGGATGGCACCCATTTTTTTAACCCTACAAAGACAAGTTTTTGTTGTCCTGTGACCATCAGCTAGTTTCTCCAGCTCACCCCCTAGAGATGACCCATCCTCCTCAGGTTTCCCTGCCCTGTGAGTCACGCCCCTGTGAGTTTTCCCGCGGAGCTGTGATAGATAGCGGGGCAGTCAAACAACACCACATTGCAGCAGGGATCCCGTCCGGGGGCGTTGGTAAAACAGACCCACACGTTTCTCATGGTCTCGTTAGGCAGCCACAGAACCTGGAGGACCTGCCCCCTTCCAGGGGAGAGTGTTTATTCATGCCACGTCCTCCTCTCTCTGAAACTTACATAACGCGGGATCTCACGGCAGGCCGTGGGGTGAAACGCCTTGGGAAACCCGAGTGCGTCGAGACAACGCAGCAGCCTCGTTGCAATGAAATGTTTGTTTCACAAGGTGTGCTAACTGGTTCCAATCTTATCAGTTTGGGCCTTGCCAGCGTGTCCCAGACACCGCTGCTGGTTCGCTCCCTGAGGGAGGCACTGCTCTGAAGCGTTCCAGGGAGGAGTTGTGCAGATTCTTACGGAATCAGACTGCGTTTGTAGCACGTTTCCAGCATAAATATCCTCACTCCAGGCACTCCTTTTTGCTGCAAATGCCCCTGGATCAGCAACAGATGACAGTGGGAGGACATCCCATTGTCCATCCACCCTCCAGCACCCTTCTTAGTTCTGGCAGTCACTCACACCGTCCCTGCCTGAGAAGGGACTCGGCAATCCTGAATTGTGCCTATGGAATGTGTAGGATTACCGGTGGCGGGCTCTTGGAGGCATTCCCCAGCGTGTCTGGCTGCAGGGATTGCCTGTGTCTGCCTCTCTGTGTGTGTGTGTGTGTGTGTATGCAGGGTCACAAGAGCTGCTAAACCCTGCTTAATTCACTGCTGCTGTATCTGAAATTCACCGAGCAAACACGCTCTGGGCTCCTCTGCCGCATGCCTCGCGCTGCTGTTTGTGCTGCTTTGTTTCCCAGTTCCCTCCAACCCTAATTTTCTCCTGCCAGCTCCACTGTAGGGGGGAAAAAAAAGCTGAAATGTGACTCACAGCTAACGCTTGGTGAACCTCTTCTGCAGTCCTGTGAGGTATCTACACATGACACACATCAATTAGCCAAACTACAGAGAAAGAAGTCTGCATAACGTAAATGAGCACTTTCTGCAGACTTCCTTTAACTCATAATGACCCTGCATCAAGGAGCAGGTGATGTAAACCACATAATTAAGGCCAAAGGTAGGTGGTGATACCCAAGGACGTCCAGTGTCTTCTTCCTGACTGCTTGCAGAGATCAGCATTTGGCAGCACCGTGGGCCAGGTACTCCCAGGACCTCAGCTCTCTGGGAAACCAAAGTACTGATTTAGATGCAAAGTTGCTTTGAAACTGGTTTCCAAAGGAAATCAGGGATCAGGCAGTCCTTCTCTGAGTGTTTCCAGCCCTTGAGGGCTCACTCCTGCATAACTTCTGAATCCATTTGCTACCCACAGGTGACCCAGCATCAAACAGCCCCGGAGCATGTGAACCCTACATGGTAGCTGGCTTTTCACACAGGGAGGTGGAAGGGCTGGTGAAACAGTCCCTTCACCACCGGCGAGTGAATCAACACTCCTGGTGTGAATCAGCTCCTGTTTGCTCAACCCAAGGGGTGAAGGAGTGTGAAGAAGGAGGTGGTGTCACAGCAAAAGGGAGCGGGAGGCAGGGAAGGAATCACTGAGGTCAGCTCAGCCCAAACCCTTGGTCTGATTTCTGCTCCAAGACTGAAGGGGTTGGTTTTAACACCTTCAGTTGTGAGGAGATCCTAGAGAGAGCAGACCAAAATGATAAATGTCTGTGGGACCTTTACATTTTCTCCTCTAAAAGCAGACATGGAGACACTCGTGCTGTGACACTGGAGCATGATCTGCACTGAGAGCAACATGAGAGACTGTATGGCACAGGCCAAACTTCTCCCAGGTCCAGCTCCCCTCAGTGAATTCCTGTTCTCAAGTTCCACTGAACACATGTGTGGTTAGGATATATATTTTACGTTGAATACACTTGATCCCCTACCTTTGTTACAGAAAGCGAGAATTTAGCCAAAGCTGTAAAAATACAAATTCTTTTTTGTCCTTGGAATATCCAAAGGATGAAACTGAAGAAAAGATCTGGGTTCTGGTACCACATATGGTACTCACGTGGCTCTTGATGTGTTTGCTAATAAGGTGCCTGATAATCCCCAAGGAGTGTCTTGCTGTAATAAACACAGTAAAAATAACATCGTTCCACATATTTTGCCACAGAAGAGCATTTTTTGGCCTTATATTTCTACCTGCTGTCACAGATCCTGTCCCTCCACACCCATGCCAGCTTGAGTACCTTGTCACTGATGTTTTTTTCCAGGAATGTGGAATGTGTGATCAGTGGTAACAGGAAGGTTGCCTTTCTTGGTGTCCTTGATGAAACCCCAAGGGTTGAAAGGGGTCTCGTCATGCAAAGGACTAATACCCTGAGCGAGATAAATGAAAGTGAAGTGCCACATCTGATTGTAGAGAGTGTGTGGATCGTGCAGGATTTGGAGAAAAGGAGGCTCAGGGGGGACCTTGTGGCTCTGCACAACTCCCTGACAGGAGGGGGCAGTGAGGGGGTGTTGGGCTCTGCTCACAGGGAACAGGGACAGGAGGAGAGGGAACAACCTCAGGCTGGGCCAGGAGAGGCTCAGGCTGGACATCAGGAGGAATTTCTTCATAGAAAACATTGTTAAACATTGGAATGAACTACCCAGGGAGGTGGTGGAGTGCCCATCCCTGGAGGTGTCCGAGGACCGACTGGACTTGGCACTCAGTGCTCTGGGCTGGGTGACAAGGTGGTGACACTCACAGGTTGTGGACTCGATGATCTCAGAGGCCTTTTCCACTCTGCATGACTCTGTGGTGCTTTGCTCAGCCATGACATTAAAGGCAATGGCAGAGGCACGAAATTAGAGGACACATTCCTGGAGTACCTTTGCTGCAACAAAAAAGACATTGCACAGAGCACAGAGATCATCTGCACAGAGCAGAGATCCAGCTGGAAGGTAAACTTAAAAAATAAGGCAAGAAAGAGGATGTGCTTTGAATACAGATCACCTTTCCACTGGATTTGGAACTGAGGACCAAAGAGGTCTCCCAGCCTTGATCTTCATCACAGCTATTTGGCAGCTGCTGCTGTGTTGGGATCAATAACCAGTTTTAAATGTGCTCTCCTTCCTTGCCTGACGCCGTGTCCAGGGACGGTGACTCTGTGCTTCCCTCTGCTGTTGGTTACAGGGTCACCACCCATCCTCTTAAAAGGGCAGACCCCAGTCCTAATTTGAGAGTGTCCACTTCCAGCTTTCAGCTCCTGTTAGCTCCTCCTGAGGCTTTCTCTGCTAGGTGTTAGACACTGCAGCAAGCCCTCCTCTTTAAAATGGATTCTTTCTGCATTGTGCTCTGGTGCAGATACCCAAAGGCTATAAATGAGCAAATTTGGGTTTCAGAGAAGTTTCAATATAGCAGCATATGCCTTTTTTTTGTGAAGCAGATGGTGTTGGTCACGGTGGAAGAAAGCACATGGGGAATGACATGCGCTTTTGGGCTGATTTATTCTTGTGTGCTGGGCTGGTTTTTTTCCCAATCATTGCCTTGCAACGCAATTAATTAGTACTTTTCTCTGTCTCGGAATCCTGGCTGTGGAACTGGATTCAGTGGTTTTGCCTCAAAACACAGGAATGCTGGGACTCTTCAGCAGCATCCTTGAGTGTCAAGTAAGGATGTCACATTTAAGCGACATCATTCATCCCTTTGGCTCCATATTTCCAATACTGTAAGATAAAATGCTGGGTTTCAGTAAGAACCCTGAAGTGCTTTGTTGCCTTCCCTTTAAATTACCTTTGTGCAGTGTGAAATACCTGGCTTGGCTTTTCCCCAGATTTGTGTGGCCCTGGCTGCCACATCATGTGCCAGTCCTGAGCTGCCGTGACTCCATCAGCAGCATGGAGCTCATGTCAAACTCTTGGAGAATGAGTCTGGTTTGTCTCTGGCCTTCTAGGAAAGTGCTGGTCATGTCTCTCCAGCTTTGTGTCCTGCACTGCAAAAGACCAGCCTGAACCTCTCCTAAGAAAGCTTAGGCTTATCTGTCTGCTGCATCTATGTTGGTCCATGCTCTGCAGTCTCTCTTGGTCTCCTGTCTCATCCAAACTGAGGATTTTGGTGGTGGTTTCCTCTTGAAGGCTTCCCACCCTTTCCAGTCACTGGATGGGTCCAATTTTTGTAGGGAGCTCATGCAAATCTGTGTGAAAAGTGTATCCTCTGATGATCTGCAGACAAGCAGACAAGCAAATGTCTCCCAGTGGGCTGAGGCTTGGGAAAACCAGCTTGGGCCATTTTGTTCTGCTATAGTGGGGTGTCACAAAGAAGCTCATCCCTGCACCCCAGAGAAGATGTAGGCATCACCTCTCTGTTAATTCTGGCCAAAGCAAGGGCTGATGACTTTACAGGAGCTCTGCATTAGGCCACAACTGCTCTTCAAACACCCTGGGAGAGGTGAGTTTGAAGGAAAATGAGCTACAGGAAAATGAGGTACAGCTGAATCTCTGCTGGGCCAGGAAAGGAATAGTAAGTGAATCAGCCCTGCTGGCTGAGCATCTTTCCTCAAGGCTTGTGGCAGCACAGTCCTGACATCCAGGGAGGATGGTGCACAGCTTTCTCTAAGCTCCCACCATGGCCCACAGGCCGGAGGGGTGGGTGCTGCAAGCCTTGGAAACTCAAGAATTGATCCTAAATAAATAGAAATGCAGATAAGAAGCAGGCCCTTCTCCCCTCCCACAGACCTTTGAGAGGACAGAGCAGAAGCAAAGTGTGGCTTGCCAGCACTATGAAGACTAAAGGCAGTGAACGTCATTTTGATGCGTTTCTACATGGGTTTCCTTGAGCAGAGACTGATGTGTGTGAGGATTTGACCAGCATCTGAATAGCAACAGCACAGTGACAAAGACCAGCAGGTCAGCAGGGCTCTTTGCTCACCACTAGATTTTTATTTGTGTGTTTGATTTTTGTTTGTGCACATCACTGAGCCTCAGAGTGCATCAGCTCTGCTTCTCCTGGTGGTCTAACACCCATCTGCCAGCCCTTCCATGAGGGCAGCCCCAGCAGCCCAAGCTCACATGGTCACTTGCCATATTCCACTGTGAAACACTCAGCTGTTTTTTGGTTTATAGATCCTGGATACAGATTTCAGGTAAGCCTGACAAAACAGTGGATCTGTTTTGTTTTGTTGTGCCTTCCCCATATGCTGAAGAGTGCACTGAAACATGCTCAAACACTAAGGAAAAAAAGGAGCCATGCGGGAGGCTTTCCATTTCACAGCTGAACGTGGACCTTGGCTGAACTGAATTCCAGGATGCAGAACCTTCAGGATCAAATCTAGAACCAAAAGCTGAATTCCAGACTTTGGCCAGGTACATGGAAAGCAAACAGCTGAAAGCCATTCACCACAACCATCAATGACTCATCCTTTAAAATCCATGGGGATTTTTTTTGGTGGAGCTGAGAAAAGCCAGCTTGACCCAGAGCAGTGAATTCCTGTCCTTGCCAGGCATCGCCGCAGCACACTTGGAATAGGAGATGCTGCAGTGGCAGCCTGAGCATCCTGCAAAACTATGAGCTCGGGATCGATGCCTGAGGACTATCTCTGCTGCACCCTCGCTTGCAAAAAGGCTGGGATCTGCTCCTAGCCACGTGGATAATTTGGAAATCTTCCCATGAGAGCCACTCTGCCTCCTGTCAGGGTGCTGGAGACCCTGATGGCCTCTGGCCCAGCTGTCTTCCTTATTTCAATGTCCCATGTCCTGGAAAGATGAAACAAAATTCCTTTCTGCTGTTTCAAGGTTTGTTTATTTTTTCTTATCGAAGTTTCAGAGACACAGGCTGTGCTGTGGCCTCCAAGAACACAAGGGCAGAATGCAATGGCCACCAGAAGCAGGTAACTTTTATATCTACTATCAACCAGTTAGGAAGTTTTATGTATTTTATTTTGTTCCCATCACCAGTAAATCTCTTTTATTTATTTATTTATTTATTTATTTATTTATTTATTTATTTATTTATTTATTTTATTTATTTATTTATTTATTGATGTGTCTCTTCTACTTTAAATTCCCTCCACCAACCAACACACCACAGGAACTTGTGTCAGAGAAGAGAGGAAGAGAAGGAGAAGAAAGAAGAAGGAGAAGGAGAAGCCGACACCCTAAAACCTCCATGTTGCCTCTATATAACACATAGAGCAAAACCCAAAAACTACAACAACACACTCTGTAGTACTCTAAACAAAAATCCTTCCACCTCTCTGGTGCATTCAAGTTCTCCCAAAAGCGAAGGGAGCTTCTCCCACAAGCTCAGGTCACAGGCTAAGCTATTTTTTGAGAAGCTCTGGGGCCAAAAGGACCCCCAGAGGGGCAGGAGAAGCTCTCAGGCTTCCCTGGACTCCAAGAGTCTCCCACCCTTTGTCCCTGAGCTGTGTCACCAGACCCTCGGCTCAGGGGCAGAGTGTCCTGGCAGCGCTTCACACGGGGGGAAGGCATCTCTGAGGGCACTTGGTGATGTGACTTCAGCCTCAAGACTTGTCCTTAAGGGGTGGGAAGGTTTGTGTGTAAAAAAAGGTTTACTGCATCCTTTAAAAACCTGCCGCACATGCAGCGAAGCACAGACCTCCTTGCAAATGTGGACATTCAGTTCTAAGCAGGGCTTCCACACTGACAAGTTTTGGGTTTGATTTGGCTGTGGTTCTGGAGAGAAAAGTTTCTCTTTCACCTCTGGGGTGGCTTGCCTATTTCCAAGTGAGGAAAGCGTTTTGGTTGTTCAAAGAGGAGAAAGGAATACTCGTGCTTGGGGTCTGCCCTGGCTGTGGTATAAATGCAAATGGAGCTGCATAAAAGCAGAGACTGCTGTGGACAACAGGAACCTGTTACGATATTTTTAATTCTTAGAGAGCATAAATCTTCTTCTCAGTATTTGAATGAAAGTGATAAGAACAACCAGCTGACCCTTAAGGGAGAAATGACCAGGGTGAGCCATTGCTGCACAGCTGGTTTTTGCCTTTCCAGGAAAAGCAGGGGTCAGAAACTGTGAGGCAGTGCATTCTTATGTGTCCCTCTCCTGGATGTCTAGTCATCAGCTAGTCATGACTGTGATGAGAAATATCAGGCTCTCTTGTCCAGGAGCCAAGAAGCTGAAGCCATTTTTCTAAAATTATCTCTAGGTTGAAGGCAATTAATTCCTTGCACCAGCGTGTAGAAGCTGTTGATTCAAAAGGCATTGGATTCAGGAATTTTGTTTGCTTGATCTTCCAAGAAGCACCTCTTAAGAAGCAAACAAGATTTGTTGACCTTTGCCACCCACCACCCTCTGGCTCTGTCTGCTCCAGGGGCTGCTTCACATCCCAGAGAAGGATTTCCCAGAAGAGTCAAAACTTCCAGGGCATTTAGGCTCAGCAGCTCCTCCTGGCACACATTTTGCCAAACGCATTTGCAGAGCCTCACCAGGGTCTTGGTGAGCCCGCCCAGGCCAGGCGTGTCCAAATTGTGCACACACAGCAGCATCCCAAACAGGCCATCCCTCCTGGCACGGGGCTCTGGGGCACTGAGCACACTGGGACCATTCCACTGCAGCCAGACTGCCTCCCATTTTCCTTGATTAACAGCCCTCCCGTGATTTTCCTACAGAAATCCCTGCTGCAGCAGGCATGAGGCAGCGATTTGGTGCGGGACCTCTGCTCCAGGGAGTATTGTGCATCAGCCTAACAGCTCTTTTCTAGAAGTGCTTTTGGATCACTGGACGGTGCTTACATAAATAAGCTCAGCCCTTTTTGGCTGGCAGGTCCATGTTCTTGAAATAGCATGGTGTGCCCTGGGACGGCCACGTTTCCAGCTGGGCTGCGGCTTCGAGGCCAGCTGTGGGCTGACCACCCCATCCTTGCCTTTTTGCAGCTGTTGGAACCTCATCCACAGGTTATCATGCTCTGGTGATAAGGTGCGCTTTGTCTCCAAGCCAGGGAAGTGAGGTGACCCACCCATGACCCTGGCTTACTTCCAGAGCAGGCTTAGCAGCCCTCTTGCTACTCAGTCTGTTTCTTAGTCGAGCTAGCAAGAGAAAACCACATTTGGATGATTTCTCCTCATTAATCCTCCTGTGTAATTGTGACAGGCAGTGGCTGAGGCTGCTGCTCCGTGCAGAAGGAGATTTTAGTGGTACCTCTCCTTCGGGCTGTGCAGGCATCCCTCACCTGTGGGGCAGCCTCCTATGATGGGGCAAGGAACTCCCATTCCGTGCCGAAATTCAACCCCCTCGTGGGCCCTGCCTTTATCCAAAGGTGCTGCAAGAAGCTGTCATTGGAACACCGTCTTTGTTTGACAGTGGGAGTGATGAGTAGGTTTGATATCCAGTGAGAAGCTCCTGGACCAAAATGGGATAACCCCATCTGCGCACGGGGTGGATGGCTGGATGCTGCACACCCCGGGGCTGTCAGTATCTGAAGGAATGTAACATTGTCTGCAGTCCTCTCTCTTTCTTTACAGCATTAGCTCAAATAAAAACCATGCAAAACGACACCCGACAAAGTCGGAGTGCCCTGCTCGGAGGAAATGTGATGGACCAGCACCTCCTGGTGCAAAGACACTGCTGTGCAGGCAGGAGCAAACAAGTGGCTGGACTGACCGTGAAATTTCACCTTGAAAACCGAGTTCTGCAAAGAGGGATCTGATTTTCACGAAGCTGCTGCTGGTCTGCTTTATCTTAGGCTTTTTTCACGGCTTGTTCTAATGTTCTGTGGAAACCGAATTTGTGCATTTATGGGTCAGCAAATTAAAAAGAAAAACAACAAACCAACTGAACATTTTTAAAAAGTCCCTAGATTGTACCTGGTAGTGCATTTGACCATAGAGATTTGGTGCAGCTGGTGCAGGGAGCAGATAAAGTCCCCCAGGAGCAGAAGAAGGAGCAGCAAATGTGAGTGTTTCAACCCCAGGTCTTGCCGTCAGGCTTGGGACAGCCTATGTGCACTTCCAGCTGCTCTTCCACCAGCCCTCTGAAGGTGGTAGTGTTCCCTTCTCCATGCTTGCAGCTCCAAATGAGAAAGTTTAAATGCCTTCTTGCTCTAGGGACCAGGAAGAGACGAGCAGGTGGGAGGAAAGAAAACCAACAGAGGGCAGGAGAAAATAAGCAGAAAATCAACAGCCCTTGCAGAAGTCAATCTGTGCTGTGCTGGTGAGATGGAAAATGTCCTGTTCATCCCAGTGGAAAAGGATCTCCACTGTGCAGTGCTGAGAGCTCCTTCTCCCAGGGCATTCACTCGACTGTCACTTTCTGGAGAAAAGAAAGGGAGAGACAAAGGTGCACAGAACACTCACTGTTGCTCCAAAGAGTGGTGCAGAAGAAAAGATCCCATGTCCCAGGGAGAGGAAACTGAAAAATAAAGATGCAGTACAAAGGTGTTTATACCATCGGCAGTAATTCTCATTATGGTGAACCATGCAGGGAGCAAAACACTGAATTTTGTGGAGGGAACTGGAAATGCATTCTGCTTCCTTCAGCAGTTGTAAATGACAGGTCTTGCTCAGAATAATCTCTGCTGGATCCTGTAGTATCCCACCAGCTGAGATGCATAAACGTGCAGTTAGGGGTTCTGCAAGCTGCCTTGTCCATTTAGCATAATGGATGTAAATTGCATTAAAAAGAGAAAAAAAATAAAAGACTTTACTGGCAAACTTTTAGGTAGGCAAGGAATCAAAGGAATTAGGGAATCAAAGGAATTAGGGAATCAAAGGTCCAAGTTCATAGCAGGGCATTACATAACCTTGGCTTTTGAGCTTCTCAGTTTTGTGCATATCCCTCCTCACTCAGGAGGAAAAGTTTCTCTGATTTGGTGATAGCCAGTGTTCAATATTCTGGTGAAAAACATCCTCAAGGACACTTGAAGGCCATTTACCACTTAATGCAAACCAGTCTGTGGTGTGTATGGCAGGAGGGACAACATCCATGGTGATCTGAGATAACTTACTGTAAGACACTGAGGCACAGGACAGCTGAAACTCTTGAATTCCTGTGTGGTGGTTTGTGCCCAAGACTGGGACAAATGGGACCAGGGCTGTGATGTGGGCAGGAGCCTCTGTGGTTGGGGAATGTCTGGGTACTCATGTTCTATGCTAATATTTGCAGAAAAAATTGCTTAGTAGAGGGAGAGTTTTTCCAGATTCACGTTCTTCATGTGAGCAGAAATTTCTTTACACCTTTCCCTGGGTTGTGGAGCACCTGAAGTCACCCCTGATGCTTCAGGAGCAAGCCTCCCACTGTGCACACTGGTCCATACTGCCAGCAGCTGGTCAGAGATGTGGTGTGACAGCACCAACCCGCTCAGTGCTGTGGATGCTGAGATGGAAAATAACACTGGGCTGAGGTCACTTGCATTTTCTTTTGGAAGAGGCAGCAGGGCAGAGTAAAAACCCCAAGTATCTCAACACTGAAGAGCTTGAGGCTGCTGCAGGTGGGGCAAAAGTGGCCAGAGACACTTGGGAAAGCCCAGTCCTTGCAATAAGATGTGGGCTGAGGGTTTGCTGGCTGGGGTGATATTTCCACTCCTAATTTTCCACCTCTGAAGGATGTCAGTCTGTGAAAGGAGAGCAAACACTGTGAGGACAGGATACACTTCATTAGCAATTACTCACTTGTCGTCTATTAAAAGAAGAAAAAACACAAAATTTAGCTGGAAGTAGGTTGTTAGGGTAAGTCAAAGACAATGCCAGGTAAAAAACAGGTTTTCACGTCTTTGCTTGCCAGCTCAGCCATCGATCTGAAAGCAATCAAAACCAAACAAAGCCTTGTGATGCTGGCCTCTAAGTGTCTCTCCAGGAAGCAGCTTGAGATGGAGACACAAATTTAGCTCAATCACATGCTGAAAACAAAGAAGCAGAAATTACAGCATCACTGGAGTCACTGAGGTATTTTGAGCTGCCTTCTTAAAGTCTTAATAAAAGACGGATAAACAGGTTCCGAAAATATGTGAAACCACCACACCTAAACCCTGGCCCATTCCTAGCATTAAAATGTTAAATTAAACGAAATGTTTTCAAAGGCTTTGAAATGTCTGGTGGTTATTTATATGATGGCCATGCCTTCAAGCCTAGACAAAAATTGAGGCCCCACTGACCATGCACAGCTCTTGCCACTGAAACAGTCAGGACTGTGCTTCCAAAAATGCCAGCTTAGTGCATGTTTTAAAGCTGGGCTGCTGGCTGCAGTGACAGGAGAGGGCTTCACAGGACAGATTCCTTCCTACATATGTTTTTTTTTCCTTCCCCCCCCACAACAATTTCTTTTTAAATGCATTTTCCCTGAACGCCCTTCCAGGCCTGTGGTGGAGCAGCAGGAGAGGAGTAGCGCCGGGCCCTAGTTTTTGGGGTTTTGTACTGCTGCAGCTCTGGCACTGCAGTAACCCAGACTGATCCTTAAATGGCTCCCTAGAAACAGAGAGCAGACAGGAATAAAGGAATAAAGGAGGGATTGATTGGAAAGGCCTTCAGAGGTACACTCTGGGCTCCAGAGGCTCCTGCCTCAGTGCATCCCAACATGGACAAGGACAGCTCCCGAGTTCTTCCCACTTGGATCTCAGCATCAATTCCTCAAGCAGAAGCCAGGCAAGGATGGAATTTGCCCAAGCTTGCCCCCCTTTTGCCAAGATTGTGGTTTGCAGTTGTTGGGCCTAGGAGGGTCTGGGTGTCCTTGGAGAGCTGGAGAGGCTTTGTTGTGTGTGTGTGAGCATGAGAGAACAGCACTGAATGAGCTCCAGGGAACTGCAGAGTGACACTGGGCAGTATGGGATTTAAAAAATATAGAAGTTAGAACCTAAGGCATCAGGAGGTCAGTCTGGACTCTTAGGAGCACCCCTGGTCATGGATAAAGATGAGTTGTGCCTCCAGAGGCTGCAAGGCCACTGTTCTCTGTCCAAAACACTGGGTATCACCACATCCCCAACTCCTGCAAACCAGGCCTGAATTTTTTCCATGCTCCTCAGAGCATGCTGGGGCTGAAACAAGAGTTTGTCACCAAGTACTGCCCAAGTTTTCAGTTCATGTGGCTCTGACATTGCCACGTTGTGGGGTGCCTGTGAACTTCCAGGCTTTGCTGGCACGATCACCTACACAAATGTTGTCATCTGTGGGGGAAGGAGCACCAGCTGACAGAATTCCAAGCTGTGCCCCCTGTGAGGCATTTCAGCAGCGATCTGTGGAGCAGGGAAGGCTGTTTGCTGTTCCCCCAGGATATGGCAGCTGTAGGAGCAGAAGCCTGGCCCTGGCGTCCCTGTCGTCTCACAGCCAACAATCCCTGGGCTTTTTCAACACTCCCACATCCCCTACCTGCCTGACTCTCCCCATGAAGATAACCCTCAAACAACTTGCTCAGGGAAAAGGAAATTTTGTGCCAGATCCCAGAAATTTTTGTAGATGCAACAAGGCTAAAATAAAACTACTGATTCGATTCTCTTTATCCACTCCAATGTGGGGGCAAAGGTTACTTTGCCACAAGTGTTTATCTTGCTGCCAGATAACATGATTCAGCTTGCCAGCTGTTGCTGTATGACCAGGACAAATTTACCCTCACAACTAGAGAAGCATTAAGCACCATTTTATCAGTCAGATGTCTAAAAAATCATATTTGCTGTTCTAATGCACATCCCCAGTATGGAGGGCTGCTCAACTGAACAGCCTGTTTGCTTTCTGCTTCCCCCATGGGCTTTTCAACTTCCCCTTCAGAAGAGCTAAACAAACTACTTGATGCATTCAACGCTGAAATCAAAAACCCAGTGTGGAGGGTGAGTAGTTTGACAAATGTCCTGGAGGGCCTCAGTGGTGCTCGCTGTCTGTCACCGTCAGGCTGGAGCCGTGCAAATGTACCCAAGGCTTAAATAACCCAGATCTCACCCAGGCTGTCTTTGGTTACTGCTTTGCATATTCAGGCTGTGAGTGGAGGCAGCTCAGGAGTCACTGGTGTGTGCCTGGTGGAGCCTAACCACCACTGGCACATCCACTGTCCAGGCAAGAGAAGGACCTGGAGCTGGAGGAGGAACTTGCAGGCACCTTTCCATCCGTCCCTCCTCACAGCAATCCGACATCAGCCCTGGCACAGGCAACCTGGCGTGCCACCTGGAGCCAGGATCTATTTTCATTTCAAACAGTCCCCGGAAATAAATAAATAAAGCTTTAAAAGAAAACGCCATCAGAAACTGTCCTGAAACAGATAGTGAAAAGTTTTCTTCCTGATGCATGCAAAGCCAATTAGCGTGTTACTAAATACATGCTGGGAGACATCATCATAATAGGAACAATCGGGGCCATTTGAATAGCCAAATATGCTTTTATGCCACATTTGTTTACCTTGTAGAGCGCATCCACGATATGCATGTAAATGCCAGAGCCTATTTCTTGCTCAGCACAGTAATCCCTCCTGCCCTCAGTGCGGTTCCTTGTTTGTGCCTGTCAAGGGCTGCTGAGACTTACAACTGTTGGTTTAAGCAAATGCACAGCCCTTCGCCAACAGGAATATCCTGTTCAGGGGAGCACTCCCAGGAGCCAGTTATATAAACTTAGCTGTATGCTGCCACAGCAGGCCACTCCACGGGAAAAAAATGGACAGGCAGGAGACCCTCACTAGAAACCTCACCACTACACTAGGCAGAAACTCTGATTTTTCTCCAATAACATGGACTGTGAATGGTTTATTCCTATTTGACAGTGGAGAAAGCCTCACTCAGTGAAAAGAGGCTGGTAAGGTATGAAAACAACCGAGTGCAAGCAAAAGCAGACAAACACAAGGCTTCCAACAAGTCTGGTTCTTGCTTGAGGTGCAGTTTATCAGGGGAACAGGTCAGCATGGCCCCATAATTACACTCAGTCCTATGACAAGCAGACTTCAGCCACGGCATGCAAAGTGAGTGGGAATAGGGAAGTGATCTTTATTCCTCTTCTAGGTGTAGAAAGCTGAAATGCAGGTAAGTTCTGGCACTATTTCAGCAAGGTGCTTAAGCCTGCATTTAATTTTTAAGCTCTGAAGTGCGTGGGTGGGATCTGGCTCCACCAAGTCAAAGGCAAAACGCACATGAAGTGGGATTTTGCCTTCTCTGACTATGAAAGTGTTTTGGGAGGGAAATAGCTTGCCTCAGGTCACACTGGGAGTCTGTGGCAGAGCTGGGAATTGACGCCAGGTCTCTGGAGTCCCAAACTAGTGCCTTAACCTGTTTTTAACTTACTGCACGCTTCCTCCCAAAACATCATTGGGCATTCTTAGATGCATCAGATATCCCGGCATGACTGCAACCTCGTCACTTGTTTTGGCCAGCTCTGGAGGGTGAGATGAAATATGAAGCTTTCATTTCATCTTCTGAGTGATGTTTGAATATGACAGAAACAAACAAACAAACAAACACACAAACCGACCTGGGTGCGTGGCTGCAGCGTGTGATGTACACCGCTGCAGAGCCACTGTGCTGATGTGTCAGTGAACCACGCAGCTAAATGACAAGACCCTGGTTTATGCAGGCATAAACCTGTACTGAGACTCTTTCCTCGGTTTCCAAAACTGGAAGAAGGCACGGCTGTGCTGGGATGGCTCAGAGATTTCCTTCAGCACCAGCGGCTCCATGCAGCCAGCTCCGTGCATCGATTTATTAATTCACTCTGGTTGATCCTGACTTAAGCCGATGCTGCCAGCCTAAACCCCTGTCAGATCTCTCCTACACAAACAGGCGGTGGTCAGCGGGGCTGTCCTGGCAAGAGCGCCGATATTCGCTGAGCATTTTGGCACGGGCACCGCAGCTCCCTCCGGGCGGCCGCTGCCGCTCGGGCTGGACGGCAGCTCTCGTCTCACCAGGAAAACCCGGGACCGGCAGTCCTCACGGTGGCACTAGAAAACAATTAATCACGGCTCGACAGGACCATCTGCTGCCGCTGGTGCAGCCTGGCGAGCTCCTCACGGTGCGCTCAAGTCGCGCCGCCTTCCTCGGTCCGCGGCAGGAGACTTAAAGGGTGAAGCCTGTACCTACTCCAAAACCCACTTAGCGCTTCTGGAATAACCCCAGCGTTTGTTATCTGGACAGAAATGAATTTTGCCTGATCTGTTAATGGTTGGCAAAAGACTTCTCATCCAGCCTCCAAGCTCCAGCGAGAGGTACCTCATGGTAATGCCACCTTTCACCTCCCAGCAGCAATACCTCACCTTGTTTGGCTTGTATAAAACGCTAGAAATAAAAGGAAAGGGAAAAAAAAAGAACCAGCAAGGCACAGCCCAACGACTCTAACATCTGGAAACATGATTACTCTCCGCAATCAATTAGTATTGTGGTTCTTTGCTCCTGAAAATCAGCATACAGGTTTTCCCACCTAGGAAAAAAGGCAATAACCCTTCCTTATTTGTTGTTGGAGAATCAGATGGGCCAAATTCTGCTCACATGGCCTTGATAATCCAGGGACAACTGTGTCTCTGTGAGGTCTGGTTCAGCCAGGCCATAAAACATGTGAGTGGTGCCTGAGAGGTGATGAACAAACCTCTGCTATGTGTCTGCCTGCCAAAAACAGAATGTAAGGAGGAGCACAAACACAGCCAGAGGTTTTCACAAGTGACTGAGGATGCAACGTGGTATATGCAGGCATGAGGGCAGCTGGTTACTCTGCCTCTTAGGCTCTCTACAAGATGGTCCTCAAGAAATAAATCAGTGCAGCTATCACTCCTTTCTTTCTTTCTTTCTTTCTTTCTTTCTTTCTTTCTTTCTTTCTTTCTTTCTTTCTTTCTTTCTTTCTTTCTTTCTTTCTTTCTTTCTTTCTTTCTTTCTTTCTTTCTTTCTTTCTTTCTTTCTTTCTTTCTTTCTTTCTTTCTTTCTTTTTCCTGAAATGAGTGAAACAAACTACTGTCGAAGAGGGAAAGGACAGATTAATTTCCTCCGATGTGCTCATGTTGGCACTGCTGTGGGACTCAGACCAACAGACATCTCACAAATTCCTAACTAAGAGGCATATCAGTGGCAGTCAGTCAGTCCTGGGTGGGAAGCTGACTCCTCTGCTGGAGGCAGGCAGCCACCGAGAGTCAGCTCCAGTTTTTAAACATTACCCCTGCTTCATCTGGGTGTGAATATGGTCCACCAAGCACTGCCATACCAGGCACCACTGGCTGAGCCAGGGAACATCTGCGGGACACACATCAGGGCTGGTGCACAGCCAGCTCAGGCCTCTTTGTGTTTTTATAGGAAAGCAGAGTTTTCCCTCACTGGGTGCTGTGGAAGGCCATCTGTGCTGGGTTGGCACCTGCTGAATTCAGACAGAGCTGATTGTTGTCAGGCAGACCTTTGCTCCAACTTCCAGTGCAAAACTGTCTGGGGACACTGTCAGCTTGTCCTCATAGCCCTGGAGATCAGCCCTGCAGGACACCCATGACCGCTGCACCAGACACCAGAAGGACATTTTGCTATGAAATACTGCACAGGAGTGAAGGTTAAAGTCACATTCCTTTAGACAATGGGGCACGAGCCAGACACAGAGGGTCAGTGTGTGTGAGTGCCCAGGTGGTGCCTGGAATAGTGAGGAATGGCTCAGAGACCCCAGGAAGGTGCCGAATCCAAAGATCCCAAAAGAGCTGCTGGGCTGCAATGACCCCACACTCCAGGGCAGCAGGTGTGCGAGGGTACAGCCTTAACAGCACTCTATTTTCCCACTCACATGGGCATGGAAACATACAGGCAGTGTTTAATGGCAAGGCACAAATCCCTTCCAAAAGCAGAAATCAACTTTCCCTGTCAAGAACATATGTATTTTGTATAGATTTAATTACATGATAGAGGAAAGGAAAGATTTGCCCAGATACTGTGGTGATGAGTGCCACAGAAATGCCCATAAATAAATAAAAACACAGAGCAAACCCAGACATCTTCAACAGAGTCTGAAAAGGGGTAAAAATCCCAAAAACCAAACAAACTCAAATAATCAAAAAAGCCCTGCCTGGCATTTTCTACTCATTCCTTCATTTTAAGGACAGAAGAGATCACCACCATCACCACGTCTTTTTGACACAGGCCCCAGTGCTCATTTGGGCTCACTCAAGTCAAAAGTCACAAGGTGGGCACATCTTTATTTGCATTCCCCAGTGTCTCCTTCCTGCTGCTTCTCATCACCTGCTCATCACCTGAGAACATATTTGTGCATACTAAATAATGAGCATCGCTGGGAACCTCATGAACTTTTATGTCATTTGAATTCAGAGAAAAAAAAAAATTAAGCTTTCACACACCTCCCGGGTTGAAAACCCTGACCATGTTATACATTTTCTTCATTGTAATAAAGGAAACAAGATGAGGCCCTACGGGTGCCTGAATGGTGATATGTGGCTTGCTTTTCCATTGCATCCCACGGATGTGAGGAGCATTTGCCAAGCTGCTGAGCGAGGCCCCCAGAAATCTTGATTTCTGATTCCTTTAGTCTTTCATCTCAATTTCTCTGTTTGTCAAAGTGTTTTGTCATTTCACTCCCACCACAGGGCTCCAAGGACTGGATCTTAGTGAACAGCGCCCAGATGTAAAGCAAGAGCCCCATCTCCCAAACAAAATTATCAGCTTGGCTCCAGAGCAAAATTGCAAATTCTCTTGCACTAAACTGGTAATGCTAAATGCTGTCATTGCAATCACAGTGTGGGGGAGAGAGGGAGGAAGGGAGGAAAGGGAAGGAAAGGTTGGACTTGGGGATCTCAAAGGTCTTTTCCAACCTTAATGACTCTGTGATTCTGTGAAAGAGGGAAAAAGGAAGGAAGGAAGGAAGGAAGGAAGGAAGGAAGGAAGGAAACAA
>VZTN01013031.1:0-11389 GCA_013400515.1 Erpornis zantholeuca | reverse complement strand
AGGAAGAAATGAAGAAAGGAAGGAAGGAAACAACAGCAGACCTACCATACCAGAGAAGTATCATCTGCTCTGGCTTTGAGACATTTGTATATGAAGGGGGAGGAAATCAGCGCAGCTGTTGCTCCATTGAGCACAGCTGAGCCATTTTGGCTGCCTGTAAATTTTCCTCCTACCAAGCTCTCTGCTGTTTGCACATCCCTGTCTCAGGAGCCACGCAGGCAGTGGCAGAGTGGACCCTGTGTACCCCCAAGTGCTAGTTGTCAGTCCTGCCTGGGAAAAGAGAGTCACAGAATTTATCCTGGGAGGTTTATCTTTCTGCTGTCACCTTCTTCCCAGCAGCCAGGCAGTGCAAAGCTCCAGGCAGGGAAAGACTGAAAAAATCTGCTGAGTGACTTCCCTGTGCTTCCTTCCCTGGGGAAATTCATGCACCAAGTTTTATATATGATATACATCTGCAGAGGAAGAGATTTCTGACTTGTGCTCCTGTGTTGCCTAGTGGGATGTGTTCATGGACAGTCAGTATTTATTTCAATTACTAACTTGGGCAGAGTTATTAAATGTAGACTGTGGCACCTTATGTTTAGCACAAAATAAAATGCTGGGAGAAGCCAGTCAGAGAAAACCTCTGACTTAACACAGTGGTTTGGCCAATCTTTAAATCATTCCTTTGCTCTGTGTTCTCCCATACCTCCCTTCCCCCTGCCTCCCTCCCGCCTCCTCTGCCTCATTCACACACAGCTTCCAGTGCTGGACCCTGAAGATTCAGATCTTAAACTTTTTCAAAGTGCTACCTATTTATATATAATGCTTTGGATTTGCTTATGCAGCTCATTTGCATAGCTCCAAATCAGCATAAAGCCTAACCTCATCTTACTGAGGGGATTTACCTGCAACCAAACGAATTTGGTTTGTTAATGAAGTAGTCGGATTCCCAGACAGCCCTGATAGACCTTGATCACTTCTTAGAAAGAGATTTCTCTCACCTGGAATGAATTTCAGTACCCAGTACAAAAGGACACTGAGTTTTTGACACTCGCTGTTCAAGATCTAGGACACAACAACAGGGAAGGACGTGCAGAAACGGGGTTTTGGAAGTGTAATCAAAGAGAAAAACCTGGAGTTAGATTTGGGCCAAAAAACATTGCTGTGGTCAGTTTCCCTCTCCACATAACAGTAAACATAACAGTAGCAAACACAAACCCCACAATTATTAATAATGCTTCAGTAATAAAGGTGTACAAATAAATAATGAGTTATTCCAGCCTGTGTGGATGTTTAGGTACATGAGCTGGAAAACACTTTGACAAACAGTGTACTCATGAATCTTTGCAAGACGTAACAAAGAAAATCATGAAAAGTATTTTTTTCTCTTTTGAATAAAAGATGAGGGAACATCTGTCCTTAAACAGAAAAAGGATGGATGGGTAGGGGCTTCACAGATGTCCTGAAAATAAAAAAAACCAACCCCGTAAACCAAAACATCATGTAAATATTGACTGAAATATCACATTATGCTAAATATCCTGGCATTCTTCCAGTCTACAGCAGACTAGGTTAACTCATCCATATGTAAAAATCTCATATTTACTCTCTCTTCACAAATTCATTAAAAAACACAACCAAAGTCAAATCCTTCCAGGCTTTGGTAGTACACAATGAGATCAAGGATGATTTAGAGCTGGTTGCTAGATCCTTTCCTTCTCTGCAGTATGTAGGAAAGGGGAAACAGCAGAAATCTGAAAGGCAGCAGCCTCAGAGACTACAGAAAACAAATACTTCTTTTTCTTCTTCCCCCCACCCATATTTTTAGGTTAGTCCATAGTTAATCACGGAACTCCTTGCCACAAGGTCCCTCAGAAGCCAGAAGCTCAGGAAGGCACCAAAGAGGATCAAATATTTATTGAGTAAGTGGAATCTGCAGAGCTACAGCATAAAATAAACACAGGTTGGAAAGGCATCTGCGCTTAGGCTCCTGAGCTTGAACAAACCTGTAATCATCAGGGCTCCCTGGAAGGAAGTTTTCCAGGGAGAGTGAGGTGGGATCACCCCAGAGACATCCATCACAGGGCTACTTGTGCCTTTCAGCCCCATTTCTGGCCATTGGCTGGGACAGAACACCCGTGGCCGGACAGAAGTGGCTGCTGCCCTGCCCTGTGCTGCTCTGCTCCGCCTCTGCACCACGATTAAGAGTTGTTCTCTTTGCATGGGAAAGTTTGGCAATGAGTTTTACATTGTGAACATTGGAACCTTGTCAAAGCAAATGCTGGTTAGAAGGTGTTTGCAGAAGGAAGGTAGTCAAACATCTTATATGGGTGACAGCAGCATTGTTATATTCTCTAAAGCTGCAGAGAGCACCAACAGTTACTGGGGAGGCAGGAAGGCTGAAAGCAGCAAAGCTGTTTTGCTTTCCACTGGAAAGTGTTTTGATATTTTGAAACACAAATAACAATCTTCTGCACAGCCAACAAATTCAGCCATCCCTCGTCAGGCAGGGGAGTCTGTTGCTGAAACAGTGTGATGTGGGAATTGAGAATGGATGGCCAAGCCTTGTACATCCCAGTGCAAAGACAAATGGATCCCTTTGGGTAGCCTCCTTAGGTTGCCAACAGCATTATTGAATCAGTATGTTTCGAGTCTAAACACAGGATGAAACCTCGTCCAGAGCTTGGAAACTAAATTCCAACATGCTTCAGTAATTGCCATCAGTGTTGCCCCTAGTACTTTATCAACATATTAATTCACAGTATTAATTTTTATCAGAAAAGAGGAATGGATGATGGATGCTAAGCCCCCAGGAGATCCCCCAAGGAGGAAGACCCTAGATGAGATTTGGACACTAAATGGTGCTGATGCCATGGCACTCTCCCAGAGGCCTGTTGTGTGAATCAATCATTCAGGAGCCTCAGGAAGCAGTTTTCCACACATGAGAAAAGCCCTCTCTACAGAAATTCTACACGTCAGGAAGCACAGGGTAGATTCAGCGGCAAAAGCCCAGGGAGTCAGGTTTTCCCAAGTGCAGCAAAATCAGAGATTCCCATGCCTTTCCAGGGGTGGAAGGGCAAAGTACACCCAAGACTCTGCTCCTACCATCCATATGGAATTCCATGGGGCTCCATCCTTGGCCCTCTGCTCGTCAACATCTCCATAAGTGACCTGGACCCAGGACTGGAGGGACACTGAGCAAGTTCACAGATGATACAAAACTGAGGGGAGCTGTTGAGTCCCTTGAAGGCAGGGAGACCTTGCAGAGAGGCCTTGACAAATGAGAGATGGGCAATCACCAACTCTATGGAGTTTAACAAGGGAAAGTGCTGGATTCTGAACCTGGGATGGTCCTGGGGGTCCTGGTTGATGGCCAGTTGGACATGAGCCAGCAGTGCCCTGGAGCCAGGAGAGACATTCCTGTCCTGGGGGCACCGGGCCCAGCATGGCCGGCCGGGCCTGGGAGGGATTGTCCCGCTCTGCTCTGGGCTGGNGGGATTGTCCCGCTCTGCTCTGGGCTGGAGCGGCCTCACCTCCACTCCTGGGGGCAGTTCTGCGCCCCACAAGGTAAAAAAGACATTAAACTCTTAGAGAGTGTCCAAAGAAGCACTGTGAAGATGGTGAAGGGCCTTGAGGGAAACTTGTGTGGGGAGAGGCTGAGGGCACTTGGTCTGTTGAGCTGGAGAAGAGGACACTGAGGGCAGAACTCCCTGCAGCTCTGAGGGGAAGAGGAGGGGCAGGCACTGATCTCTGCTTCGTGGGGACCAGGGACAGACCCCTCTGTGGGTAACGGGAGGTTTAGGTTGGTTTAGGTTGTGGTATCTTCTCCCACAGGGTAGCTGGACACTGGAACAGGCTCCCCAGAGAAGTGGTCACAGCCCCAAGCCTGACAGAGATCAAGAAGCATTTGGACAGTGCTTTTGGCCACATGGTGGGACTCAGGGATGGTGCTGTGCACAGCCAGGAGTTGGACTCAGTGATCCTTGAGGGTCCCTTCCAACTCAGCTTATGCTGTGATTAATGCTGTGATTCTGTGACACTGGGATATGCGCAAACAGACTGTGAGGGCCATCCAGGAGGCTCCCACTAAATGAGTCTCTGAGTGCTGGTGGTGTGGCATTTCCTGTCAGATCATTCCTAACTGCTGTGGCAGTAGTGGGGTAAATAATTCTGGATAACTGCGGGATATCTGTTTTCAAAATTAAAGGCCTTCAACCAAATAACGCAGGGAAGCTGGATTATTTTGTTGAATAAAGCCTGAAAGTTTAACAGTGGAGAACTTGAATGGCAAGATTTAAGCAAGCCTTAGCTTGTGCTTGATAAACAAGCACGCTGTACCCAAAGCAAAACCATGCAAAACTTTTCAGGGTTGCAGCAAGATGGCTGCGGCGATAGCAGCACATGATTACCCTTCTGCTCACCCAGGTTTCACAGTGAAAGCAGCTCGGCGTGTTCCATGTTCCCTAAATCTTCTTCTTAATTAGCAAGTCATGAGGTTGACCCCAAGCTAGCCAGGTCTGTGTGAAAATCACCATCTCAGTTACAAAAGAAGTCACAGCTCCAAGAGTACGGAAAACATTACTGAAGGGAAAAGGTGCAGCTGCCTAATGCCTCTTTTGAGTAGCTATTAGGGCTGCCTGTCTCCTGTAAAACTCTGGGAACGCATGCTCTAAATATAGAATAAACATTAATAAAGCACAAGCCACTTTTTCCCCTCCCGTCTTTCACACCATTAAGGTTCTAGCCTTGAGGGCACACAGGTATGCATCCAAAAGGTGAAAAAGAGACTGACAGATACCTATATGCATCCAGGGTGGAGAACAAGGCTGCAGAAACACCACCACCGCCCACTTCCACGCCGCAGAGACAATTTCTGCCCTCGGTGGCAATGCCTTCAGCAGCAATGAAAATGTTCCCCCGGTAAAGTCACGGCAAGAGCGAAGGGCAGACGGAACGTGAGTCATCCAGGTGTACGGCAGACAGGGGAATGTGGGTGTGTTACCCTGTGGCTCCAAGCCAATGTGACCTCAATTAAATTTCGGTGAATGATGGGCCTTCCCCTCTTTTAAGTACACACTCATCTCCTCGGTCTCCAGAGATGTATCCACCAAGCCTAAACACAGCTATTTAATCTGGGGAGCTCTCCTGGCAGGCCTGAGCCAACACGTGGCGGCACCGGTGGTGGTGGTGTTCCTCTTCCGCTCCCTATCAGTTTTGCTCACCATACCTAGGGATCACTTCCTCCTACCAGCTTTTCTACCACATCCAGATCCCTGCTGGAGCCCTATGGTGTAACCACTGGTCTGTGTGTCCGCAGCTTGCAAACCATTCCTATTCTCCTGCTGCCTTAGAGCACGCAACCCAATCGCACTCAGGAGAGGAAAGCCCAGGAACAGACACAGGTTAATTCGGAAATTTTTTCACTCAAATAACGTTAAAAGTGCTTGCCAGGGACTCCACTGAAAGCAGTCTAGCTTCAAGATCCAGCACACTCCCATAGGAAACCTGTGTAAACTAATTCTGTCGAACCGTTAGCACTCGGGGTGATTAACCGCAGCAGTCTCTGATCTTCCCTTATTAAAGAGAAGGAGAATGAAATTCACTGATTCATATCAGCTTAATATAAATCCTTGTGAGATTCGCAGTGGAGTTCAGCTGCGGCAGGATCTGGTAACCACCATGGGGGAAAAGAAAACTCTCTTGCAAGCACCCCTTCATGTGGCCAGGGGTGGCTGGAGCCACTTATCCTGGCTCCCAGGCCGTGGTGTGCAGCAGACAAGTGCGCAGCAGTTGCAGCTCTGAGATTTTTACTCTGATGCCACTTTTGAATACTTGGCACTCGGCAGGTAGGCAGGCATGTGCCATCTTGTTTTAAACAGCTCCATCTATACATGCTAAGCGTGCTCCAGAGAGATTTGGGCTAGGGGTGAGCAGGATTAAGGACGGCTGTAGTTTGACTGCAGAGATAACTCCCTGCCGCAAGAGCTTTTGCCTTCAGTAGCTGAAATAGTGCTCTGGGGCAGCTCTGGAGGTGCTCACCCCATGTCAGAAAGGCCAGCCCTAATAACCTCAAATGCTGACTTTAGATGCCCCAGCGAAGTGGCACATGAGTACAGCTTTAGCAACGCTGAACAAATCTTGTTTTTCAAGACATACTTACAAGACTGCTTGGTGTTTTACATATGTTTTTACGAGATATGCTTTTTGATACATGTGTTGTTTCACTGCATCCATGTGCAATCCTGCACCTAAGTGCAACTCCACGATGCCAGACACAACGAAACAGGTGGCAAACACAACACGCTGCTTCCAGCTCTACTTACCAGAGTGCTGCTCATTTCAGTGTTTCCCTCAGAGACCTCCTTAAGAGTAAGGACTGCCTCTCATGGGTTGCATGTTGTACGGCAAAATGTGAGCCGTTGGCTCCCATCCCAAAAAAGTACAGGAGTAGCAATTTGGAAATGGTTAAAGACACAGCAGCATTTCCTTTTAAATACAAAGTTACAGTTGTGTCCCTTTCAGTCTGGAAATTCATACATGAGGCCAGCTTGGTTAGGATAAGGGCAAAAAAAGGGAATTAAAAAAAATCAAGTGGAATAGGTAGGGAACAATGCCCTTTCAAGAATGCCATTGTTCTTGCAGCTAGAAACCTAAGGTCCATAAAAACATCAAGCAGAAATTGAAATTGGCTGAAGCAGATAATGCCTTACTAAATGCTAGAGCGTCTTACAAAATTCTTCAGGGTGCATAATGACAGAACACTTGAGAAGCAAAAGAAATCAGTTTCTCAGATGAAATCTTCAGATTTCAGTACTTATAGATGTGCTAGAACATAGACCTCACACAGTTGTTAAGATGTTCTGAACGGCAGAAAGGAGATCCTACACCTACCAAGTGTGCCCCAGCATTACTGGATGGGACAGCAACACTTCGAGCCCTCAGCACACACCAGCTTCAATGTCGACCTCAGATCTCTCACCCAGAATTCACAGGCAGAGCAAGAGAGGAGGTATAAAAATGACTGGTTTAATTGTAAAGTTTTCACATGGAAAAAGCCTCAGATAAAGGATGACTCATAACTTTAATTTAGCTTTAAATACTTGCTATTTGCAAACCAAACAAGATATTCCCTACTCCCTCTGTTACCTATAAACCAAATCAACAAAGATAGCTTTCAGTTGAACAAAGCATGCCTAGGCGATAAGGGCTGAGAAATATTTTCTGCATCATTATATTACTTACACAAACTGAGGGAGAAACGGCACCAGTACCCACACAAACACCACATCAAAATGTGAACCTTAGTAGCATTCCAAAGGCACATTCGGACATAAAAACTTGATACTGCCACTTTTGTTTCAACTACTACAAAGTTACTCTCGCCTGCTATTTTTTTTTCTCCGCTTTACTGGACACTACGTACACCCAAAATTCCTCACTGACAGACGTTACAAATCAGCTGAAGAGGAATAGTCTTTAATGAGGAGTAGTGAGAAAAACAGGTCCTTTCCACCCGGCATTAATGTGGAAATCATCTGTTTGCTACGCGCTCTGTGAGGCAGCTGGAACAATGAGGTCCCCAAGGAGAAGCACCACGGGGCTGGAGATGACCCGGGGCGGGCTCACCGCCACGGCACGTGCCGCCGGAGGGACGCCGGGGACCTCACAGCAACACGTCCTCAGTCCCTGCATGGTCAGCCTTCCCTGGGCTACGTGTGCATCCCTGTGGGAATCCTGGCTCTTCGCTGAGCGACTGGATTCCCAGGAAAGAGCAGGCTCCAAAGGAAAAGCTCCGCGTGGGTGACGGCTGAGCGGCGTTTCGTGCACGCGCTCTTTATTCTCCGAGCCAGGTTCGTTCCTTTTCTCAGTGGGTTTTCCTTCGCTCACACTAACGTGGTTACACCGGCTCGCCTAAGAAATCCACAGCAGTGAAGCTGGGAATCCTTCATAGCTGGAAAGACTGCTAGCAAAAAAAAAAAAAAAAAAATCTAGAATTTGTTATCAGATGCACAAGGTCTTGTGTCCCCGGCAGAAGTACACGCTCTAAAAAATAATTTAAACTCAGTTGCTTTAAAAATGATAAATTACAGTTTCAGCCACATAGGTGAGATAAGCGGAAATTCAACATTCAGAGCAAAAACTTTCCATACACCTTTTTTCCCTAAAAAGAGATGTTACATCAGCACTGCACTTACACAATCCTGTCTTTCAGAATCTTGAGACTACAAGCGTTTGCCACCACCCCCTCCTTGCCTTGGTAAACTCAACCACCAACAAATACCTCACAAACTTTCTTTGGCCACGTCCATGCACAGAAAAAAACCAGAGCAACCATTCAGATAAAATATTATAGGTTTATTTAAAACTTATTTTCACCTTGAATATGCAAAATACAAATTCCAACAAAATGTTCATTATTACTTCGTAGTTTACAAATATACAAAATAGAAGTTTGCTTAAATTTATATTACATATTTATTATGTAAAGAACTATATAGAAAACATTTGTTCTGCTTAAGGCATATTTGGGAATAAACCATTGTACAAACTATTGCACATTGAAACCACAGTGCATTACAGACTGTCTGCATAAAGTTATTTTCTTAATAAAAAAAGATAAACCAGGGTTATTCACCTGATTTAGGTCATAATTGGCAATCGGAAGACAAAAAATAGTTCCTTGTCAGATATGCAGCAGTTTGAGAACTTTGGCTTCCTGTTTTTGGTACCTCTAGAACCAACAGTCACTAAGCACCATGAAATAGGCTTTTAAAATATAATTCTGTACCTGAATTTTTCCTCCTCTTTTAACATTGTAATGCTTTTAGAAGGAAAAAAAAACCAAACAAAGTACAAGATGACACGTACGTCTAATATTGCATTGAAAGGAAATTAAGGGAATGTCATTTCCCTGTGTAATATCCCCACCCTCCGAACTACACAGTCTGTTTAACCCTGATATCCGTGACATCCAGTCACTCCTTGGCATTCTGTAGTCCAGAAATAATTCAAGTTGGATTTACAAATGGAATGATAGAAGATCCAGTCATTGACCCCAACGTCTTTGGTTCTCTGAAGTGTATAACTATTAAAAAATAAAAAAAAGTAAGTTGCAATGTCCATATGCAGTTATCCCTCTTTTCCACTCTTTGGAAGACTTCAGCTCGATTATCTGTAGTGCTTAAAATGAGTTCTCCCCGTCTTGTGGAAGACAGTCCTTGTGCTGAAAATACTGAATCTCTGCGGCAGTCGGGGGAAAGATCCACTGCTCTCCCGATCAGAAGTGCCTCTTCATGTGTAAGGCAAGGTGGTCAGACCTGGAGAACGCTCTGTCACAGCGCTGGCACTGGAAAGGGCGGTGGCCTGTGTGCTTTCTGTAGTGACGAGTGAGTTCGTCGGATCGGGCAAACTTCCACCCGCAGCCTTCCCAGTCACAGTGATAAGGCTTCTCACCTGTGAAAAAAAAAAAACAAGCAATGAAACACATCAAGTTTGTTGTTTTATTTTTTTTTGTTGTTGGTTTTTTTTTTTTTTTTTTTGCCTCGTGGCTACCTCTTGTAGCACCTTCTTTCAAGCAGTTGTCCTAGATAAAACAAAGGGGGGTCAAACGCAACGAACTTTTCGCAGCAGCTGCAAACAAACTACACAGACTAAAAGAACGAGGCTGTCTTTTCAAGATGTACAGGTGCTATGAAATGCTGGTGTCATTTAAATCTTCACTAAAATGCTACTTTTTGCTGCCTCGCACATGAGACTTCAGAGCACCTCAAGTGTACACCTGAGTGTGTATTTTTGCCGGCGGTGTTACACAATCAAACATCAACCAGAAATAGCTCAGCAGACAACATATTTAGATAATTGTAGGTCTCAAGAATTAAAAAACAGCCGGAAACTGTTTTCATTAGCTCAGCCTGATTAAGGACTCAGTCTTACTAGTGTCTTCATTATACAAAAAGCACTGTGGATGGCAAGATGAGCTTCCCTAACAATTACAAACTCCCTGTCCTACACATCCTAGGGATAGTGCTGACTGGCTTGGGGCAGATGTTCACTGATCACTCGCCTGATGTTTTTCCCCCCGCTGCCATTAGCTGAAGAGGTAGCCTAACTACTGTAGTGCCAGTGTATTTTCCCTTTCCCACCTCCTCTTCAGGAGAAAGTTTTGAATCAGGTTCACAACCCAGGGATTCAAATTATGCAAATTCCCAGGTTATTTAGTCACTGGTACGGAATGCCCACGCTGGCGAAACCCGTGCGCTGTACCTGCTTTCACAAGCTCAGTTACTGCAACTCTGCACTCAGCTGCAAGGTTACAGTGTAAAACTGGTCTCAGATACACACTTTGGACATATTTTATCCCAATTCTAGCAGCAGCCCATCAACAGTTAAACTTTGCTAGGTGCAGGGGGAAATGTCCTCCCACAGGTGGAAGAGGCACCCCATCAGAGCCACCAGCTCAGCTGAAAGCCCCTGGTCTCCAGGGGATCCACCTCGGTTTTCCCAAAAACGAAGCCACAGCGTACAGAGGCACTCAACCTCCCCCCTGCCAAGGGAGTGGTGTGCAAGGCACTTAACCCCCAGCACAGAAAGCAGTTACCTCCGAGAGAGGTCTGCTGTCTCCTCAGAAAGGGGCCAACACCATCCAGAGCAACAAATCCCAGCCGGCTTCCAACTACCTGCTAATTAGCTAGCCACACAGCAAGTGAGAAGTAACAAAATCTGACTTGGCAAGAAACCCACCCGCTCCCACATCTGAGTCACTCTGAACCATTAACCAAAATGTCAAGCCAATAAGCGAAGACTGCACAGGACTTCACGTAGCCGAGGGGGGGGAGGGAGGAAAAAAAAGAGGCTGGAAACCCAGCACAGAAAAGTTACGTCTCGTTGCTTTTAGCCCTCCTCCTGTGCTTAAGCCCTTCCACTATCCGAGGGGGTCACCCCGCGCTCCTCAGGCCAGGACATCCCCCTGACGCCGCAGTGGGACTAACCTGTGTGGGTTCTCAGATGCGCCTTGAGATGAGAGCTCTTGGTGTAAGTTTTGCCGCAGCCCGCATAGTCACAGGTGTGTGTGGCCGTCCTTTTCCTAGGCCACGACCGGCGTCCTCTCTTGGGCTTGGTCTCCTCGGGCAGGCAGCTCCCCGGTGGCATCAGCTCTAGAGGCGGACAGGGAGGAGTGAGCACAGCCGCGGCCAATGCCAAAGCGGGGACATCCGCTGCCCCAGCACCACGGGGACTCACCTTGGTACTGGAGCGTGCCGGGAGGGAGCTGCTCGGGCAGGAAGGCGGGGTAGCCAGGGGCCGGGGGGTACCCCGGGGGCAGCGGCAGCGGCGGGTGGCCCAGCCCCGGCGTGGCGGGGAGACAGTCTCTGCCGCTCAGCATCTCCTCGGGCCCCAGCGAGGGCGTACT
>VZTN01013030.1:7342-23288 GCA_013400515.1 Erpornis zantholeuca | reverse complement strand
CCCCCAAGCAGCCAGCCTGGTAAACATGATGCAGCAGCCCTAGTCCCATCAGTGATCACTAGGAAAATCCTACTGTACAGGGTGTCCCTCCCACCACCCCCACTCTGATCTCTAGGGAACCCTCCAAAGACCTCTCCTTTCCAATTCCTTTGGAAGGGAATATTGTCTTTGAAATTTCCTTTGAAATAAAATATGCATTTCCAATGCCAAGCAGTAAGTTGTGTGGAAAATGGTAAAACTCGGTAATTATCAAAACTCGGTAATTCATATTTTCAGTGCACTTACTTAATAATTACTTAAATAATTAAGGGAATGGTTATAGTAAAATATAATCACTTCATATTAAGTATCCTGAAATCTGAAAAGGTATCCAATGTCAGAACAAAAAAAAAAAAAAAAATTCTGGGCTACTCTTAGCAATAGAAGTGATTTAACAAATTCAGTTCTCTCACTTCAAACATCCTGCTTTGTCTTCTTTTAATCACTCACAGTTGGAAGGGGCTTTTACTGGATTGAGGTGTTGGGAGATTTTTGAGGCAATTATTGCACATAGGAGAGAGAGAAATAAAAAACTTGGAGTCGGGAGCCTGACACATTAGGCAAACACTCCCCGTTCTCTGATGCTGAGAAAAGAAGATATCTTCCAGAAATCTGTCAAATTACTGCAACTTACTCCACAGTTTGGAGCTATAGATCTAAACCAGGGAACCCTACTGTGCATTCTGTAACCTATATTTTATTGTTCAAAGTAAGCTTTGATTTCTTAATGCTGGCAAGGTCTCCTAGCCCAGTAATGCAAGTTTCATGTTTTAAGAGACATATGAATAATATTCCTAGGATTTCTCAGGGAAAACACTTCTCACAAAGATGCAGTTTTTCTTTAAAAATTGTGTGCATTTTTGCCAAGTATTTCAGTTAATTTGGATGTGATTATAAATAGAGAAGACTTGTAAGCTTCAATTCACTTCTCCCCTTTTGCCTGGCATTCCTCCTTCCCAGTACGTCCAAACTTCTCATTTGTATAAAGAGTCTGTTTATTCTGTTTGGTCTATTAGCAAGATATGTTCCATAAGCAGAGTAAAAAGTGAACTTTAGCCACCAGTTGGCAGACTTCACTTCCATTCAGCTAAGAAACCACTTTGTGTTATTTATTGCAGCTCACCTCCCCCTAGTCTCTTAATTTCTTGGACAAAACCAAGGGAAAAACAAATTCCTTCCACAGCTCTTTGAAGCAGTTTCTTGTAATATTTTATTTTTAACACTAACCTTTGTTCATCCTTATGCCCACTCCATGACTGTTTCCAGAACAGCTCTCCCCACGGCATGGCAGAGCCTTCCTTCTCCCATTTTCCTTCTCTAACAGTTGAACCTGGGGAAAGCACATTTTCATTCAACCTGTGCTTTGAAACTCAGCCAATGCAGCCAATTAAAATCAAGTAGCCAAGGTAAATAATTGACCTAACCCTTGTTAGGAAAAGGAAGTTGCAGGAGGAAGAACTAAAGGAAGAACTAAAGAGGCCAGCAGAAAAGGCTTATAGATTAGATGTGGTTTAGGTTTCTGGCAGTGGAGTGAAAATTTCATGTACGGACGAGTGACATCTTTGACAACCAACACAGCAGACCTGGCTATTAAGATTTCCTATGCCCTTACAACAGGTGTCAAAGTTGCATTGATAGTTCATTTATGCCTTACTAATTCCTACTTTTGGACAAGATGCTATTTTACAACATTTTATTTTGTGTTGATAAGTGGATTTTTTTTTTTTTTTTTTTGTATTCTGCATACGTAGTTAGGAAGTCCCATAGGACCAAAGAATGTTCTCTTTATAGTGGCTAACTCCAGAGCCAAGGAAGTGATCATACATCCTAAGGAGGGTTTACAAGGATATCATACAGATAGTCAGGATACAGTTAGAAAAGGAGTTTGGTGAGGCAGGGAACAAAACCACCTGGATATTTAGCTACAAATCCATACAGCTCAGAAATGTGAGGAAATAATTAATATTATCAGGAGTATGTCAGGAACAAATGGGTGGGGTACTGGTGGGAGTCTTGTGTTTAATTAGGAGGGGCATGACATTTGTATTGATTGGGACAGGCAGACAGATATATTAACTGCACAAGCTTGTTTTTCAGAGAGTGGCAAATACAAGGACACATAAACACAAGAATATTCTATTCATGTTGAATTTAAAGAATTTTCATCCCTAATATTTCTAGTAAAGTAACTGTGTGCACAGTCCACAGCACTGCAGCCTACCTTAGGCTGCCTCAGAAGGATGTGCAATGCCAGGAAGGTTTGAGTCACAAAGGTAGAAGGTAGATGAGTGTCCTGAATGGCAGTGAAGAAAATTCTGGTGTGACATTTAACAAAAATATGTCAAGAAACAGGCTTTGCAAGTTGCAGGTATCCAGGTGAGAGTTCAGTAGTGACAATAATAACAATAATAATAGACTTTTTCTTTTGTTTCTTTGAAACTGAGAAGCAACTGCTACAGCTCAGTGCTAGATTCACCAGCAGGTGGGTGATGGCAAATAAACTACAGCTGTGTTTGCTGTGGCTTTCGTTTTATTTTGAATAATTTATAAATAGCACTAGGTGCAATTTAGGCATTACCACATGATATGCCCTTCAAATGATTAGGTTTTTTTTTCTCTTGAACTTACTGAGCAGGTAGGAGCTAGATGTTAGATAATGTCAGTGAGGTGCAGAGCACAGTTCCTTTCACACCTATGTCTCCTATTGTCACTTCAGCAATACTGAAGTTTTGAGTGAGCTTTCAGAAAGAAAATTCAGCTAGTGCTTTAATATAACAATGTGCTGCAAAGTACTCAGCCACACAAACTCTCCTCAAGCAGCACCATCTGTATATATCACAATGCTGACAGAAAATGGACTGAGATGAAGCAAGACCTATTGTTGTGTTCTCGTCCTCCTGGAGAACACACTGGTATTCTGTTGCACCATCCCCAGATAATAATAAATGCTAATATCATGTCAATCTCCCATCTGATGTCCTGTTCAAAGGTGCATCACCTATTTGCCATTCATGCTTTTGGTGTTCTTCTGTTGCCATGCCTGCAATATGCACAGCCCTGACATGCTTAGCCCAAAGCTGACTCTTTTGCTTTGGCAGTCATTTATCTGTCGCCTCTCCTTTGCTCCTCCAAGCCAACACTTCATGCCAGCTAATAGCTGAATATCAGTGCTGGTTCCCTGTTCAGTTTCTCATACTCAGAAGAGATTTACAGTAAGTATCTGTGTGCAATATATTCTTTTAAAATTCACATTTCCAAGCACACATGCAAACCGTTTGACAAAGACAGCTGTCCTGTCATACTGCCCAAGCATGTCTTGTTCTTACCTTGTCCTCCCCTGCCTGTCTGAAAGCATCTGTTGTCCCATCTCTGCTTTGGCAGAATGTTGAAGAACTTATTTAACTGTTTGCCCATCACTGCCAATTGTCCTACCCATTAGACAGGGAGAAAAGAACTTTCTATTCCAATGATAGATGGAGTCTGATGCAATATGTTTTAAAAAGTAATACCAGAACTGTGAATGATGGTTGAGAATCTAAACTTGTAACCTCCTTGTGACCAGTGTTCTCTGCTTTTCCATGCAGGGATAAAGGAGAGCTGTATATACTGAGAAAAGCTTTTAGCAAGAAAACATCAAGAACAGATTTCCTGAACTAGACCTCTCTTGCTACTGCACAGACAGACACATCAGCTGTGGAGCCAGCCTTCCTCTAAGAGAACAGAGCTATGTTCTGCAGTGAGGAGGTTCAGGAACTGAGATCTCTGACTCACAAATAGGGACATGCAGTTGGTGGGTTGGTTGTGCATACAGTTGGTGCATACTCTGATCCTATTTGTGTCAATTCTGCTCCATGAGGCAGAGGGAATTTGGAACAGGGCAGGGATGGCATAGAACCTTTATATTTGAAGGCAAAGATTATGTTTTTGTCTCTTCTGTTTGCTTACTCAGGAAAGGAAAGTGCAACTGATATTTTCAATAATAACCTCCTATAAAAGTGACATGTCATATTCTCATATAATTACAGGCCAGGAGTCATTGCTCACAGTCCTTCCCATGCACAAAACCTTTGGATCCAGAAGCAACTAAGATGGTTTATTATTCATTTCCAGAGGACTTGCGGAAAGAATCATAAGAGAGGGAGGAGAACAAAAGGAAGAAGGATGAAGTGCATCATTAAGTATACCCAGGAAACACAATTATACATTTTACAGTCCAAAAAAATTTTACTTATGCACTATCATGGACAAAAAAGCTCTAGTCCAGGAAGCCCAGTCTGTAGCTAGTCCAAATAAAACTTCTGATCACTAATTTGGACACTGAGGAAAAAAGTGCACAATTACACATCAATTCACTCTATGCCAGTCCTCAAAACCACACACTCATTCCCACTGAGACAAGAGACTGAATAGACCGAGGTTACTGTGTATGTGATGCTTTTTCCACTCTTTTCTTCTCACTTATCTCTCTCCCATACTGTTCCTTAGAGTCCCTGCCCCGGTTTAACCTCAGCTGGCAGCTCACCCCACGTGGCTGCTCACTCACTCTCTCCATGCTGGAATGCAAGAGAGTATAGGAAGGGTAAAAGTGAAAAGACTCATGGGTTGAGATAGAGACAGTTTAACAGCTGAAGCAAAACCTCTGCTCACAAGCAAAGCACAACTAGGAATTCATGCACCACTTCCCATGGGCAGGCAGTCATTCAGCCACCTCCAGGACAGCAGGGCTCCATCACACATAATGGTGACAGGAAGGAAAATCCCACGATTACAAAAATACCCTCTTTCCTTCTCCTTGTCCCAGCACTGTATGGTGAGCATGATGCCATATGCTCTGTGAAATCCCTGTGATCAGTTGGGATCAGCTCTCCTGGCTGGGTCCCCTCCCAGTTTCTTCTGCATACCTAGCCTAATTCCTTGAGACTTGCCTCCCTGTATAGTGCTGCTAAGCTCATCCCTGTGTTATCAACACCATTCTCAGCAAAAACCCAAACCACAGCTCCATACAATCTCCTACAGAAAAAATTAACTCAATCTTACCTAAAATCAGCACTGTTGCCCCCCTTAGGCAACTCCCTGTCCCTTTTGTCTCAGTGTGTCTCCTTCCAGCCTCTTCCCTAGAGATGACAGTGTCTTCCCTAAATATGCTTGTGTAGGAGCACCATATGCTCCTCAGATTTGCTCCCCCAGTTTGGGAGGGGTTCACCCCAGCCTCTGAGCTGGCTACAACCAGCTGCAACCATCTCAGAGCAGCTGACCTCCTGTCCAGGGCACCACTGCTGCTCCCAGCTGCATCAGCCCTGAGACTTGTACCCCTAACACAGGGGGTCCTCTTTCACTGCTGGGCTCTGCATGAGAAACAAAGTACAGCAAAAGGTAAAAAAAAAAAAAAAAAACGCTCAGGAAGAAATGGGAGAAGTGCCAAGTCAGAAAATTTATAGAAGAAAGAGAAAAATCCATGTCTGAAATACATGGGGAGCTGCTGTGCCCTCTTTTGCATGTGTCATTTCCCATTGTGGGCACATCAAACATATGTCCAGTGCAAGGTGTCCCTGTCTGTGGCAGAGGGGTTGGAACTGGATGATCTTTTAGGTCCCTTCCAACCCAGGCCATTCTGTGATTATTCTATTCCTTTTGCTCCTGGTTGTACTTCCTCCCTGGCAGGGAGGTCTGCAGCCTGCATGGACACACACCTCTGCTGCCATCCTCTGTGGCCCCTGCTCTGTCTGCCCATCTCAGGCAGCGGGTGAGGAGCAAAGACTTCTCCCTCGCTTTTTTGGCTTTGTCAGATCACAGCCCAGAGAGAAAACGAGAGGGAAGAAATCAGCTTGCTCTCCCCACAGCTCTTGCTTCACACGCCTCTGCACGTTACTCCTGAGACAGAAATGAACACACAAGGAGCACTGTTCCTCTCTTGACTTCGCTGGAGGATGTTGGAGTGTAGATGGCACATTCAGAGATGTTGTAGTACCATGCATAGCCCAAGTGCAGCTCGTGGGTGCCCCTGGCTGGAGGTGCCTGTGCCAGCAGCAGGCTGGCTCTCTGGGCATGGATGGAGCCTGGCTCTGGCCGAGGAGGGGATCTCTGGGCAGGCAGAAGTGCGCAGTGATGTGGGGTAAACAAACTCCACAAAGCCTTCCTGCAATGGGGTCACGTTGGAAACATCTTGCTTCAATCACTACTGAACAGAGCACCAACACTTAACCCTGCCTCTGTATCTCCATCCCTTCATCCTAATTGCTTTTAATTTATTTTCCATATTTTCTGGAAGGCAGCATCTCCTCAGCACAGGCTTTGTTTGGATCAATTTCTTTGCAGCCTTTCAGGTTCGATGTACAAATTTGTGTTTCACAGTAATGCAGGAAGCATGAAAAGGTGGTCAGGGTAATTTCTGGTGCATGAGATCTTATACAATGTTGTGATAATCTTTGCAATCACTGCATCATTACACTAATTGTTTGTCACTGTGCACATGTGCATATAATCAGCAGCCTTGAACAGAATACATTACATTACTCTTGTGTCAGATATGGAGTGTCTCAATCCATCAAGAGGAAATGACTAGAAATGAATGTAGGAAAGTGTTGAAGCCAGAAGCAGAGATTCTAATTATTTCACACCAAAAATTTCACATATTTGCTAAACTGAGTTGTCATGCTGCTACTGATTATAATTGTCTTCTGCCACTGACAGGTGATTGTTTTGTGATTTCTGTGTCTAATGAAAATTGATTTTAACTAAAAAATTATTTTTGTACTATCCTAGATTCACTTAGAGAATTTTTGGAAAGTGTCTCTGCTGCTACTTTTACCTCTCAACACAATCTTGAAACGATAAACTATTTTTTCTGTTTAATAAACTTAATTGAGAAAATTTAAATAGCTACATGTAGTTCTTTAGGGTGACTCACAGTACTGACACATAGAAGATGTCTCCGCAGTAATAATGGAGATGACTAGTGGAAAATAAGAAGCATAATTTTGTTTTATCTACTGTCATGTTATTGCCAAGAGATAGGGGGTTAATTAAAGTTATGTCCCTTTTTAAAAGCTGTGTGATACAATCCATCAGTAAGAACCAGGTTATGAAGCTCAGTGATATCTGCCTGACTAAAAGAGCCTTCAAGACTGAGATTAGTATAAAACAAAAGTAGGCCTTTTAAAATTGCATGCAAAAGATGGTGTCTCTAAATTCTACTGTTTAACACTGTGAAGGTTGATGGTCTCATCTCACCTCTTCCTGCTTTCCAGGCTCAGGAAATGACTGAATTCTTATTGTGAGATGAGAGGAGAGGATGCCCTGGGGCAAACCTGAGGGAATGACAAATCCTGGTTTCTCTGTCAGAGTGGATGTAGCAAAGACAAAGAGTCTCCTTCATTCATTTCATGCAGAACTGAGATACTTATCTTGAGAAATTTATCTGGAGATAAATTTCTGCAAGGCAAAGTGGGGTACTACTGAAGGAGTGTGAGTGGAGGGGAGAAAAGGAAGAGAGATGGAGAAATCTCTTTCTGATGGAGAATTTCCAATAAAGCAGTCTTGCTTTGGGAAAGGAACTGAAAGGGGTTAGATCCTGTCTTGTTACCTTCTCAAATACATGTACACAGAATCTGTGGCTGCAGGTCTGGGTACTGGACAGAAAAAAAAGATGCAAAGAACTGGTCTGATTATGCAGGAAAATGGATCAATGGTAACTGCAAAAACCAAACCTATGCTGTGATAAAGCACACACACTTTAAAAAAGATATAATTATAGTTTTGTCCTCTGTCATTTTTGAGCATGTCTTGTCAAAGAAGGTACCACTGATATCTGAGGCCAGTGATAAGCAAGGTGTATTTGTTGCTGCATGGGGTAGATTCCAGGTGAACAGAAAGCTGAATTTAAGCAAGAGAAACAATGGTGATTTATTAATAGAACACTATTCCTAAAAATAAGGCATGCACATTTCTTTCTGAAACAAGTTTCAAAGATGGAGCCCATACTGTTGCTATAATATAACATCTTACTTATAAATGGCATCATAAACCCAGTATTATATATAAAATTCTTAGAAAAATGCTATGGTTATTAAGCTTTTGAAGTCATTTACAGTTGAGCAATAAGAGTATTACATGCATTTTATTAATATATTCCAAATGTAATTTAAAAAGTCATTAATTCTCTTCCTTGTTTGATCTATATTATATTGGAAAAACCCAGAAAATATAGAAAAAATGACTGACAAAAAAATCAGTAGTAAAAATAATTCAATTCATTTTTTTGGAACACTGTCCCGGATTGCAATATAATTTATTTTCTGCAGACTCCAATTAGTCTTTAGATATCTTAAGCCTTTGATCAGTTGCTAATATAGGACATGATATCCACTTTTAGCCAAGTTGAGCAATCTGCAGCTGCTATGTGTGGAACATCTGTATTTATTTCCTTGTTGTAACAGAAAATACTAAGCTCTGTTGAACTCTAGCAGTCATTTCCACTCACGCTCTCACTCTAGCAGTCACTTGGTAGACTCTCAAAAAACACCTTACTAAGCTGCACATTCTGATCAGCTTTTTATGAGTACCCTTGACTGCACAGAAGGAACCCAGGGGAATGCTCTGCCTAGGTGGTTTGTCAAAAATGGAAAATCTAGTCAAGGCTTATTGAAAAGCTGACTTGTACTGGTACTGTGGTCCACCTTTTCAGATAGTCAGTCCTTGAAATTTTAATGCTGCTCACCTCCCACACTGTTATTTACTCTGCCTGATAAACTACAAAGCACGCTGGCAGAAAATTATTCTCACGTTGCTTTTCTCTCCTACAGGCAATGGAAAAATGCTTAGAAATAAATTGTCAGAGCATAAGTGCCATTTCTCAGAATTTCATGGGCTGTAGTCTTTGATGCTAACACAGTTAATGTACAATAAGCTTTTTCATGTAAATACTAAATGTACATGAAATCACTAAAGAAAATGCAAATATCTCAGAAGCTCAGCAATATATTATGCCTCAGACCTGGCTGTTTCACAGTAAGGATTTCCTTATATTTTTTCCCTCCTGAAAAAGTAATTGAGAAATTATCCCAGAAACAACAAGTGAGTGGTGTGATAGTCACATCTGAGGAAAGGTTGCTATCAAGAAGGACCCTTGACAGAGTTGGGGGTTCCCAGCATAAATAAGTCATGGACATGTTAGAGCAGATCAGATCCAGAGGAGTGCCACAAAAATGGTTGGAGACCTGGGGCACCTCTCTTACAAACTAAAACTGAGAGAGTGGGGTTATTCAGCCTGGAGAAGAGATGGGTGGGGGAAAATCTTACTGCCAACTTGCTATACTTAAAGAAGGATTAGAAGAAAGAGAGAGACTTTTTATCAAAGCCTGTAATGACATGACAAAGGAGAATGCTTTTAAACTGAAAGAGTAGATTTGGATTGGCCATGAGGAAGAATATTTTAAGGTGAGGGTGTTGAAACTGGAACAGGTTTCTCAAAGAAATCGTGGATGACACATCCCTGGAAATGTTTAAGGTCAGGTTGGATGGAGCTTTCAGCAACTTGATCTAGTGAAAGGTGTCCCTGCCCATGGCAGGAGGATTGGGCTAGATCTTTAAAAGTCTGTTCCAACCCAAATGCCTCTGTAACTCTATTAAACATCACTTTTCTGAACATAATATTGTACAAATATTTGGATTCCTTGCTATGACCTCTATAAATGTACCAGGGAGTCTGCACAGAAATCAGAGATAATCAGAACTATGTTTTTTACAAATTCTCATGTCCCTTGCTCAACTTCCTGATGAGTGTTCTTTTTTATCCCTTTTTTCTAAAACACGTTAGTTTACAGATGTTATAGCTGAGTATTGATCCTGGAGTGATTCAGCACAAACTTCAGGGTTCTGCTCACAGGGTTCACAGGACCGTACAGGCATAAAGCTAGGGCTGGGTGAATTTGTTGAATCAGGTAGTGAGACATTGAGGGGGTTGAATTTTAATGCCACTTGAGAGTTGCTGAGTACTTCACCATTTCATTCCACACCTCAGCTTCTTGCAACTTAGCATTTTCAACATAAAGCTGTACAGCTCTCTCCATGGATATTAACCATAAAATGAGGATAATATTTTGAGGACATTCAGTGAAGCCACTGAAAAATATTTTCAAGCTTTTCTTTTTATTATACACAAACTATTATGTCAAAAGTATTCAGTTTGCTAAGACAAGCACTCTAAAGCAATATTCACCCTGTACTTTCTCTTCCCTTGTGAGATCTTTTGAGCAGAGACACTTTTCAGTATCCATCAAACACCAAGCTCATTTTGGGAATATCCAAATAAATGTTATTAATAAGAGATGCTGTAGAGAAGCAATGCTACTATAACAATGCCACTAATACATATTTTGTATTTAGTGTGGATGACATAAGTAGTTAATTTTCATTTTGCAATTTGAATGCACTTTTTGCAGTCTGTAACTTTCTCTTCTTCCTACCTTTTACAATAAATATTTTATCCCACAGACCTGATTGTCAAACCTGGAATATTTTCCAGGTTATTCAGTTGATTCCCATTTCATTATATCCTAGAGCAGAATTCTTCACTACTCCTGCTCACGTATCATAAAAGAACCAGAGCACAGCAAGCAATGCCCCATTAATAGACAACCTGAGCATCCCTGTATGCAAATCCTAAAACCCTACCATCCATACTCACACTTGGGAGGAATATATCTAGATGTGAGCCAGCTCAACTTTGAAGAAATTATTAGTTTTTGGGGTTTTTTAACTATGGTCAAGATGCTTTCATGCAAATTAAAAAAACCCAAAAAACAAAAAAACCAAAAACTTTAAAAAAATAGAAAGAACTTGAATTATATTTTGAGCCCACTCCAAATCCTTTTGGATCAGGATGACAAACCTGCAACATCTGGGTATCCTTCAGAGCCTGCACACTTCTGTTTATCATTCAGCATTTCTTTAAGTAATACCTTTAAACATGCACGTATTCAGACTGCCTGGAGAAATTAATAATTGGGCAAGATTAGTACCAGTGCAGGCAACATGCTATAGCAGGTGCTAAACCCTACACCTGTATCTGCACTGATGGATTCTAGGAAAGTATCTTAAGGAAATATTTTTGGAGATGATTTTTTTATTTATGAGCCATAAATAAATTTCAACTACTCCTTTCATAAATCTATTTTCTCTACTTTTTAACCCCAAATCCCATTGCCTGCATCCTTATGGAGGCCAAATCACTTATTTAGTGAACAGGCATGGGAAAGAGATTGCTTGAAAACATGAAGGACAAGTATCCTGCCCTAACATTAGTATTATAATAGACATGTTGGCAAATTCTGTAGATGGACTGATAGTTTTCATTTCTAAGTTTTTACTACATCAGGGGACACAGTTGGAATTGGACAAACTCCTGGTAACCTCCATAGGCTGCCCAGTAACTCCAAGGTTGCAGTTAGCTTTTTTCTCATTCATTAATTAATTTGAATTCAGAGCAATTGTTTCCCTGGTCAGTAATCTGGAGGGAGCTTGGGATATCAGTATCAGATGTTCCAGTGCTGTTAAGTCATTGCTAAAAGTAATTTCCCCCTTTTTCTGCACTTATGCATTATTTTTTTCCTTATAAGAAACCACCTTCTTGAATATCAAAATGTTTTATTGCATTGTAAGGTGAAGAGAGACAGATCATTCATTTTTTTTAGAATGAAGCTCTAAATTTCATCCACCGGTTTTTTTTTTAATTGCCATTTTTGAGATACTCCCTCAGAAAGGGAAAAGAAAACAATGAAAGCTATAATATTTCACTTATTTTAATTTGCTAGTTATTGTTTGTTAAAAAGCAATCCCTCAAAAAATAAAAGATAACAATCAAAATATCTATTTCTAACAGCTCTGTTATTCTACTTTTTCCAATACTAGAAAATATCTGCCATGTGAAAAAGAGCAAATAGAGTCTTTTTCAGTTTTCTACACACTGCACAAGGCCATTCTATGAAATAAATACAGGACATAATAGTGGTTTCAGAATCAAAGGATGTCTCACTTTTTCATGTGTAGATGTCTCAAAAATGCTGCTGTGAATACAGTATTCAAGGAAAATACATTTTCTGGAACAAATCAGAAGAGTTTTCTTCATATTCTGTCATGCCTATTCAGAATTTCAAGTTGTTAGCTTTAAAATAGCTTCAAGTATCAGTATCTTTCTCCTACATTTCAGTAAGAAAGACGACTCTAAAAGTGTCAAAGGTTACTGAGACAGCTTGCCTGACTTCTCCTGGGTTTTAAAGCTATGGCAATTTTCACCAAGTTCAAGAAAAAATTCGAACAAAAGCAAAGTATTAAGATTAAAGAAAAATCTGCAAGTATTTAGTGGGAAAAATGCATTAATCTCACACTTCATATTATTCTAAAATAAATAATAGGATAGCAACAGCAAGTATGGACAAAACTCTGTCACCTCAAGTAACTACTGTTTTAGTAAACTGTAAATAGTAGTTTACTGTTAAGTAAATAAAAAGCTGGAAATGGTGAGAACTATTTAATTATTTGCAAATTTTTTCACAAGGTAAAAATGAAAATAAATGTTCAAATTGAATGATATTAATTATTCCCTCTTAAGTAATAGGTATTAACGGAAAACTCTTAAGTTCAGGTATTTGCAGACTTTTGATACCACAGCTACAGGGAAAGTAGAACTAAAATTAAAAAGCAGGAGCTGAAAAGTCTGGAATTCAAGGTCTAAGGGCTTGGCTGTTCCTTGCCACTGGTGCCTGACAAAGATGTTGTTTCTATGCAGCCTGCTTGGGAAGAGGGAGAAAGATTTTAATCATTTCCTCTCTCTGTTCCTTTGGCCAATGGAGATGAATCCATGCATGAAGGATGAGGCGAAGTGGAGAACAGGGAAGGGGAGTGGCTGTAATTTGCAGCTCACATTGACTACCCCAGCACAAAAAGAGATAGGAACCTTTTCTGGTGCAGAAGTATAATCCATACATGCCATAGCTCCCAGAATGCAGTTTAATGCATAGTGTTGGAGTTTGTTCCACATGTTTCCCACGAATTGTTTTTTCTCCATCAGTTTTTCTAATCTCAACAAATGAAATAGATAAGCCACATGAATCCAACTGAAGTCCTAACAAGTAGCTTAATTTGACTATATGTGGGATAGTTTGGATCCTGCTGAAGATAAGGGGAGAAGTTACCACTGACTCAGCAGAGCCAGTGCTTCACTTGCCTTCACCGTAGTTCTGCCTGGTTTGATGTACTCTGCAAATTGTTCTGCAAAACATCCCATTGCCTCCTAGATTTTGTAGGCTTTTACTGCCAATAGAGAATATAAAAAAAATAATAAGAAAAGTACAGAGAAGATTTTAATATTGTTTTTTCTCTTTGTGTTTTCCCCTGTCATCTTAATTTGCTTGCCCTCCTGGGCTCAGCTCACATCACAGCTCCCTGTGAAATGCTGCTTGTAGGGGACAGCTGAGTGCTGTGCTGTCCCACTGGGGAGACAGGCACTAAACTGTGCCCTCTCCAGTCATATATGCAGTGCCTCAACTACAAAGAGAAAAAAAACCAAAACCCACAGTTTAGAAATAGCAATGCAGAGAAGTCTGATTTTAAAAAGGGACAATGTTTTATGGTATACACAATCTCTTTAGATCTGTGTAGAATCTAAAGACTGCAGGATGAGATTCAGAGCTGGTGCTCATTTATATGCATGAAAAGCAGAGCAACACTGTTCTTCTAGCAAAGCCACACTCAGCCCTACTTTGGAAGCATTTTATTTGCATCATTATCACTGTCTTTATTTCAGTGCCATCTCAGAAAAACTGATCGTTCACTTTCAAACCAGTCCTGTGTACTTGGGTTGCATGGATACCAGAAAATATTAATGCTCTTTCCCTGCCAAACTTGAAATCACAACTTCTGCTGTCACTAAGAGCTGTACATTTAAGTGAACCTGGGACAGAACTGCAGTGCCAGCTCACCATCTGATCACAGCCTTGTGGAGTGGGTTTCAAGACTCACTGAGCCAGCTGTCAGGGATAGCCCACAGTAACATAGCTCTGAGAGCATGCTTACACTTGTCATCTTGTGTGGTATCTGAAATCCTCACACATTGTCTGCCCATGCATAGTGTGTCTAGAAGCCATAAAATAAATGTGATATCATGTGGCAATTAACATCACTGGTGCTTAAAAACACAGAGCTGGTGGGGAGACTTGCCTGTGGGGTTTTGTGGGAACACACTATACATGATGCAAAAAAAGTTCAAAGGAAGAGATGGATAAGGTTTTCTTTAGCCAGGAAGCACAAACTGAAATTAATGACAGCTAAGTCTCTATATTAATGGTGCTCTTATTTTTTGACATGGAGATGATTTGCCTCAAGCTTTTATATCCAGAGTGACAGCGAGCTGCTATGAACCAAACAAGGCTTTGCTTCAGCCTTTAGCAGCTGCTGAATTTTTTCATGCCGTGGAAAGCATGATGCCTGATCCTGTGTCCCCTTGTCAGGTGCTATGAAAAAAGCCTCCCTTCTAAGCTTTTACTGGTGTCATTTTACTCTGCAGGTTCTGAGGATGGCAGAAGTAGCTGAAGGCCATTGTATGGCCAGTGATGCCTCCAGCTCTGCAGAAGCAGCACTGCCTATTTCATCCAGGGAAACTCTCTCACTTGAAGCCTAGAGAGAGGACACCGAAATAGACCTTTCTCACTTATTCTTGAAAATATTCAGATTGACAGCCAATAAGCAGTGTTCATCTGCTGATATGAGTGTTCCAAATAGAAAAAGACCAGCTCAGAGAAACCCAGCAAAGAGGAAGCTACTTCAGATGGACCTCTATGCAAACCTGCTCTAATAGGGAAGGACATTTGTAAGGGGAAAGTTTAATCCATTCAGAAAAAGTCAAAGCTGTATTCAATAGATATGATCCTGTAGGCTTGATCTTGGCTCTCTAGGGCTCTAGTTTTTGGGTTTTGCAAGGTGTTGTTGAGTCTACGTTTTCACAGTAGGCTCAGGTAAACCTCGATATTTTATTTTTTATATTAAAATATGATGCTTTTCACTTGGACAATTGATTGTATTGACCATCACTTCGGCTACATTCATAGCTACTTATTTAGATAGAAATAATGAATCATACTTTTCCGGAAGTTTTCAGTGCCCCACCATGACTTAAAATTCTAAAATATAAAAACCAGAAGCCAGTGGAGGTCTTCAAGACAGTGACAATAATAAAACAGTAACCTTTAAAGATCTATTTTTCCTCTCAGTTTTATTTATAACTGCTGCAGGGGACCAACCACTTTCTTTCAAACTGCATACTCTGAGGGGCTGCTCCCCTGCCAATTTTATGAACAGGGCTTATGTCAATCAGACACAAGACCCAGGAGAATAACCCTGCCCATTCTGCTCTTTCCCACTGCATGGAAAAGCTGTTGCATCTGTTTCCATCTGGGATTTTTGGTTTTGGCAAAGAGAAAAGAATTTGAACAGGCCACCTGCAGCTGAGACCAGACTTACTGTTTTCTTAGTGTGTTTGCAGCCTGAGGGCAGAGGGCAGGCACAGAATTCTGCTGTGGCGGATTGAGTACAAGCATGACTTTAATTAAATGAGACAAAATACCATGCTAACATGAAAACTGTACTCTATTTATATGCACAAGTCTTTTTTGATATCCTCCTCCATTTCTTTGGTAGAATAATGGGGAAATATTGTTTGTGACTGGATTTTTTATCATTTGAAGAAGAGCTGGTATCCGTGTCAGAGCAGTTGCAACCTGATTTTCATGGGTGTGAACAGTCAGACTCAGTCTTAGTCTTCCCTCTGCCATGCTAGTAGTGATCACTGCTGGGCCAGAGAAGAACAAATGATTAGCAAAATATCAGAAGTGGTGAAAAATGGGAAATGATTTAT
>VZTN01013028.1:364-19935 GCA_013400515.1 Erpornis zantholeuca | reverse complement strand
GCTCTTACAAAAACACATATTAACTTGCCTGTGCTGTGGTACATTGATAAAAGCTTTAAAAAATACAGATGGAAAATTCAGTTGTTAGCATGCCAAATCAGTGTCAAAACAAACACTCATCTCACTATTTTTGCAACATTTTTGAGACATGTAAACGGGCAAATGGCAGCACAGTGACACAGAGTGCTCACCATGCCATAATAATGACAAGTAGTAAAGGAAAAATTAGACTGTCACCAACATTTAATGTCATATGAAGTACTGGCATTTACTCTTTTAAGGAATGTAAGCACCAATTCCATTAGGGACTGTTTGCAGCCCTTTGTGGAGAAAGTAAATATTATTTTAGGCATAATGCCTAGAACTCTAGTAGTATAGCAGTGTAAGATGGGATCTTTTCCATATAAGTTCAGAAATTGGAAATCATTTATCCCAATAGAAGGATTTAAATTTCCAGTATAGTCACTAATGGTAGCTGCCTCTGGAGATCTCCAGAGGGAGATTTGGTCTGCCTAATTTAGACAGTCAGACATAGGAGTATCATCTGCTATGGCAGTATTTCTTAAAATTAGGAAGACTTTACTTATGCTGTAAATACAAGGTCCAAATAATGTCTATTATTTTCAAAAGCAGTATCTTTTTGAGACTGTCTTCTGAAAGAAGAAACACACTGAAATGACTAAGGTCCAACTGCCTGTAATCACAACTCCAAAATATCATACTTACTTCATAACCTTAGTATTTGTACTTGCAGGAATGATGAATTAATCATGGGTTTAAATCATTGGGGAAGAAAGTTAAATAATTCCCATTACTATTTATGCCATATGCAACTGACTTTGCTTATCTTGATTTCCTATTAGAGTGATAGTTGCAGATTGCAGTGCATAAAAGAATATGCACTGAACCTGTAATTTTCCTGCCGTGAAGATAAATGAATGAAGAAGAGCCCATCATTTAAAACTCTCCAAAACACTAGTCTGTACAAGCAAGGAGTTTTACAGAAGGTGACTTTGTCACGCCATATTCAGCACTGACTGGTTCAGCAGAGTTCATATCAGTTCCTCTAATTGCACTTTGTTGTTGTGAATATGAACCTGTGGAGTCCAGGGCACAGATTACAGCTGTCGGGGTCCGACAGAATCAAAAACTTCTATTGATTTTTTCGTAAATCCACTATTTACAGAAAAGAGAGGATTACTGAGAGCGTCTCACAAAGGAGAACTGCCAAGAAACCACAGCCTGCCAAAAAGAGATGCTGTCACTTATGCAACCAGGGGTTGATTTCAGGGGTTTAAAGTTTTTAACAGGAGAGAACCTGGAAAACAAAGTTTAAGCTTTGTATATTTATATATTTCAAAGCTAATTCTTTCCTTGGGATTTTTACACCTTTGTATATACAACTGGCAAAAACAGAAGAGATACAAAGAAACCATTATTTTTCTGTATACAGGATAGAATGGTCTTGATCTGTTTTCCTAAGTGAATATTAAACATGAGCAGAAAGGGATCTCAAAGATATCTGCTCTTTCATTAATTAATAATATTTAGTCATTTTTATGGTTAATATGTGCTGTCTGATTTTCAGAGAGCTCACTGCACACTCCCTTAAATGGGCTCTCCCTTTATACTTCAAAATACTTACTTCCTTTCTGCTGGGAATCTTGAAAGTAAGAAGGGAAACTCAATGCAATTGGTGATAAAAGTGGTCATCTGTTTTGAAGGCAAAGAAAAAATAAGGTTTCAGAAAACAGTGAAGCTTCCTAACAGAGTTTTTATACTCTGGATTTACTAGAAGGACTTTTTCTGATTTGGAAGGACAAAATTTATTCAGGAGCTGCTTTTAAATTTGTCTTGAATTATGTAGTGTAAATGCAAAACTAGTCAACTTCTTGATATTAGCCTTTCCATAGTTTAATCATACTTTTTAAAAATGGTAAAATCATACAAGAATAAAATGAAGTTTGTATGTACATGTATATATATGTTTGTATATGCTAAATATTTCCCTTTAGAGAACTATACACGTCTAGTTTTTATATAAAAAATGGTTTGAAAATAGTTTTGAAACCATTTTCTGTGTTGAAATGACAACCTTTTGGAAAGGGCTCAGAAACCTGACACAAGGGTGTAATGCTTCAGAACTGACACCAACAGCAGGTGTCACAGTGCAGATGCCAACATGTGGGCACCCAAACTTCTTTTATATTGTGCAAAGCTGAAGAACTACTGTTCTTCTAACCCTGATGCATACATTTACAGGGCCAAATAAACAGCTCTCTGTGGTCTGCAGAGTAGTTCCACATAGAAGCAAAACTTAAACACTGAAATATAGGTTTCTGATTAAAGAACTGAATTCTGCCTCTGCTGCAAATAAATGCCATAGGTTATCACTGATTAAATCACATTTCAGTGCATTTCAGCGTTCTTACTGTGCAAAGTACCAGAAGCAAAACTATTGATTCTTTGTTCATGTTGATATTTACTAAGTGGTAGAGACTGTTCAGTCCTGGTACCATCGCAGGTTGTATAAGGAAAAGAAAACCAGGCTGCACTTAGCACAGATACACAGAGCTCTGACTGTGGTTGAGAAGGAAGGACCATATCATGACATGATGAGACAGAAGGAAATGTCTCTTTGATATCCTGAATCTTGAAATGTTTAAAAGCTGATTTGAAAAGTCAAGTAAAGCTGAATCACCATTCTCATTTCCTCTCTCCTATTATGGAGGGCAAAGGGCTGTATACAAAACACAACTAAGTAACAAAAATGTACTTGTTTATATTTTTATATATGTTTACGGCAACATGTGATTTCTATTAAAATATATATTGTTGCCTCCATAAATAGCAACCTAAAAATCTGTTCACCTTAAAGCTGAATTAAAGTATATAGTTTTATAAATTTCAGGAATGATTAGTTTTGAAAAACTTGACAAATATGTTTTGTTCCTAATAAGTTAGCTATTTAAAATTTTGAAGTTCAATAGTACTACTTGGATAGTGAGTTAGATTTAAGTATGACTCTGTCTATCTCTGAGGCAACAAAACAATCCATTAAGCTCCCCTTGTTTTCTGCCCATCATAAGCTTAATATGTCATCTATCTTTTTTCATATCACACAGGACAAAAAGGTGATCTTTTGTAATTGAATCTCTTAATTTAACACTCCTCATCCTACTGTCCCAAATGGCAAATAGTAGATAAGAAAGCTTTTTCTGCAACTTCTTCAGCCCTTTTTTTGTTTTTCTGGAGAAAAGCAGTTATATGTCAGGTCTCTAAGGAATTTGATGCTCTCTCTATCCCTTGACCCTATTTTCATTCTCAGAGCGACAAGGAAAGAAGCTATCTCACAGAAAGATAATATATTTGGAGGTTAGTAAGAATTCAGTATGTAAATTATATGTCCTTTTCCCCAAGATCCACTCAAGTCTTTAGGGACAAGGGCAAGTAAGCTCTCAAAATGAAATACTTTATAATGGAAATATTCTATTCCACTCCTTTAGATACTCATTCAAGGAGAAAACAACACAACTCCAAGTCTCTAGAGGAAACCAACACAATAAACTCTACAGTCAAGTTTTAATATCAAAGGAGGGAGGCATTCCTGGTAGATGAAAGACCTTGGAACTTGCCAAGTTAAGATTTTCAAAGTTTATCTTTGCACAGTATTTTGTAGTTATTAATTAAATCATGGCATCTCTTGTAGGCAAAATTGCATTGATTTTTCTACCATTGTAGTTACCATTTTAATAAAGACGAGAGGCAAAAGCATGATGCTGAAGCTGGAGGGATACAAAAGATATTTCTTTTAAGAAGGAAGGAATAATGATTGCCTTTGAATTTCAATTCTAATGCCAGTTCTCCCAGAAAACAACACTACTGATGGAAAATAATTTTTTTGGTTTTTTTCTTCTTGTTTCTATTTCATCACTCTTTGTTTTGTTGTCAGAGAAGAGTTATTGCTCACAATTAGAGATATAAGAACCAGGAGGGTTTATCGTGAAGCTATCAGTAATATTTCAACTCCAGAAACCATGTGGGAAACTGCATTTAAAAACTGTCAAGAAGTTGTATAAATAGAATTAAAGCAAGTCCTTAGATGGAACTAAATGAACTAGGCAAGAAGACATTTAATATCTCTAATTCTCATGTTTGTGGAATGGGGTAGAGAAGGGGAGACCACAAAAGTGTGAAGCTTCATGGTATGCCTAAGTAGCCTCTCCTTTCACCAGTGCAGAGGAGAGGATACTGGGTTAGAGGGGTCATGAACAAGAAATGTCACTAGAACCCTTCCTGTCACTGAGTCTTCAGATCACAGTGAAAACTTACATTTTTAAACTGAAATACACAGCTGCAAATAACTGTTGGCTTCAACAGAATTATGTTTTTGTCCTCTGATTCTGGCTATCTGTGCATATAAATGCAGCATGTAACCAGAGATACCTGTAATCCTGTTAATTTATTACAATATTATGATTGTACAGAACCCTATTGCAATTGACTTTCTTTTAAGCCTTAAATTTAGTAACTCACAGATATGTACATCAGGTAATGAACACCAATTCATTTAGCAGGCATGTCATTTCATTCAAACTTCCTAGTTTTTCTACCTGGCATCTAAAGAAAAAACCTTGCAGCAATGTAAGTTAAGAAAGAACCTAGATTTAGTAAAGAGGAAAGAGGGAAATTATGTTTTATTGTTATTTAAACATAGGCACTGGGTTAATATACCTAAATCCTACTGCTTGGACTTCTGTATGCTTACTGCAATGCCAAGCTGTGGTATTGCAGGTACAGATGGCCCAGCTGCCAGAGCCTCACTTCCTAAACTTATCTACCATATACAAGCCTTTTAACTAAATCATTTGTAATAACTGAAGTGAGACAGAGAGCAACTAATGTTTTGCTCTGGATGTGTACTCTGGAGAAACTTGAATTAACAATTACCCTTTATGATACAGTGAATTAATACTTTCATTACTAGAGTGGTAGTTGGGATTGTACCATATCTATAGAAAAAAGCATCTTACCTGAATGACATGTTTCAGCTTGTCAATGATTTGACTTATTACAGGATCTTTTCCCTTCACTTTTACTTCTGGATTTGCAGACTGAGCTTTGATTCCACTGCCAACCACACGGTGTGTATAGCTAGTTTAATACAGAAACACACATAAAAATGGTTTAGTAACTTACTCTACTACTCTCAGAGAGTCATCTTGTAGTTTGTATTATCTCTCATGGCACCAGCATACCTCTTTAATGAGATGCATTAATTTTGTATAGATATTTTTCACAAAACAAAAAAACCCAACAAAATATAATTACTACATTCCACAAAGTTCTTTTATTTATTAGAGTTTTAAGTTTACTGCAAACTTTAATGAGGAAAGTTACCTCCATTTTGTAGCATGAAGCATTCAGCCCTGTGTATGGCTTTTTGCATATGTGCAAAAAGACTTTCCTCCATTTTGATTTTGCTAAATATCAACTACATGATGATTCCTAAATATGTGACATTTCAGGTTTTAAAACAAATTCCAGATCCTACACATGCTGTATGATCAGAAATAAAACTGAAGTTTCCTAGTGTTGTTGTGAGTGCACATGCAGACAGAAAATTAGTTGAAGGATAACAACCAAACTGTGCATAAATTATTTAGCATTACATAAATTATATAAGAGTAGGTCAAAATGTATGTGATACATAGATATATAAAAAGAAGAAATAAAAAACAGTAGAACATCTGTAGTAGTACATCGAAATACAGCACATAAAGTAACCACCGAACAGAATTCTGTAGCTTATTAAGAAGCAATTCTTCATTCAACTTACCATATTATATGTAACACTCAAGTTATGCATGAAAGACTAAATATCTACCTTCTCATCACAGATATTGTACATTATGCAAATAATCTCCATATGCTATATTTTTTCAGCATACTCTATAAGAGGATAGATCTATATGTCTATGTCTCAAAAGTATTTTGCCAGCTGTTATGCCGTAAGAAAAAGAAAGGCAATAACCTTATCAGAGTAAAAAAAAGTCTAACTCCTGCCTGTTAGATCCACATATAAGCACAGACAACACAGCATATTCAAATTTTGCAGAATTTCTTTTATGAAAAACATTACAGGTCCTCTCAGCTCTGCAAAAAAACTTGAATATATGTGATAAACAATGAACGCAGTTCAGTAAAATAACGTTGCCACATAACAACAATATTTTGTCCTTGATCTTTACTTAAATACCACCCTAAATGAGATTTAGGATATTCCTAAGGAAGTGTACACACTGAAAATATGAATGACTCATATTCTTGAAAAGGTATTATGTTGATTCACAGCAGATAGCTTTTTGTGCTGTCTTGTAGCAATGAAACTGTTTGCCAGCTTAAAGGGATGGGGAAAAGCTTTGTATAGGGGGGTATACAAAATCTGCCCCCTGCCTGCTAGTCTTGGGCCACTGTTTAATGCAGCAGTTTGGGCTGGGTCAAACACTCTAGTAATTCCAAGTGTGAAGAAAAAGTAAAAGTAAACATAAAAACCTTCCAAAAATTTCTTTGGCAGTCATTTGTATAATAAATAAGGAATTAATTCCAGCTGAATGGAATTCAGTGCTGGATTCACCAGAAGAAACAACTGGTTTAACTGAACATACTAGTTTAACGCAATACCAAAATATTTTTTCATATCATAACACCATAAAAAATCTTGAAGGTTATGTCTATCCTTTCTATACAGCGGTCTCGTTCTGTTTCACATTATGCAAAATCTGTGTTCTCACTTTCTGTCACTCAGAATTCTTCAATTAACACCTTTTTTTTCAAATGCTGCAAACCCAACTATTGCACATTTGCCTGTGAAGTGCATAACTGTGAAAAAGAATACCCTTTCTCTTTTTTTAATTCAATGACACTCATTTCTCTAACCATGCGGGAAGAAATAAATCATGCAGAAGCTGAAACTTCCCTAGACTACAACTTTATTAATGCAGCTCACCTGGGAATTATTTGGCAATGACTCATTCAAGACTGACTATCATTTTTTTTCAGCTATTTCTGCAATGAAATCAGAAGTCTTGCACAGCTGGTATTTGCTGTAGGAATGACTCTCTTTTTTCACATGAGAGAAAGCAGCTGGGAAACTAATGTTGTCTTGTGGGGGGACCTGATATTAGGAGTTCCAATCATGTTCTCCCATCTCTTCAGAGTTAACATTCTCTAAATTCCTCTTCAGCTTTTTTCAACTGAGAGTGGGGAAGGGTAAGAAGCTGAAGCAGAGGTGATGTGCATTGGAATAGTGAAAAGTAGCACACTAGTGCTTTGGTAACACCACATCTTTAAGTCTATTGACATTGAAGAAATATTAGATCATTAGTTACTGGCAGTAACAACCTTGGTGTTATTTGTTCTTACTTGCTCTGAGATGTTTAGCACCTTTTTACCTTCTTTCTCACTACTGACCTTTCTCTTACAACAGCTGGCATAATCTTTTCTAGTGCTTACAGAATGAACTTGTTATTTTCCCTGCTTCCTTCTGCCTGCAGACCTCCTTATCCTCCACAACATTTCCAAAGAAAACAGTACAGCTTTCCACCTAAAACCTTCACAAATACTGCCTGAAAACTCTTCAACTTTTACAGTTCTGTGAAAACTGACACATTTAATCCCATTCTCCAGACATTTTTGTCCGTTACAGGCTCCAGAAGATCCCAAATAATATACACGATTATGTCAATAGTGAGAATACCAGTACTTGTATACCAACCCTTTGGACCCAGTATTAGTATATTCACTACACATTCCAAAGTTTTCTGGATTATCAAGTTCACTAGATATTTACCACATTCCCACCTTGACTCTTAAAGGAGTTGATATTTCTCTCCAAAAATCCTTATACTTTTGAAGTGATGTGTTATTATTCCAGCTTTGTAAAATTTTTACTCCTTCAAGAGGTTTTAATTTTGTATTCTGAGACTTCAGTCTTGAAATTGATCCTCCAGGTTCTGGATGTGAGTTCTCGCCCAGGAACATACAGGGAGTAACCATCACATATGGAAAAATGAAGAGCTGAATTTCAAAAACTAAGATTCATTTAAATGGAATTTCATTTGGAAGATTATTTTGCCCAAAATGTATTTGATTTGCTTGGCAAAAGCAAAGCCCAGGGGAGGCTGCAAGAGTGGCTTCAGGGAGAAGATGCCTGAAGCTTTCCCCATGTCTGGCAGAGCCAATGCCAGCCAGCTCCAAGGCAGACCTGCTGCTGGCCAAGCCCGAGCCCATCAGTGATGGCAGCAGCACTGCTGTGACAACAGATTTAAAATGGAGAAAAAACTGCTGTGCAAGAGGAGACGGACAAGATAAATTGACAAAATGAGAGAAACAGCCCTGCAGACCCATGGAGAGAGGAGTCTGTGCTGGAGCAGGTTCGATGGCAGGTGACCCTCTGAAGGATCACCTTCAGAGATGGTGAGGAGCCATCAGAGTAGAGGAGTACATCAGAGCAGCCTGCTCTTGATGTACTGCAGCCTGTGGAAAAGACTTCCATGCTGGAGTTTCATGAACAGCTGACTCCCATGGAAAATCTACTACTTTTCCACTTGAAATGGTATCTTTCACATACAAAAACTATGAATTACTTATAAGTTGTTGTTTCATAGTCCACATAATTGTATTTAATTAATAAATATCTTTAAATCTAATATCTTCAAATATTCTAATGTAAATGAAATGATCTGTCGAAGCTAAACAGCCTATTGGGAATCTGAGCATGGTACACAAAACTTCATCCCTGTAGACTCACATTTACATGCAAAATATGTTTCCCTTTATCTGGAGGTGGGGGGAAATATGAAAATCTCAGACCCTTGGTTTGAGAGACTTCATTCATTTTAAATTTTAATACAGCATTAATCACTTTCTGTTTCTCTAACTCCTAATGTACAAGTAATGGGAAAAATATTTTAAGGATCCCCACACAGGTAGTCTGACTTAAGCTGTTGCTGACTTAACTGTTGCTCAGATTTGAGTCCTGGGGAAAAAAAATGACAAATTTCTTGTTAGAGAAATAATAGACCCGCCATCTGTGCTCATTTCTGTACAAGCATGGTAATGTATCACATCACTTTAATAGGCAGACTTGGTCCCCAAGTACTATTCATTTTCATCAGCATTAGGAACAAAACCCAAGAACCAATATATTTGTACTCTATAAACATGTTTCAAAGTGATGAATAACAAGGTGCCCATTTTCTGAGCTCGATATATGAATATTCATATAAATTACCTATTACTCTCTATTGTATTTATGAATACAATTGGTGAGGTTTACTTTTGATTCTCTGAAGATCTCTGATAAAAGACAAAATCACAGTTTATTAGCTATGACCAATTTCTTGATACATGCAGTTGGAAAAGCTGTTAGAAGTAATAAATACATCAATTCTTGCATGATTCAGCCATTTTGGATGTGGTGCTTCAGAAAGATCTGTACATATATATTGCTCCAGCACAAAATAATCTGTATTACCTTGTGATGACAACTAATACATCTAATACAACATATGTTGACATATTTATTGTCAACAACTGATTATGAATTTCCTTTTTGAGCTACTTTTAGGCACGTTGCATGTTTCAAGTCAAGTTGGCTATGATTAAATTAACGAAAGTTGTACTATGACAGAAAAGCTATTGTCCAGAACATCCTTAAGTGTACCGGCAGTCAAGCCTCTTCCAAGAGACCTGGTGGTATTCTATGCTTTAGCAAGTTTAGCTGGCCATCCCATACTGATATATCTCTCAACTGCTACCATAACCTTCTGTCACTGCCTTCTTCTGGTCACCAGTGGTGTTCCCCAGCAACCAGTACTGGGGTCTGTCCTGTTGAACGTCTTTATCAATGGTTTGGAGAAGGGGCTCAAGTGCAGTCTCAGTCAGTTCACAGATGACACCAAGTTAGGTGGGAGTGTTGTTCTGCTGGAAGACTGCAGAGAGATCTGGAACAATGCAAACAATGGGCTGAGGACAATGGCATGAGGTCCTACCAGGGCAAGTGCGGGGTCCTGCACTTGGTTCACAGCGACCTCATGCAGCACCATAGGGCCAAGGAAGAGAGCTTCTCAGCAGAAAGGGACTTGGGGGTGCTGGTGGATGCACAGCTGAACATGAGCCAGTGTGTGCCCAGGTGGCCAAGCAGGCCAATGGCATCCTGGCCTGTTTCAAGAATAGTGTGGCCAGCAGCACCAGAGCAGTGATTGTCCCTCTCAACACTGCATTGGTGAGGCCCCACCTCAAATCCTATGTTCCGTTTTGGGCGATCACTTCAAAAATGACATTAACGTGCTGGAACATGTCCCAAAAAGGGCAACAAGGCTTATGGAGGGTCTAGAAAACATGTCCTGTAAGGAGCTACCGGGGAAACTGAGGTTGTTTGGTGTGGAGGAGACTTGGAGGGAACCTAATTGCTCTCTACATCTAAATGAGACTGCAGTGAGAGTTTCTTCTGCCATGTCTCAAGTGAAAGAAAACAGGATATGGCCTTAAGTTGTGCCAAGAGAAGTTCAGATTAGATATTAAAAAAAATAAAATTCACTGAAAGAGTGGTTAGGCACCAGAATAAGTTGCCCATGGAGGTGGTGGAGTCATCATCTCTGGAAGTGTTTGAGAGGGGTCTGGATGCGTCACTGGGGGTCATGGTTTACAGTGATAATGCTGCTAGTTTGATGGTTGGACTAGATGATCTTAATGGTCTCTTCCAACCTTAATTATGATTCTGTGTGATTCTTAGACTTTTCAGTGCTTGGCTCAATTGACACTGTCAAGAGCTACTCAGGAATCTCTACATGAAGTTGTCAAGTTACAGGGTTATGAAATTGAGACAACTCTTCTGGTTGTGAAGGGCTTGCACTGGGGTACATTGACTTACCCCTACCTGTGTGTCAGGTAGTCACAGAGCTCAGGAGGTTCAGTGGGGTCATAGCTGCTGCAGCTACACAGAGACACTGCCTGACAAAGTTTGTTTGGTTAATCACTTTGTGGCCTCTAGGATTCTCATCTTCATTTATGATATTTCATCTCAAATGAGATCTTACTGCATAAGAGTAATCTCCATGGCAATAAACAGAAAAAACAACTAACTCCATAGCTGGTAACAATGGAGAAGTCTCTCTCCATCAACTCAATTTTCTGCATTTGAAACCAATTTGGTGTGAATGATGCAATGCTGGTTTTCATCTGACTCTTTGAAGTAAGCAGTGAAATTCTAGGGAACTACTTTGAAAGTAACTGTTTGCTTCCCCTGGGTTCTTTGGAAAGATCCAGCTGATGAGAATATAATGTTCAAGAGACCAAGTAACTTCTAAAATAGTATCTTTATTTACTGTATTTACCTTCCTGCTTTCATCTCCTTTAACTAGCACTGATGCAGTAAAAAACCTGCAACTTTTTCAGTATGTTCCCTACTTCATGAAATGGATTTTTTTTTTTTGCATCCTCTAGTTTTTAAAAGTAAGCCTTCACGTACTGGCCTTGTTAAGGGATTTGTTTTGTTCAGCTTTTCATGTTAATTGAATTCTAAATTACTTCAGAATTTAGGTTGTTGGCACTTACAAGTTTCAAGCAAGCACCTCTATTTATATAGCCTCACTGTGTTTAAGAATGGTAAAATAGCACAGCGTGCCCACTACATTTTGTTTTATTTCAGACATGGGAAATGACTTTTAATAACTCCTTCCCAGCTTGTTTGCTTTATGGTTGCTGATAATTACTGGTTTACACCTGCTATTGCTAGCATCTTCATCACGGCTGGGCATTTCAAAATTCTGGGTAATGTTAATTGAGAAATTAACAATTACTTGAATAGCAGTAAAAAATAAACATATGCAGCAAAAAATGAGTAAGAGTGTTCAGTGGTGGAAATTTTAATTAGCAAGGAGGAACAAATGAAAGAATCACTACAATAATAAAAACTACTTGGAACTTAGATGTGTTGGCTATTTTATAGTCTCACGCAGTTTTTTAGGAGTAGATATTGCAAAATTAGCTTCAGAAAGTTTGTAAAAAATATCTTAGACCTATCTATCAGAGACAGTACTTGTGTTAATTCTAGGACAGATCCTATTTGCCCTAGACATTTTTAAGATATTTTAATTGGTTAAAAATTTCAGTAAAATAAAATAAAATATAAAATTAAAATTATTTGAATTTTTCAATGAGGATTTATTTTTAGACCTGCAATTTTGTATATGTTTAAAGAAACCAGATTGCATATACACCTGTTAATTAGTCCACACTAGCTGAAAGAATTCAGGACCTCAACATCATAAAACCTTAAGTACATTTCCCTGAAGCTACTCCTATTTCCTATTGTAAAGAAAACATCTATATCGTGTTTTCAATGTCACAGAATTACGTTTCATGTTACTTCAAAATCTAATTTTTATATTGGTTTAAAAATTCCAGAACTTTTGAAGAATTCTCACTCAAAAGATGCCACGGGAATTAGTCTTCTTGTCAACTAATGATAATCACTGTAATAGCTATCTATCTGTACCTATACCCACAGTATGTTGCTATTTTCTGGAAAGAGACACTGTTCTTATATGTGATGCAAAATGAATGCCCCAAAAAGCATGACAAAACTTGTCTGTAATGCACCTTAACAAATAAATGTGTTCTAGTAATTGGAAGGTCTGTCGAAGAGAAAAGAGGAGCTCTGAGACAGATATTTCATTTAAACTAGGTGCCTTGGGTAAGTCACATGTTTAAAATTGAGAAAATAAATTCTTATTACATTAGAAAATAACTAAACAGCAGACATATGCAAGTGCACTAAATCTAGAAAAATGAGGACAACAGTATCTCCTTCTTCTTGTAGTATTCTGGAAATCTTCTAACAACTGTAATAATTCTACTGTACATTCATTTAATGGAGCAAGGAAATGAGAGATATTAATTATCATAAACAGCCACATAAATGTTTATAGCAAATAGCTGGCAAAAAAAAAAAAAAAGGGAATTGCCTTGGAAAAACAATTCAAGCAACTTGGAAACACAAAGCTGTCAAGCCTAATTAGTGTAAAATTCAGAAGCCTACTTCCCCTATAGGATACTGCATATTTCTGCTTGGTAATGACAAAAGGGTCATGTAACTCTGGCATTATGTAGGACACCAAACCTTGAAGACAGAAGTATGACATGTCATTTTTTGTCCAACATAATGCTTCAGTGCAGAGACCAAAGGGTCCTCTAGGGACCTGGAATGCACCTGATAATTTTGCGACTGATACCTGACACAGTTAATACTTATCTCACAGCCCCATAAGTACACCACTACAAATGATGTCAAAAGTGCACTTTCACAATCTGTTCTTTGTTATTGAGTGGTTTTGAATGTTTTCTGAGGTAATTTATGGAGAATTAGCACAAAATGAGAGTAAAGTTCCGGTGAAGGACTATCAAGCAGATCATTAACTTGAATATGATTATTGATAAAAGAAAAAAAAGGCCATTCAGCAAATAAAGGTCATAGGAAGGAATCAACACAGGCCACTGTGCAATGCTAAGAGTGAAGTGCTATTTCAGCAAATTCACTGACATAAGCCACTTGATAGATATTTTCCTGTTTATTCTAAAGAATTAAATTCCACGTGGTGAAAAAGCTGCTTTTTACTGTCCTTCTCTGTTGTCCGAGTACACTCAGAGTTAGCAAAATATCTGTGGATTACTAACAAATCAGTGTAAGTGGCCAATCCATCTCCATGGTTTTGGACTCATTGTATCTTCCTAATTTATCTAGATGTGGATGAATGATGATGATGCAAACTAGGACTCGATGACATGTATACAACAGATTACTTTTTTTTGAAATCTATGTGGTTAATAGTAATGGGGGGGAAGGAGACTGGGAGAGGGTTGGTTGTTGTTTGCTGTTTTGATTTTGTTAGTTCAGGGTTTTTTCCCCAGACAAAACACTTAAATGTAATCTGCTCCCATTTTCAATCCTACCAAGTCTTGGAGAGTATAACATATTCCTGAGGAGACACTGGATGTAATTGCCTCTTCATTCAAACCAGTTTTACACTTACTCAAGCATACTTACTTCATATAGATCTGTGTGGAAAGAAAATCAATCCTCTGGATTACCCCACAGTTTGGACTGGAGAAAATTTTTTTTCAGCAGTTAACCCATAACTTTTTTTTCTCATTTCACAGCTTTATTTTTCACAGCACCTTTGCTGGAAGCATTTGCATTCCCTGATTTGCAAACTACCTGCATTGCCTGTTCTCAGAGTGCAGTGAATAGCTCATATGAAGAACAAATACAGAGTTATGTATCAGAAGTTCTACAGCATACTGTATTTTATTAAATAATAGAACCAAGCATTACACTATAATGCCATTTATGTGCTAGTGTTACTTAATCTTTATGGGAAATTAGGCATTTTGTAGAATGCCATATTTTAGCAATTATAGTAAAGTAACTTTTCATTTTGCACTGGTGCTTAACTAACCTTATGCCAAAGACAAGTACAGTTGCCTTAACCTTTGATGCTTTTTACCTTCCATGAGAGCCATGATGAATATTTTTTAAAGTATTTCAGGACAAGCCACAAAGAATAAGGATTTACATAAAGTCACACTCAAAGATAGTGGCATATGCATGGAGAGCTTCAGTTTCAGAAGCCATTAGTAGCAGAGCAATGATCTGAATTTCTGTTCTGAGTAACAAACTTCTGGAGGAGGCTGAAGGATATTCTGTGAAGTCACTATGCAGTTATCTGAATGGGACTATTAAGACTTTTGCCCTTCATTTCCGATTCTGTTAGACAAAATCATATCAGTACCACAAAAGCACGTTTTAGATGCACATTTTTAATATCTAACAAAATAGGAATAATGCAAACACTATAGAAAAAGCATATCATGGCACAGGGGAAATAAACAGGGATACAAACGTATTCAAGGATCTTTCAGCATTGTCTGCAACATTTCAGTCCAATGGTTCTTGCATTCATGAGTGATGTGGAGATATCTTTTAATGTTTCTTTAAAAGGATGAACTCACTATCTTTTGTGGGTACAATCAATAAACACATGAGCTAAGAAAGCTGACAAAGCTAATATTTATGTGTTTAAAGACACAGATTGTATTGGAGGTTTAAGAGCTTTAATAAACTTTTGGGTTTCCCTTTCTACCCAACCACCCCTTCTTGTGTCTTCTTTTTACAAATTTCACTTATCTCATTCAGTTATTGCTTTTTTAAGATATAAATGAGTGGATGTAAATACATTTATTTTCTCTGGGAAAAGTTTCACAGGACCAGAGCAGTAAACTTACTTTAACTGAATTGTAGGAAGATCATATTTCTAGGTCCTAATAAAAACAATTGGTTCAGTTTTTTTATCATGTGAATCACTGTAATTGTTCCTTATTTGTGATAAAATTACAGTGGAAATGTGGCAGTCACTCCCATTCAATCAAATCTTAACAAAATAGAGCCTTTATATATATCACACATTTTTCCCCTGAGAATGTCCCCCGACAAGAAGAAGGAATATTACAAAATTTTTAGCAACTGTACTCCACTTACTTATTTTTAGCTATTTAAAAATAAGACATATATTGCCTAAGCATCTACTGCCTCCACACAGAGTATGGAAAGAGAAATAAAAAAGAAGGCCCTCCTGTGGGAAAAAAAGCACCTATTGTAGGTGAAATGATGACTTGTCCTTGCCATCAGACATGCCTCCTAGACAACCAGTCTAGACACAATACTGAACTTTTAAATAACTAAACTGAAATTAGATTGCATTACCCTTGGGGTACTCACTGCTGAAGTGGTAAGCTTCCTGAAGGAAGCCTGTTATTCTCTGTTTTCCAGTTTTCCATTCTAAAGTCATCAGAATTCTTACTGGTATCATGGAACACTGTATAAAAGAGCTAACTATTATGATATGTTCAGCTGTTTCAGTAGTGGGAACTGTATACCTGATCATCAATAAAATGTCAAAGAACTTGGCATTTTTTTCTGGAACGCAGAGTTTGGTACATTCTAGAAAACAGAACAGAAAATGGCAAGCTTTTATCTTTCCTTTTGTTTCTAAAGAAGCCCAAAGTATTTAATTTACTGAAATATTCAGCAGGACCAGACAAATTGAAGGACAAAACTTATAAGAAATTTATATAGATTGTAATGAAATGCTGGAAGCAAGGAAAAGAAAAGAAAGGGTTCCACTTTCTTCCTTTGGGATCAAAAGGAGAGGAATTCTATCATCTGTTATAAGTTTGGAAGCTCTGTGTGACTGTTTAGTACGCAGTCTGAAGAGAGAATCAATCTAGATAAGGCTATTCTCGGAGATTTGATTTTTAACTTCATTTGTGATATTGCCTTGGTTACAGAAATTAATGTCAAGTAGGCAACAAGGGGTTCAAGGATAATGTCAGTCAAGCAGACTATCTTCCATATGGGAAACGCTGTCAAAGGAAGACAAGAAAGTGCAGTCGAAAAATGTTTTTGCTGTTTTTTTGCCAAAAAACATTCTTCAGGTAAACATCACCCTACAGCAAATAGTGCATCTCTGAAAATATTAAATGAACATTGTCTTGCAAAAATATATCTAAAATTTCTCTGTATAGTTTTGTATTTGTATGCATGTATACAAACAGATATCTGATCTCTGTTATGAGCTACACACTAAGCCAAACTCAAGTATCCCTGTTCTGTATCATGAAATGATCAAGAGTGCTTATGAAAAAATGGCTGGACTTTAAAAGCACTGTAACAGTGAGGAATTTCACTGAGAGGTGAAAACATGCTTCAGTATCCTGGGACTTGGGAATGTAGGGTTTCACTCGTGTCTTTACGTATTCCTGATTTAACAGTGAACAAGCAACTGGAAACTAGGTCTTCCTCACCAGAGTGTTACAGTGACATTTTAGTCATAAGTTTTAGGACATTGGCTGATTTCAGGAGAACTGCAGACTAATTTCTTATGCAAAATATCTGGACAGAGAGCAGTTTTAAAAAATTATTCACAGTCACCTGCAGAGTCACAGAAATTAATATGTTTCTTGAGCTAAACATCACTCGGTGTTTATCAATACATACAAACTTCAAGTCACCTTAAAAATATTTCTCTTCAGTGGGTTGTTTATATTAATTCTATCGATTCTGTGGAGTTTATGTTGTTGTCAGCTGATAGGATTAAACATAATGATTCAGATGATTGATGTGCCTCAGATTTATTTCATGCTGTAACACAGGAAAGAGCAGGTAACAGGAAATTCTCCTCTCTGTTGACCGAGTGTCAGTCACATCATAGGTCATTCACCTATAGACTAATTTGATCAGAGAGAAAAAGGACTGTGGTTTATTGCAAATAGTTGGGGAGGAAACGACAAAAGATAGAAGTTCCCATATCTTTACATAAAAGTATATATTCTTTCTTTTACATTTCCTGGATAAAATGATGAAATATGCATGACAGGAGGAACTAAGACATTTAACTCCTAGCAAGCCATCCTAATCACTAGGCTAGGGGCCCATGGTTATTCCTGAAACATTTCTTTCAAGTCATGAATCTCAAATTATTCCATATAACCTAAACAAATATAGGTGGGGCAGACTAAGGACTGTGTTTGAGATGCCTGCAACTGCCTGTATCCCTGTGGATTTTGAGATGAGCAGCAGCCCTGAACCCTCAGTCATTAGAAATGAATCTACTCCCTACCCTGGTGAATGTTTCTAACTGCTGAATGAAAGGAAGCAGAAAACTCTCTCCTTTTTTTGTTGTTGTTTTGGTGTTTTCTTCTGGTTTGGGTATTGGTTTTTTTTTAATGTATCCTAATCCATTACACATGCTCTGATAACACTTAACAGATTGCTTATTGCCTATAAAACAGCCAAATCCTTCAAATTGTGAAGCCCAAAGAGGTTGGTGCTTGAGCTGGAATTCAGCTGTTCCGCACACTTATCTCTGAAATAGGCTTTTAATAGCCAGGGATGAAACAAAACTTGGCAAGCAGCTTAAAGAGGAAGTGCCATATAAAGTCAAGCAATAAATAGATGGAGCAGCATGAACAGCTATGCAAATTTCTGATGTACAGAGGGTTGTGCTTTTAATTTTTTAAAATCAGTGTTACTTACAATTGTCTCCCCTCTCTAGGAGCTACAACTATTGTATAAGTGGCCCTTAGTATAAACATTGTAAGGCCATTCTTCAGACTGTGGGGTTTCCTCCCCTGATTTTATGTTTTACTTAGGAGTATGTAGCCTGTCAATAAAATAACTGTTAAAACAAAAGTACTATGACCATTCAAAAATATTGATTTGCAAATGAAAAAATAATTGCTTTTTTTCTTTCGCCTTGAGCATCCACCCTATAGCATAAGGCCTGATTCATACAAAAGGTGCTTTACTATGAGGGAGATGAAAGCCTAAAACATGAATTATTAGGGAAACTTTATCACAAGTACTGTGAAGCATTGGAACAGGTTTGGGAAAAGTTGTAGACTTCCCATTTGGGATTTGATGCTGGCAATCCCATACCGCCATGAGTCTGCTCTAAACAGTCTAACACAGCTTGGAATCAGCAATTTCATCTGAACTGCTGAGCTCTACACACAATAAGGTAAAATTCTAATATGCCCAATATTGTGAATAATATAGCAACATGGTCTATTAGTTCAACTTTTCTGGCCACTTCCTACTTAATTTTGAGTGAGGGTTAGGATGTGCTTTTCAACCAATGTAGAAGGAACAAAGTGAAAGTCGAGTGAAGAAAAAAGACTTGGGTCAAAGTATTCAGGACACATCTCAGAAATACTCATTATTCAGGTCATTGATCTTGCTACTTTGTTTTCAGAATAGGACTGAGTCACCAAAGAGCATTGAATATTTTTTTTCCAGCTTGCAGCATTCACAGAGAGCAGTATTAATGCAATCTATATTCTCTGACTTAATCAAGACCCAATCTTATGCTCTTCATTCAAAGGAATTTTCAATTTAAGGTCCTGAACTTTCAATGAGTCTATTCGAAGAGGTCTCTGTCCAGGCAGATAGTGAAAATGCAGACCTCAACTGCAAACTGGATTAGTTTTGTAATCTCATTGTTTTGAAAATCTTAGAAAAATATTGAAATAAAAAGGTGGCATGTTTTGTTTTTTAATTTATCTGTTGGAGTGCTTTTTAAATACAACAGCATTTTTATCAACCAGAGGACAGAACAAGGACTTCTTAAACAGCCTCTGATATTATCAAATGAATGTGTTGCTCACCAAGACAGATATGTGTATATCTTGCCCTGGGACCCCAACTTTCTTTTGTCTTAGATGAATTTTGGCTCTAAGAGTCATCCAAGTTTATGAATTCAAAATCATTGTTCAGAGTAAGAAACAGTTTCAGAGCCCTTTAGACATTCTGCTATAGATCCTTGGCAAAGTTTAATTTTTAAACGTACCTTTAAAAAAAGATTATTTTGAAAAAAGAGATTGAAAGAAAGTCAAAATAAAGCACAGAAGGGAACTTAGATTTCTTAGTTCTCAAGCTGTGACATAAACAT
>VZTN01013025.1:525144-539743 GCA_013400515.1 Erpornis zantholeuca | reverse complement strand
TCTCCGTGGCCTCCTCTGGACTGTTACAAGGTGTCCATGTCCCTCTCATGTCAGCGGCCCCAGAGCTGGGTGCAGTACTCCAGGTGTGGTCTCCAGGATGTATTCAGGGCTGTACTGGTTTCTTAGCTGCAGCTGTTTGCTTTCCTTTCTACTGTCTTGGAATCATCAGACTTCAAGACTTCTGCTGCAGGAAGGCTGATGCAAATCCCCTTGGAGGCAAGAGAAACAGCTTATTTAAACTAAGAGCCAAAAGCTCAGGAAGAACAAATCCAGCAGAGAAGAGGGGTGCTAGCATGGGAAAAGCTCTGTTTGAAGTTCAGTATGATATTTGTACAAGAACAGGTTGGTGTAAACTGGCCTTGAGCACCTTCACACTGAGAATTAGTGGAAGGTTCTCACAGAGTAGAGGACTGGAGAGCACAAGGAGAGCTTGAAGAATGAAGTTCCAGAGAGGACTTGTACAGGTTGGCTGTGACAGCAGGAGGCTGGGCTCAGCAACCTGGCAGCCCTTACCCAGGTATGGATAGCCAGTGCTTAAGAGAACACTTGGTATGAAAAGTGCCTGCAAGCCAGGGAAGCATGCCTGACTTTCCCACACACTCCTCATTGTTTCTCAAGTGTAGTGATAAGAATTGTATTTTCTGCAGTAGACCCTGGAGAGGTTGCAACATGGAAAAACAGTCTCCAGACAATGAGCAGACCTTCTTGGGAGTTTCTTCTTTCCCCCATGGCACAGCCTGGTTCAGTGCTCAGGCTGAACTTCTGGCTGGTCCCTCCCCAGAGAAAGGACTCAGGCACCAATTTCAATTCCACACCACTGCCCTGGCTCTGGAGCTGTGTGACTTTCATGTTCAGCAGGAACTTCTTCCCCTTGGAATTATCTGCAGCAAAACATCCTTGCTGCCCTTGATGAGCTGGCTCTGAGCAAGAACCAGCCCCTTCTTCCAGTGTGATTGCCTCAGGGTTTGCTGTGAGGATCACAGGTCTCTTGCCTTCCTCCCTGCCCTGCCTTAGCAGATCTGATCTCATCAAGGACACAACGAGCTCTTGGGCTCAAGGTGGAGGCTTGTGCTGCTGGTGTGCCTGGGACCCCTTTCTTTTTCTCTTCCTTCCTTAAATGTTGAGTTTCCACTTCATCCCTGCTCCATTGGGGTCTGCTGGGCCAGCAGATCCTGACCACATCACTTCAGGGTCTCACTTTGGGGCAAAAGAGGAGCATTTGTGTCTGAGATAGCAGGGCACTGGCCTCCAGGCACTGATGGGGCAGGGGCAGTGTGCAGCCTGTCATGGTGACTGCAGGGCCAGGGAGGAGGGAGACATGGAAACCCAGTAGTGTTGCACTCTGCACAGCCAACTTGGGCAGTCTGGAGCTTGCTGTGTTGCAGAAGGATTTTTATGTTAATGGTCACAGCATGGGGTATGGTGAAAAGTATTTAGTGTGCTTAAAGGTGTTGCAGAAATCTCCTTTGCTCTTGGGTTTCTGCTCCTTTTCTCCTTGGCTTCAAGGTCTCAGTCATTCCAGCAGAGCTGGCTCACTGATCTCGGCTGTTGCAAGCAGCTGTGGCTCTTCTGGCTGCTGTGAGCAAATGCAAACTATTCCAAGAGTCATCACAGAGGGGAAAAAGAGTTGTGGTGGTACTTCCTGATTTAGCCAGGAAGAAGCAGCGTTAGGATCATTCCTGGTGTCCTCATATGCCAGTGATTTAAACTGTTTCTGAAAATGTGGCTTGCCAAACTCTTCCCAGACAGTGTGATAAAATGCTCCCATCTTGCAGCAAAGCTGCAGCCCTAAAGAAATGATGAATATTGTTGAGTTCTGCTTAGGCAGGTGGTTTGAGGAGCTGCTGTTTATCCTGTTTAAGGCTTCTCAGTATGCAGGAAGGTGGTGGATTTTTGGCAGCTCAGCAGACTCAGGTGTAGGTTCAGCCCTCCTTTATGGCTTTTTTGGTTGCTGCAAATACCTCACCTGCCTTGGGTCATTCAGACAGGATTGTCCAGCTGCTGGAGGAGCCTGCCCTACCTGCCAAAATACTTATCAAAAGCTCAGTGATAAATACCCCACAATGGGCTGTGCTGTTGGGAAAAGGTCTGGCAGCAGGATGTCACTGCCCTTGAGCCAAGGTCCGAGGTGCCAGCTGGAAAGCCATGATCAAATGGAGCTGTGGAAGAGCAAGCAGGAGACAGAGAGAGTTCTGGTTCCTGTCAGCACTGGACCTTCTGTTTAAGGTTTATTTCATCCTGTGGGACAGAAAATCCACTCTGGGAGGGGTCTTCAGCCTTCTTCAGCAACAGCTTTTTTCCATCAGTGGAGAATATCAGCAAGTGACACTTTCCTGGCCACCCTGTCACCTGCCTGCATTGGGCTGAGGTCCTTGGCAGTGGTGCAAGTCCTCCTAGCAGTTTCTTGTATGCTGGAAGCCCCTAAAGCATCTGGGAAGCCTTTTTAGACAAGCCTGCTTTGCATTGATGGTGTGCAAGCTGATTTTCTCTTACCTTTAAAAGCTTTTTGCTTTAGACCTGGTCCAAACCTGCTGCAAGCGGGCAGAGATGATATTTCCCCACCACCATCTCAGTCATGTGGATCTTTGTGTAAGCTCCTGCTGGAAGCAAATTTGGGTTTTGGCAGAGTAAGTGTCCACATGTGCTGCTGGATACATAGCTGGTGATCTCTGTGCTTCTTGTTCACTATGCAAGGTGCTCATGTGGAAATTTCTGTCACCGGAATGCTGAGGGTTGTGCCAATCCCAGTAGTGTGGAACAAAACCAGAGTGGGAATGAACTCTGAAAATCCAATTGTGAAAAGACCCCAGATGGATCTGGGGATGAGTCCAGTCACCTTCTACCTACACAGAAGCTGTAGGCAGACTGAGGAGGAAAAGAAAGAATGCTGTTGGAGGGTTGTGAGGGGTCCAGGTCTCCTTGGTCTGAGAAGCTGAGCATGGAGCTTTTCACTCCTTGCTGTGGGAACCTGGGGTACATAATGGTACAAAAGGGCTTTGTGAAACTAAAAATCAAGAGCTATGGAGATAATAGGGTGTTGACAACCATCTAGGCACTTTGTTCTCTAAGTAGGCTGCAAATGGGAAGCTGTTCATTTGCTGAGTTGAGGAAATTAAAATTCCGTGCACGTTATTCCAAAGGAGACTTTAAAAAAGCCTGACAGATCTTACTTGGATCTGTCTGCAGAGATGGAGCCAGCTCCCTCTCTGTGTGCATGGCTGAGTGCTGTTCTCTCTGGGGCAGAAATGGCAGTGACAGAGTGAATTTGGGATGTGTGCTCTGGAAACGTGGTGTCTGCAGCATGCCAGTGCTACTTGGAAGCAGTGGGAGGTTATCTGGCAGCACGAGGAGCTGGCCAGGGGTTGAGCAGCCTTCTTCCTTTCCCTGCTGAGCTGCAGCACAGCTGGGCTCCAGACCCAGCTGGGCAGGAGGGAGATGGAGCAAGGCACGGGCAACTTGGTCTCAATATCTTCTGACCTCTGGAAGCTGGACAATCTTCACTCTAAACATGTGTGCTGGAGCTGTGGTGTGGCTTGGAGGCTCAGCTGGCACACAAGGTGTCATGTTTTGCCTTTAGAAATTGTGGTCTTGACCTTCCACCCTGCTGAGAACGTTGGGGTGTGTTTTTGCTGAAGTTCTATCCTTATTCCTATTCAAAGAAGATCCAGGCAGAAGCTGCCAGCAAGCTTAAAAACTCTCTCCTCCTCAAGCATATTCCTGGCAGAAATAATCGTCACAAACTAGGTCTTGGGTCTGTTTCTCTTGGCTGAAGGAATTTGTCAATCCAGAAATGAAGCAAGTAGACTTTATTTATCTTGCTGGCCATTTGTCTTGGAAGGGGGTCATCAAACCCTTTGCTTCATTATTTCCTGACTCTCATTAATTCTCACACACAGCCTTGGAAGCTGAAAATCAAAACAAATAGAGGAAAAATTAAAAGAAAGCTCAGAGTTTTGGGGTTTTTTTTCAATATGCAATTAAAATGTGATGTATCCTGCTAGTAGATATTTCTGGATTGGGTCCTTGAGAAGCAGTATCGTTGGTTTTCTGGGATTTTCTAAGTATGGGAAATCATTACTTCCTCCCTATTTTTCCTCTGAAAATCTAGGAGAAACTGATACTTTTCTTCTCCAAAACAAAAACAACCTCCATTTCTTTTTGATTATGAAGTTTTTGGACTGTCCTAGAAATGAGACCACAAAAAATTATGGACTCTAGGTATGAGCTCCAGACTTTCCTTGAAGGAAACTGAAGATGCTCCCCCCCACCCCCCAGATGCTTTTGCCTTTCTGTAAACTCACCTTCAGGTCCTACAGACCTGACTGTGAAGGGCTTTGAAGGACTGTCAAACACTAAGTCAACCCACCTGACTTGCCTTTTGTACCCTTTTCCCTTCTATTTTTGTGCATTTGAGCTTTTCTGTGGGGGTACAGATGTGGAGGTGTTGGAGGGCCAGTGAGGACAGAAGAAACAAACTTCACCTGGAGAGTGACTGCCTGGGGTGGAAGCACTGGGCAGTGAGGCTTGGGGATACAGTTCAGGAATCAGAATTGTTCTAGAAGCAAGAATCTGAATTGTTATAAAATTATAAAATTGGTCAGGCTTTGAGAGTTGCTTATTCCAAAAGAGCTGAGAGAAAGGCAGACAAGGTCGAGGCACACCCAGTGCATTCCGGGAACGGCTGCTGTTCCATGAGGGGGAGAGCAGTGCTAGTGCCAGCTCCAGATGTGACTTTATTATGAGGATTCAGGTGCCTTTGTGGCCCAGATGCCAGTTTATCATTCCTGTGTGCTTCACATTTCATGTTAATGATTTTTTTTTTGTCAAATTGAGGTGTATGACACACACAAAGCTTCTGCACAGGCTCCTCTCAGTTCGGCTCAGGGGTTGGCAGCAGCAAGGATTGTAAGGCTGGGGTTTGGGAGGACTGGGAGCTTGTGTTTCCCATCTGTGGAGCACATCTTCCATTTCAATGGATAAAGGAGCAGCTCCACAGGTACATGAGGGTGCTCCATGGTCCCTGACTCATGCCAGGACAGGTGTTGGGAGTGTCTCAGCTCTCTCCTTCCCTGTGCTGAATCCAGGCTTCTTATAGGGAGGACTGGGCTGAAAGCTGAGACTTTCCATTGCCAATTTAAGATCTCTTTGCTTATGCTGGGGCCTTGCTGTAGGGGATGGCTGTTCCTGGAGGGACACCCCTGACTCAGGGAAGGCTGGGTCTGTGGAATTTGGTGCTCAATGATCTGGTTTGGTTTGCCCTTAGTCCTGCAGCTGCTGGGTTCCCTTTCGTCCAGTGCTGCCTTCCCAGCTGGATTCCTCCTCTCTCAGCACGAGATCTTCTCCTCCTCCCTAGTTCCCATTGCAGGCATCTTGTACTGTGATTCTGCCAAGTCAGCTTGGAGTGCCTGTTGTCACTTGGAATGTCCTTGACTGCAAAGAAGAGTGACAAGAAGTCAGAAAAATAACGGGAGAGTTGGAGAAAGGCTCTGCTGAGGACAATTCCATAAATGCTGTCTGTGCCCAACCAGTACCGAGCAGCAGCTCCAGACTCGTGTGCCTGCAGGACCAGGCACAACCTACTTTCCTTGTGTCTGTCCTCAGAAATGCTCAGGTTCAAGAAAAGCTCACTTGCTGGGAGATGCTGTGGACCTGAGGGTGGCCAGCAGTCTGGCTGTGCTCCTGGGTCCTGCCAGCCCAGCTTGGGGCGAGGTGGAGGCTCCTCAGAGCTGCTCCCTGTCTTCCCTGCCTTGAGTCGTGCCTGTGCTGCTGCCAGCACCATGTGCTGCACCTCAGGAGGTGACTGGGAAGTGAGCCATGGATGTGGGTGGTGTTCAGGGACAACGGATGTGAACCTGAGGATGCTGTAGGTGCCTCTGGCCTGAAGAAAGGCTTCTCTGTCAGTGAGGCAGTGGCAGTGGGAAACACCTTCAGCAAAGTCTGGATGGATCCTAGTCCTGAGAGCTCAGTCTGTGGAGATGCTGTGGTGCTTACTGGTATCAGTCAGCTTCTTGTCAGCAAAGGGCTCACAATAAGACAGGTTCTGGAGAAGAGGGGTGTGCTTGAAAATTCCTTCCTGTCCTGCTGCCACCTCACCACTGACTGCAGCTGTTCTGTGTAAGGGGATAGAAAAAAAAGTGTGTTTCTGCCTCAGGGAGTTTGTATCAGATTTGTGACAGGAGAAGGGTGTACTTTGCTCTTCCAGATACAGCCACCAGGGCAGTTCCAGTTCTTCCTCCTGTGTAGAGACTGCAGCTTTGGAAATTATTTGGGGGATACCAGAGCCAAAACAGGAGTGAAACCTTCCCTAATGACCTGGGACTGCCTTAGCACAGCCCTGTTGTCTCAATTTTTGCCCTATCATCACACAAATGGTGCAGCTGGAGCAATGTTCTGTCCCTTTGCTTCTTTGTTTCTGCATGTGGGGGTCTTTCAGGGGTTGTCCTGGCCCTTTCACATTTCCTACTGTGAAACTTCCTGATTGCTTCTGATTGTCTTCCACCAGGGAATTCTCTTGGTGTATGACATCACTAATCGCTGGTCCTTTGATGGGATAGACCGATGGATAAAGGAAATAGATGAGGTAAGTGAATGGAAGAACATACACAGTGATCTATAGCAGAAATTTGGGGAGGTATCACCCGAGGTGTTACCTGATATGGGGACAGGAATGGCTCCACTGTGGAGAGGACATGATGGCAGTGCAGTAATAAGTGGAGCAGAGCAATAAGTGTCTGCCCTCCACCTCTGTGTAAATCTGGAGTAGTAGGAAAGGGCTCGGAATGGTCAAGAAAGACAGGAAAGTTCCCTCAGAAATGAATGGACTGGGAGGTGACAAATTAGTCATCTCCACCACACAGAGGTGCTGCTGGGCAGTCCCTCAGCCACAGAGCAGCTTCTCCCTCTATTCCCTTCACTGCTTTTCCAGCTAAGCAGAACGCTGGGCGTAGCCATGATTTCAGCACTTCTTTCCTTGTTCCAGCACGCCCCAGGTGTCCCTCGGATCCTGGTGGGGAACAGGCTGCACCTGGCCTTCAAGCGGCAGGTGCCCACGGAGCAGGCGCGCGCCTACGCCGAGAAGAACTGCATGACCTTCTTCGAGGTGAGCCCCCTGTGCAACTTCAACGTCATCGAGTCCTTCACGGAGCTGTCCCGCATCGTCCTCATGCGGCACGGCATGGAGAAGATCTGGAGACCCAACCGAGGTCAGTGGGCAGGAGGGTGCTCCCTGTGCCTCCCTCTGGGCTCACACGGAGCCCTGGGGCTGTGGCTGCCCGGGTGGGAGGTGTGCAGCTGTGGGAGCTGCATCCATCTGACGTGGAGAAATGCCTCGGGCCAGACAAGCTGAAGCTGAGGCACAAGCTGCCTGTGCTGATGTGGGGATGGGCAGCTCCAGAGGGTGGTGCTGCGTGTCTGGGATCTAAAGTGCTCTGGGGCATCCTCCGCCTTTCCACTTACTCTGGATGAGGCTGAAGGCAATTAAGCTCCCAGCTTAAAAGTACTTCAATCAAAGGGCTGTGTGGGATAAATCCAAGTGCAAACACCTTGCTCCTTGCCCTTGCCTGAGCCTGTCTTCCTTGTTTTGGAAGGAAGCAGAGTGAGCCCAAGGAGCTGAAAGGGTCTCATCCCTGCTGTCAGCATACAGCTGTATGGGCTGGGTTATCCCATATATCCAAGCATGTGTGCCACAGGCAGGCAAACCACGAGCAGATTCCATGTTATGTCTCAGCCTGTTGAGTTTGAAGCAAAATAATCTCAGCTCCCACATTATTCCTGGCTGGAGGTAGCAGTGTGTCACACTGTGGTCTGAGCAGCAGGAGATCTGTGTTCCTGGGATGACCTGCTCTCATATGGATCTTCAGCTCCTGCTCACTAGGGTGGGAAAATCCTGTTTGACAGCCCCACTCCTGTCCCCAACCCGGCTGCTGTGCCACAGTCTGCAGGTCAGAGAGATGGTGAGCAGGGTTGAATTCACAGACCTTGCCTGAATCTCTTTGAGAGGATTCGTAACTGCAGGCTGCCCGCTTGGGAATGGAAAGGGTGAAATGAGACGGCCTCAAGTTGTGCCAGAGGAGGTTTACATTAGATTTTAGGGGAAATTTCCTCACCAAAAGGGTGATCAGGCACTAAAACAGGCTGCCCAGGGCAGTGGTGGAGTCACCATCCCTGGAAGTGTTCAAAAAAGATGCACATGTGGCACTTGGGGACATGGTTTAGTGGAGGCATTGGCAGTGCTGGGGCAGTGGTTGGACTCGATGGTCTTAGAAGGCCTTTCTAACCTAAATGATTCTGTGATTCTATGGATGGGGGCTCCCTACCAGGGAATGGGGATCTGCCTGCTCGGGAATGGCAGCGGGGCTCTGGCCGCGGGCAGGCAGGAGGATAACGAGTGCCCTCGTGTGGCCGCTGGCTGGGAATCCCCCGGCAAGGAGAGGGACTTCCCACGGCAGGCTCACATGGTGCCCGCTGAGCTGGGAGGGTGCTGGGAAGCTGGAAAGGGCAGAGTGGTGTTCTGGGTGTTCTGCCTTGGAGGGGTCTCTGTGGCTGGGGGGTTCTACAGAGGGCTGCCCCCTGAGCAGGTCCCAGGTGCCACTGTCCTGTTTCCTGTTGCCTCTTTCCCAGGCACATCCTGGTTGCCAGAGGATGAGTTGAGAAGCCAAGTGTCTGTCAGGAACGTGAGGCAGGCCCTGCCAGCCCCGAATACTGAGCAGAGCAGGGCTGGCAGTGCCTAACCCTGTGTTCACACCAAAGCTGGTGTCTAGCAAAGCACAAACCTCCAACAGCAGAGCTCACCTTGATTTCCCAAGCCTTTGTCCTAAATACCCTGCTCCCTACTCCTTGCTCCTGTGCAGTCATTATTGACATACCTCCCTGAGGAGCTGGAGCTGTGCAGCATAAGGAATAGCTGTGGGGGAAGGGCAGCCCAGGGGATCTCCTGGTCCTTGACCGTGTGGTCCTTTCTCCCACCAGTGTTCAGCTTGCAGGACCTGTGCTGCCGAGCCATCGTGTCCTGCACCCCGGTGCACCTCATCGACAAGCTGCCCTTGCCCGTCACCATCAAGAGCCACCTGAAATCCTTCTCCATGGCCAACGGGATGAACGCGGTGATGATGCACGGCCGCTCCTATTCCCTGGCCAGCAGCGGGGGCGGGAGCAGCAGCAAAGGGAACAGCTTGAAGAGATCCAAATCCATCCGGCCTCCCCAGAGCCCCCCACAGAACTGCTCACGCAACAACTGCAAGATCTCTTAGCAGGATGGGCACCCTGAGCTTGTGTCGGATCCACACCCACCCACCGATGTACAGCTGTTTGCACACCGAACCCTTTTCCACTGGATCCTTTCGGGTGGGCCACGGTTGCTTTTCCAATGGCACGCACAAGTGTTAGGAATGTGCTCACGTTTTGGCTTGGCATAGGAAGAAACATGGTGCCGGCCGGATCCCGCAGCGCTGGCGGGGACAGGATCTGCCAAGTGACCCTCCAAGAATGCTTTGGGCTTTGCCTCTTGGCCTGGGGTGGAAAATTCAGCAGCTGCCGGTTTGGGGAGGGGGGAAGGGGAAAAAAAGCTCATCCAGTCTCAATGGAGTAATGGATTTAATGGAAGATTGAGAGGCTTAAGGGAGTAGGCAAGGAGAGTCTGTGCTGCAACTTTAACTCTTGGCCTCCTGAACAGATTGCTGGTGCAATAGTGATCATTGGATGTAGACAAAAATAAACAAGGACAGGGGACTAATGACAGTTTTCACCGGGATGTTAACCTGCTGTTGCCAAAAAAACCAGAAAACAAGGCAAGAGTTGGCCAATTGGAAAGGGGACGGCAGTACTCTGTCGTCGCCTTCGCTTATTTATGTAAATATTATACATATATATAAATATCACTTGTTTTTTAAGGGTTTTTTTAAGAAGCAGTCAGGGAAAATTTTATGCAGCCATGTAAATACAAGCACTGGATTGACTTTCCCAGTGTCAGCAAAGGGGACAAGTGGAGGATTTTCCAATGAAAACACATAAATGCTTTAAGAGACTTTCCCTCACCTCTGGGCTCGTGCTGGCATTTTTAAATACTCCGTGTGCAGAAGGAAAGGACGATTGGTGTGGAACGTGCCCCAAGCTGCTCTATTCCTGTCATTCCCTAGAACTTGTGAGTTTCAAAGGCAGGGTGGGATGGCAGTGCATGGAGAAGCAGAGCAGCGAGGCCAGGCAGGAGGAAGAGGCAGCTCTGGGGTCAGACTGATGCCTTGCTCACTTTGTGCTTTCTCATCTGGGATTGGGGAGCAGAGGGTGGAAGCATTGTGCCTAAAGCAGAGGAAAAATGCTGAATTTTGTTCCTTATTGCTGCAAAGCCTCAGCCATCGCTTCTAGTGCCCTCCATCCACGACAGCACCCCATGTGACAGCCCCTGGATCCTGGCTGCTTCCAGCTTTGCTTTCCCAAAGATGCTGCCTGAGCTCGTGCTGCTGTGGCTCCTCCTGGATGAAAGTGGGAAAGGGCAGGAGCGGCTTTTCCCACTGGAGTGTGAAGGAGCAGGGACTGGGAAGGTGGAAGGTTGGGGTGGGGAAACGGCAATCTCCAGGTCCCTTAGTGGCAAAATCATTTAGCTCTTGGGGCAATCTCAGGAGGTTGGGAGAGCAAACTGCTTTGCTCCATGGGATGGCTCCTGGGTCTTGGAGGGGCAAGAGCTTGGGATGGATCTTCTGTCAAGCAAGTGCACCTGCTTCCCTGGCTTCATTTCACAGCTGACCTGTGCTGGAAATTCACCTGGAAACTGATAAATAGCACCCAGCCCTTATCCCAAAAGCTAAGGGAGCCTGGCAGTGGGGCTGGGCTATGGTGGCAGGTTCTCATAAGTGGCCAGGGTGTGTAGACTGTGAGTAGCGTGGTAGGAAGTGTACAGTGCTGCCATCCCCTCCTGGTACCAGCAGCTCCTCAAGGCCTGGGCTTGCTCTGCTCCCCCTTTCCAGGCAGCCTGGGGCACTGCATGGGCAGAATGAAGCCGCTGCAGCGGCCGACGGACCCGCTGTGTCCAGGCAGCAGGGACAGCAGGGACACGTCCCCCTGCGGGGACATCACTTCCCTTGCTCCCAAGCCGACCTGGGAGGTGCCAGAGGCGTCCCCCTCCCCTCTCTGCAGAGCACAGCACGGGCAGGTCTCTTGGCTCGGCTCTCTTTTGTGCTTTATCGCCCAGCTCAAGTGAGCGAGGACAGAATTAAACCCCAGGCAGGTGGAGGGGGAGAGGAATCCTTTGTAGTGGTGCTTTGGCTCGAGAGCAAAGCCGCGGCAGGGCCGTGCCGGTGGCACGAACGCCGGGGGATTTGGAGAACCTGTCTGGGATGGCTGGCACCTGTTTCCCATCACTTAACACGCAGCAGAAGACAATCGCTGGCTCAGCAGCACGGGGATATACGGCCAACAGGTGACGGGCATCACCCCCGGGCACCGCAGGGCCCCGGCGCCGGTGTGCGGGACCAAGAGGGATAAAGGGATCCTCCCTGGAATCACCGAGCTGCTGCATGTCTCGAAACTCTGCTTTGGTTTGGCTGTGCCACGTGTGCCACCTCCCCACGCTGTTTCCCTGTGGTTGGTTTAGGTTTTGTCACTTGTAAAATCTCACGGATCCTGTCTGGAGTGGGGATGGAAGATTTCCCTGGAGTGATTGCCCAGCAACAAACTTTTTTTTATTTTTTAATTTAAAAGGAAAAGATTCTTGCATCTGATGTCAACACTAGTGTGTAGCTGCTCTCCAACACTTGTACCATTCCTGAGTTGGGTTTTTTTGGACTATCCTTTTATTTTTTTATTCCTTTGTACAGTCAGTGTTGTTTAACTGATTCTACATGGTTTTGTTTTGTATAAATTAAAGTCCTTTTGTTTGTTTTGAACTACCAGTTGAAAAGAGGAGAAGTTGTATCCGTTTTTGTGGGGGCTGGGAAGAGGTTGAAGAGAAAAAGGTTTTGCCCATGCCTGGGGATTTCAGGCTGTTTGTGGTAGAGGTGTGTATTCCCATTTCCAGGTCATCCACAAAATAACTCAAATTACATTTTCTGGGGAGCCATGATTCCTGGCTGTGGTGGCTTTTTGCCCTTTTGTGTAGATGCAGAAGATAAATCTGTTCTTGATTCTCACAGAACCACTGGTTTGGGGTAGTGGAGCCCTAAGAAAACACAAACTCCTCTCCAACAGGGTTGGTCCCGGAGGTGGCTGGAGGAAGCCAGGCTGTCCAGCAGTTTGCCAGGAATTGTGCCCAGTCCCTGCTCCATGGGGACAGGACAAGTAAAGTCAAAGCCTTAAATCCCTTTTTGGGTCTGGGTGATCCTGGGGGAGCAGCGAGTGCTATGGCAGCAGTCACCCCTCCTGCCCAGACTGCAGCAAGCTGGAAGCCATCCCAGGACAAATGGGACTGAAACAGAGAGGATGCTGCAGGGAGCTCGGAGCACCAGTGTCACACCAGGGTGGCTTTTGGAGGTACCAGGAGCCCCAAAGAAGGGGGATTTGATCCTGGGGTGGAGGGAGACTTCTTGTCTGATCCCCTTCTCCAAGCCCACCTCCCCTTGACCTCCCTTTTCCCCTGCCTTCTCACTTCCCTAGGATCAGATTTTCCACTTCGTACCAGACTGGCCACGCTTGTTTTAACAGCTTAAGTAGTAATTGCTGGGGCTGGGAGGGGGCAGGGGGAAATGAGATCGTGTCTGCAGCCTGGAAAACCCTGGAGCTAAGGTGAAAGCCTGGTCAGGGAAGAGTCACGCAGCCCTTTTTTTTCCCTTTTTCTTCGGGGGGTTCTGGAAGTGTCTGTTCCCTCTCACAGGGCCGAAACAAAGGCTGTGTGTGGTTTCAGGTGGGGTCGGGACAGCCGGAGCCCATTACGGCGGAGCAGCGGGGGCTGCGGGGCCGCAGCTGTCTGCTTGGGAAGAGCAGGGCAGGAAAACACTGCACAGCCTGAGCGGGGAGGGAAGGCTGGGAGAGCTGCAAGGCTCTCTGCTCCTTGGAGAAAGGAGGAGGGAGCAGGTTGTTCTGGGATGATTCAGGGCTTTGGTCATTGAGTGCGTTTCTCCACACCTGCCTTTCTGATGTGAGGTTTCTTGGGTTGGTCCCACTCTCCCACACAGGCTGGGAAGAGGTGGTGACCTTCATGCAACTGCAAGATGCTTGAAAATGAGGGTGCAGCTACCCATGGATGCATTGGAGGGGCAGGAGCCCACCTGGTGCAGCAGGTTATGGGAGCAGGGACACATGGCACAGCACCCTTTCCTCCAGGACATGGTGCTGAGCTAATTTGTGTCTTGGAGGGAGAAGATGAACCATAAAACCCTCATCTGTGTCTGGGATCTTTGAAAGTGACCCCAAAAATCCATGTTCTAGGGTGCAATTGGTGTCTGGACTCATGCAGGTGAAACAGTTTGGAACTCTTGAGATGGTGAAATTACTGTGGGCTGGGTCAGGGTGGGAAGAGTTGCTTTGTCACTCCCCTTCAGCTGAAGAAGCACTAGAAGAGGCTGGCTGGGGGTCCCCCGGTGGGGTGAAGGTCTCAGCCTAGATGGGGGTCCCAAGGTGTTGGTGAGGGTTTCCAGTCCTTGGGAGCCACATTTCCAACCACATAGCAGCTGCCATTCCTCCATCCAGCCTTGCACCACTGAGGTGAGGGTTCCTGGCTTGTCCCAGCCTCTCGCGGCTTCTGATCTTGGGAACACAGGCGTGAGGCACCTTGGGCTCTGGTGTGAAACACATGCCACTCTCTGGGGCTGCTCCTCTGGCTCTGGAAAGGGGCAGTGGGGCAAGAACCAACCCAGACCCCAGGCACCAGCGTTGTGCTGTGACCACATGGAGCCCAGCATAGGTGTAGGCAGAAGTTGGGCTCTTGGTCTTGTTCCCCCTTCCCTCCTGCACCAGCACCCTTGGAAGGACCCTGGGACACCCCAAAGTGGCTCTGTGCCCCTGGGCTGCATCCCTGGGGACCAAGGTGCCCTGCATCTGCCATGTTGTTTCCCAGCTGGAGCACGGTGGGTTTGTGGATCGGGACTCTCCCGGCAGTGGGTGCCTGGGGCCAGCTGGGTGGGTCTAGGGATGTCAGGCTGTGAGGGCACACAGTGTACAGGCCCCAGCAGCTCCCGGCTGGGCAATCCTGATGCAATTCCCTGTTTGCTAAACATCAGCCTGCCCAGGAGTGCCCTGGGGCAGCATACATTACCTCAGCATCCGCAGCTGGATGGACCACCCTTGGGTGGCTGCTCAGCTGTGGAATGGGATTCAGGGCACAGCCTTGGGACATGCTCCAGCCCTCCATGCATGGTCATGCCCAGCTGGTGACAGACCTGACTGTGCTTTGGGGTTTTGGGCCCCGGGGAGCCCCAGAATCGCCGTGGGCAGCCCAGAGCCAGCAGCAGTGCAGCCATTTGCTGGCCCGGGCAGGGGTGGCCATCACAGCACTGTGTCAGTGGTACTGGCTGGAGGTCACCGTGCTGGAGCTTTGTGGCTGCACCCTGATCACACCAGCGTGGGGTGTCGAGGGTCCCCCAAACCACCTGGTCTGGGGCAAAAGGGCTTCCCCAAGGAGCCACACACTGGGGAAGCACCAAACCATTACATGTGAAAGCAGCATGTGAAAGGT
>VZTN01013025.1:479827-516244 GCA_013400515.1 Erpornis zantholeuca | reverse complement strand
GCCAGCGCCGGCCCCGCCGTGTGACCGCCCGCCTTGGCCGCGGAGCCCACGCGGAGCTCGCCATCCCCTCTGCCCCTAAAGCCGGGGGACACTTTATGGGAGAATTCCAGCGTCCAGCGGCAATGCCTGGAACTGCTGAGTGGGTGCTGAGGGGTATTCCACTTTCTGGGAGGTGGTGATGGGACCCTTAAGGAGACCCTTTCCCGGCTGGAGGGCTGGGGTCAAAGCACGCCCAGGCAGGGCAGTGGGACCCCGCTGGTTCTGCACGTCATCTCCAGCTCCAAGAAATGGGTAAGAGACCCCCCAGCACAGTTCCTCTCCTTCCCAGGATCCCTGTAAGTCACTGGAGTGGCTTCTGCCACACTTGCCCTCCTCCTCCTGCCTGCTCAGTGCCTCTGGCTGTGGGGGCTTGAGGGTTGCTGCTCTCCCCAGCCCCTTCCTGCAGATCTGCAGTCCCAGTCTCTCCTGCCCTCCAAACCCATTCCTAGGGCCCCTTAGACTTTGTCCCATGAGGAACGTGGCTGTTGCAGACATGTCCTGCTCTAGAGCTGGGCAGAAAAGCCAAAATCCTGGGGTTTTGCATTAAATGTGCTCGCAGGTCTCATCCCAAGTTTTTTGTTTAGCTCTTGTGGGTATTGCTGCATCCAGGCAGGGAGTGGTTGAAGTGCCAGAGAGGATCCCAGCTCTGAGGAAGCCTGACCTGCTCCCACTTGGCTGAGGGTTACATCTCAGTCCTGGGGCACCTTGGGGATGTGCTGGGGCCAGAGCTGTTCCAGTGTACCCAGGTGGTTGATCTGCAGAGGATGGCACATCCTCTGTCCAGTACCTAACTGGGTTTCACTTCAATTTCTTGATATTGCTTCAATTTTGGTGGCAGATTCTTTATTTTAGGGACTGCATTTGGTGCTAGGTTGGAGGATGGGTGGGAGATGGGCAGCTGATGCTTTCCCCAGGGAGCTCCCCTTGCACCCCTCCTGTGTCAGAATCGTCTGTCCCTGGGGGCTGGATCCCTTTCCATCCCAGTGCTTGGGGACAAGGCTGAGTGACTGCAGCTGTGAGCAAGTGTGAGCACCGTGGGGCAGCCCAGGACACCTGAACTGCCCCAGTTCTTGCTGGGGTGGGCAGAGCTGCCTGTGCCCTCACCCCCCCTTGCTTCCTTCCCTCCCTCCACAGCCCAGCGCAGAAACTGGTCTTCAACAGAGTGAATGGCAAGAGGCCCCCGCTGCTGCTGCAGCAGATCTCGGCCCCTGAAGAATGTTACACCCTGGCCCACGAGGAGAATGTCCGCTTTGTCTATGAAGGTGAGGGCAGAGGGTTCCTGCGGCAGCACCCAGGGGAGCTGGAGCATGTGAAGTCCCTCCCCAGCACCTGCACTGTGCTGGGGACATCAGTGGCAGGGATGCAATCCCCAGCCTGGGGACTTGCCCTCCTTTGCTCCACAGCCCCCCACACTGAGGGGGTCCCAAACCCACCCAGAGCTTGTTCCCCCTCCCCAGCCTGGCAGCAGGTAGAGCAGCAGCTGGACGGCAGCCGGAGCGGGGAGAGCGCCTGCGGCCCCGTGCAGTACGTGGAGAAAACCCCCAACCCCGGACTCAAAAGTAAGAGGGAAGAGGCTGTGGCACTTTGGAGTGCTCGGGGTGCAGTGGGCTGCCTTGGGCTCAGCCTGCACCTGAGCAGGGCTGTGGTGGAAGGAGGAGGAGGGTTCCAGTGCTGGATGTGCCAGAGGGGCTGGTTGGATCTGTTTTGGGGGTGCTGGGGGAGACAGCTGGCCCTGGGCACTGTGGTGGGGATGTCCCACTGTGTCCCTTGGATGTTCCACTGTGTTGCTGACTCCTTTGGGATTCAGACCTTCTCCAGCCACCAAAGGGTTCAGCATTATGCTGGAGAGAGAAGAGCCACTCCTTGGGGATCTGCTTCTCCTGGGGCCGGCAGAACCAGTTGGCCACGGGGACAACACTTTTCTGGTGGCACCTGGAGTCAGGGCAGTGACAGCAGCCTGGGGGCACTTGCAGCGGCTGAGAGCTCCCCAAGGAAGAGAATGTCCCTGCAAACCCAGTCTGGCCTTTTGGGGACATGGCACAGGGCTGGGAGTGTCATTAGATTGGCTATCAGGGAAAGGTTCTTCCCCCAGAGGGTGCTGGGCACTGCCCAGGCTCCCCAGGGAATGGGCACAGCCCCGAGGCTGCCAGAGCTCCAGGAGTGTTTGGACAGCACTGCCAGGGATGCCCAGGGTGGGATTGTTGGGGTGTCTGTGCAGGGCTGGGGGCTGCACTGGATGATCCCTGTGGGTCTCTTCCTGCTCAGGATATTCTGTGATTCCATGGTTTTTTCTGGTGGTTTATGGGGGAGCACCCAGAGCTCTGCTCCTGCTCCAGCTGCTCCCCTCTCTCTCTCCCCTCTCTTTCAGACTTCGTTCCCATCGACCTGGAGGAGTGGTGGGCACAGCAATTTCTGGCCAAAATCGAGAACTGCTCATAAAAGGGAAGAAAAGGTTGCATTTGGTTTCTTTTTAAGAGAAACGAAGCTGCGAGCACCTGGTCACCCAGAATGTGGCGTTTCTGAACCACGTTTTTAGAAGATGCCCGAAGCAGAGTGACCCAGCCCAGCGGGACCGGACCACAGCCATGCCCAGCCGCGCGCCCTCCCCGTGCCCGGCAGAGGAGCAGCGTGCGGCCCCAGCCAGGATTCCTTAAGTGCCAGTTCTCGGACTGCTGCAGCTCCTGCAGCCTCCAGCTCCCAGGGACACTGTGGTGCCACGCTGGGGACGAGGAGCGGCTCCCCCCTGCAGCCATGGCCACGGGGAGGACAGTGGGGTGCTGTAGCAGGACCGCCAGACAATAAAGCGCTGAAACTGCCCATGGAGCTGTGCCTGTGGGATGGGGAAGAGGGGCAAGCAGAGGGGTGCAGCATCGTGCCCTGGAGAGGGGGTGCTCCCAGCTGCCTCGTGGCTCAATGGGTACCCTGCATCTGTGGATTCAAGGGGTTGGAGCTCCTCTTCCTTGGAGCTGCATCCTTGCCCCAGTGCTGCCTCATGTCCCGGGGCTCAGCCAGGGGCTGGTGGTGTTTTAGGTGCTGTTTGGGACTGGGGGGGTATATGGGCATCTGCAGGAGGCTGAGCACCCTGGCTGTGCTCCAGAGCCGGGCTGCAGCGTGTAGGTGGGCAAAGCTGCAGGAATGGCATTGCCAGGGCCAGCCCCAAAGGCATTTTGAGCACCACACTTGAGGTCTCCCCTTCACCTGTGGGTGTTCGGGGGAGCTGAGAGGATACTTGTGGCTGCCTGAGGTAGAAAGGATGGGGCCCCTAGCCTCTGCTTCCACAAAAATACCTCAGCTGCTGGCCTTTTCCAAGCAGGACTGAGCAGTTCCAGCTCTGGTTTTGTAGGACACCCCTCTACCCCCATGTCCTTCTCCCTAAAGCAGAGAGCAAGAGGCCAGCACAGGCTGAACAGAGTCTGATTCCAAAGGAGGCCAGGAAACACCCACTGGAAAAAAAATCATCTTTATTATTCCTATGATGGGAATAACAATGAGACTGCAGCCAGTGGGGAGTAGCAGCCGCCCAGGAGCTGTGTTGCTTCTCCCACCTGGGAGGCCAGAGAAGTGCCAGCAGCAGCTGTGCCCCTGGCAGCACATGCCCACAGAGCACTCCTGGTCCTGCTCCCTGTCCTGGGCTGGCATGGCTGGCACTGTGGCTGTGACTGAAATCGGGAGCAGCACCATGCACAGCCCGCAGTGCCTCCCTGGCAGGCAGGGTGGTGCAGCCCCACAGGACAGGGATGTGCTGCTTCCATACCACTTCCTTCACTGAGGCCAGGATGGCCCTGGAGTGACACAGGGCTGGCACCAGGGGATGTCATCCTTGCCCTGAACTCCTCTCCCACCAGCTCTGCCATGGCATCATGGGCAGGTTTCACTGCCTCTGTGTCCCCACCCCAGCACCAAGCCTTGCAGGAGCACCAGTGCCAACAGGACATGGATTGTTGCTGCTGTGCTCAGCTGTGGCAATTTTGTATCTCACCCCCTGAAACCTCCACCTTCCCATTGTTCTCCATCCCAGGCAAAGCCTGCAAGGCTCCACTGCATCCTGCTGTATTTCTCTTTCCAGAAAAAACAGTTACTGGGAGATTCAGCACTTCAGGCACCCTCCCAGCAAAAAGCATCCCCCCTTTTTTCTTCCCTCCCTGGGAAAGTCACTGGTGCTGGAATTGCCCCCTGCATGGTGCCTTGGCAGTGGCTGGCTCTGCTGTGCCCCAGGATGCTCCCAGGGAGCAATCCCTCCCTGCCAGCAGCTCCAAAGGGCTCCAAGGTGTCCAGGGAGGCCATTCACCTGCTGGCTGCTGACTAATAAAAACACACATCTTTAAGATCCAGGGAAATTCTTAGTAACATGATGCACCATCGTTCTGAACAACAACATTAGGCAAAGGGAAGAAATGGAACAGGAAAGAATGAGTCAGTCACAAGGAAAAAATGAAAACCCAACCCAAAAATATAACCTGACCCCTGACAATGCAATCACTGGGAGGGAATCAGCCCCCCCTTGCCATAAATATTAATTAGTTATGTGCAATTGTGTGTAGTACTATAGTGCAAATAGCTCTGCATTGATCGTGGGGCAGCGCCTGAGGGGCCACCCCAGGTGACACAGGGACTTAGTTAAGGACAGACAAGAAACAACACAGATTTCCAACAAACAAACAAACAAAAAAAACCCCAACCCAGCCACTGGGAAACTCCAAAAAGAAGTTGCCTCCTCCAACTGGTCCCAGGCAGGACTGGGCAATGCTGGTGCCCAGCAGCATCCCAGAACCAGGCAGGGGCAGGACAGGGCCTTTGCTCCCTGCCTACTGCTGGAACAGCCTGGTGAGGGGCAGAGGGGATGGGGATGAGGAGGGGAATGCAGGACAGATATGGTGTGGTTGGAGCTGTGTGGGGTGTAAGGGGTGAGCTCAGCAGGACATGGGCACAGTGAGGGCAGCGCTGGCTTCACACTGGTCCCGTGGCTGCACTGCACGGTGTGGGGCCGTGCTGCTGGCAGAGCCCCTGCATGGGCACAACACTGAGACCAGCAGTGCCCCTGGGCACCCTCTGACACTTCACACCCACCCCACAGAGCACAGCTGAGACCCTGCAGCACCTCTCACTCAGCCCAGCAGCGGCCCCAGGGACCTTGTGGCAGCTCTCACCCATCCCAGCAGCATCCCTGGGCACCCCTCACCCCTCGCCGCCTCCAGCTCTGGCTCCCCAGCCGTGCCCATCACGTGCTGTCCCTGGGGCCGAGCTCTGGGCATTGCTCCAGCACCATGTTCTACCTCTCACCCAGTGCCAGCTCCTGGCACCACACAGCTCCCCTTGCACAGCTGGGACCAGTGCCAGCTCCTCGGGCCGGGCTTGGCAGGTTTTCCAAGCAGTTAAAGGAGACAGCCTCCTCTTTCCAATGCCAGGCAGGTGTCAGACAGGAGCTGAGCTGTGCCCCCCCAGGCTGGACACAAAGTGCTCCCATGGGCGATGGCAGTGCCTCCCACCGACCCCAGGGAGGATTTGGATCTGAGTTATGTGACAGCCTCCTGCTAAACCATGAGCAACCACCAAACAACACATGGACATGCGGGTGAGGACCAGGGCACAGCATCCTGCTGGGTGTGAGCGATGGCAAGGGAAGAGGAGAGCAGGGGGGATCCCGCTCCTCCTCTGCCAGCCCAAGTCCAACACCCCTCTCCACCCATCCAGGCTTCTCCTGGCTTTTTGGGCAGATGTTTTTTGCTGTATGGATGGATGAAGGCTGGAGAGTGGCAGTGTCCCACGTGCACGCGTTGCCATCCTCTCCCTCACCCCTCCCCGGTGAAAAGTTTTACATTTATACAGTATTTAAGACACGCCGATATATAAATTACTGTCTCTATATATACTATGTATAGGCTGAGGGCCAGTCCGTGACCAAGGGCACCGGAGGGGCTCATTTCCCTCTGTCCTCTGTGTAGTGCTGGAAGCGGGTGAAGCTCATGAAGACCTGCTCCAGGGAGATCTGGCTCACCGAGTAGTCTTCCAAGCGATACTTCTCTTTGGCTTTCTCCAGGGCCCCAAAGACCTGCAAGGGAGGGCAGTGTGACTTGGTGGGGGGAACCCCCAGGATCCCAGGGGAAACTCCAGGCTGTGATAGGGAACACCACACTATGATAGGGAACCCCAGGCTGTGACAGAGGAATCCCCAAGCTGTGGCAGGGAAAGCTTTTTTCTCCAGGGAGATCCAGGAAAATGACACTTTCCCTGGCAGGAGAGTGGGGGGAAGCCAGGAATATCTGACACCATTTAAAAATGCATGCTGTGGATATGATTGTTTTACACATTTTTATGTGATAAATGCATATATATTTACATATATATACACAAATACATATATATGTATACGTATATATGTATTTATATATATACACACACATATCTAGGCTTGAATCCCTCCCCAAGGTTTCTGTTAACACATTATATATATAAAATATTTATATAATATAGAAAAAACTACATAGGATACTATCTACACTATATATAACTATCTGTATACAGCATACAGATCATTTTTATATTTAACTACATATAATATATTTATTTATAAACTCTCTCTAGTTTTTATATAATCCTATACATAGTTTTTATATAATCTGTATACTGTGTACTCTATATATACTCTATACACTATTCTATATACTTGATATAAAGAGTATAAACTCCAGAGTATATAATCTGTATAGAGTATTACCTTATACCCTACAGAGTATATAATATAGTAAATATTGTATATATACAATATACAGTATATTACATACACTACATCCAGTGCATGTAATATACAGATACATAAAAATATATATACTTAGATACTGCATATGAAAACTATCTGTACACTATGAATACCTATATACTATATATGTATTTATATGTAGATAATGTACATATAGACAGATAATAAATACAGAGATATACAATGTATATGCTCTATAAGTAACTATATACTGTATGCAGAGGGTTACACACTCTATCTGTACTGTGGGGTTTGTAAGTGTCCCTGGGCTGGGACCCCTCAGCCCTGGTGGGACCTCACGGTGCCTACGTGGCACCACCTGAAGGCAGTGCCTGGGTGGCAGGAGCAGGGAGGTGCCAGGGGGAAGCTGTGCCCACCCATGCCATGTTCCCACAGCGGAATGCAGCGTGGGGAGGATGCATTACTGAAAGCAAAGCACTGAGAACACGGCACAGGGCAGGAGAAGGGTTCCCAGCGCCCCCTTACCTGTGCCCAGCTGAGGTTCTTGTTGGTCAAGTGGTAATGCACCATGCCCTGGTGCTCGTGCTTCAGGACACTGCCTGGAGAATCGAGCAGGGAGAGACTCTGGGTTAGGGAATGTGCTGAAGTTCACACCCAGTGCCCTGCCCTGGCTCCGAGGGCAACCACTACAGCAGCTCACAGTACCTGGGAAAGTCTTCTCCACAAAGGCCTTGAAGGCCTGCAGCTCACCCTCCTCCTCGCTCCGGGTTTTGGCCAGCAAGGTGTATCCACTGCCAAACTTGCTTTTGAGGTGCTGGGGGCTGCCCAGGCACTTGAACTGCCCGTTCACCATGATGGCCAGTCGTGTGCACAGTGCCTCGCACTCCTCCATGCTGCAGGGAGGAGAAGACTCGTTCAGAGAATCCCAGGATGGTTTGGGTTGGAAGGAACTTTAAGCTCATCTTGTTCCACCCCCTGCCATGAACAGGGACACCTTCCACTAGAACAGGCTACTCCAAGCACAGCCCAGCATGCTCTTGAATACTTCCAGGGATGGGGCAGCCACAGCTTCTCTGGGCATGTAAACATCAGGACAGAAGCAAAGGCTTCTGGGAAGCAGCTGGAGGTGTGTGTGTTCCCTTCTCTCTGGACTCTTTGAGGAGGGAGACTTGGGTGCATGCCCACCCACCAGACCCTGGAGGTGTGTCCCATCTGCCGGACCCCACCACTCTCCCTGATCTCTCATGCCAAGCCCTGCCCTGCCAAGTGTCACCTGTGGGAGGTGAAGATGATGGATTTGCCACACTCCCGCGTCCGTGTCACTGCATCCCAGAGCAAGCGCCGGGCCACGGGGTCCATGCCAGTGGAGGGCTCATCCAGGAAGATCACAGGGGGGCCACCAATGAGGGCAATGCCAGCACTCAGCTTCCGCTTGTTCCCACCACTGCGGAGGAATCACAGAATCGTTAAGGTCGGAAACAACCTGTGAGATCACCAAATCCAACCTTCAGCTGAAAGCGGGAACGGGGACACAGACCCAGTACGAGCACAGGGAGTGCCACACGAGAGGAGGGGCAGCAGTTTGCCCGTGGCTGCTCTCACCTGTAGGTCCTGACGAGCTTGTCGGCGTGCGGCTCCAGGAGCAGCCCCCGCAGCATGTTCTCCACGCAGCTGCCGATGTAGCGCTCGGGGATGCCGCGCAGCCGCGCGTACATGCTCAGCGTCTCGCGCCCCGTCATGTGCTCCAGGAGGGCATCGAACTGCGGGCAGTACCCGATGCGCTGCTGCACCTTGGGCCGAGAGCAACGCACGGCAATCAGCTCACGAGCTGTGGGTACCCAGCTCTCTGGGTACCCGCAGGCTGCGCTGCTCCTCTGGGAGGTTTTGCTCAGAGTGATGGGAACTGAGCTGCAGCTCTGAAACCATGGGTGGAACGAGAGGGAAATGCCCCCAGGAGCAGCTGGGCTGACAGGGATGGATGCAGATGTGTCTCTGGACGGCAGCTGGGTGGGCTCACAATGCCTCTGCCAAGCTGGTTCCTCACTGTGAGGGACCATTTTGGGGGGCCCAGGCTCTCAGAAGAAGGAAAGTGCTGGAGGGCTGGTACCTCCCCCATATCCTGGTCACTTCCAGAGACAAGAGTACGAGAGAAGGCAGCTCCGGGGAAGGAAGCAATCTGGGGCTCTCAGGGAATGTTCTCCATGTCTGGGGTCCCCATTCACTTAAGAGCTGGACTTGATGGCCCTTGTGGGTCCTTTCCAAATCAGAATATTCTGTGAAATCCGGGACAGTGGTAGAGGAATCCCAGGAATGGACTGAAAGCCTAACCCCTGCTCATCTCTTGTTCTTCTAAAGAGCAATTCCTAGCAAGGAGACCCATAACAGAGCTCTGGAAAGGTTTGATACACTCATTTTAGAGACCATCCTCCAATATTTTGCACATTTCCAGCTATGGGGGCAAACCCTTTGATGAAGGGTTTGCCACCCTCACCAGGTTTGGCCTCCGCCTGTATCACATCTGTAATCCCAGTGGAAGGGACTGCTTCCACGTGGCCAGATAACGGAGAGCTGAGCCAGCCAAGGACACGATGCTCCCGGGATATTGTCTCTGCCTCTGGAACTGCAACCATGTCCACTGGAGGCACCTGCAGTGCCAGCCCAGCACTGCAAAACACTGCCCAGCCCAGCCAAACACAGGACAGTCCACAACACCACCCTCACTCCTGCAGCCCCGGGTACCTTCTTGATGTTGGCCAGAATGCTGTGGCCATCCACAAAGGCGTCCCCCGATGTGATGCTCTCGTCACCTGTCAGCATCTTGAAGGTGGTGGTTTTGCCTGCTCCATTGAAGCCAAGGAGACCAAAGCATTCCCCTTTGCTGACAGCCAAGGAGATCCTGTCCACTGCCAGCAGGGACTCCCGGCTGTCGTAGACCTGGAGGAGACCACGCATGAGCCACATGTCACCACACGATGGCACAGCAAGGCTCTGCCAGCCCCGAGAGGACACGGCTCAGATGGCAGCAGGATGCTCAGGCCATCTCTCCTCACCTTGGTGAGCTCCTTGATGACCAGAGGGCTGCTGAGAGATGACAGCAGTTCTGGTGGCGACTCCAAAACCTTCTTCCTCTCATCTGCCACATCCCTGTCCTCTGGCAGCACAGACACCCTGTTCAGCAGGGCCACCTAAACACAGGGGGAAGACACACTCTGTGCCACCCGGCTGCTGGGGGATGGATGGGTTCCTCCAGTGTCCCCAGCCCTAGCAGGATCCACTCTTTCCAGCAGCCACCTCTGGGGCTGCCTCACTCCCTTTGCCAATCTGTACATTTAATAGGACTGGCTCCTCCAAGCTCCAGGAGTGCTCCCTGGGAAGATGATTCAGGTGATGAGGGCCCATCTCCAGCTCACAGGGACTGCTAGGCTGGGTTTGGAGGACACATGACTGCTCCCTCCCACATCCTTCACTCACCCATTTTCGCCGCCTGCAGATGCCACAGACCAGAGTTCTCAGTCTCCAGAGAAGGTTTGTCTCAATGAGGAAGAGGAGGAAGAGGAAGGAGAAACCCTGGATGGCCAAGGAGGTCAGGTATCGCCCAATCCCAGGGGTCTCCCAGGAAAAGTAGTTCATCTGGTAACTGATATCTGAGGAGGGATGGAACGAAATCAACTCCTGGATCAAGCCAGGAGGAGGGGCAGATAAAACTCCAGAGGAAGCTGTGAGCTCAGTGTTTGCCAGGCTCATCTCCATCCCACACTGGCTCCCTGCCCACAGCTCTTTCCAGTGCTTCCCACAAGAGGATGAGGGGATCTGGCAGAAGATGCCCAGTGGAGGCAGACAGAGGACATCAACCTTGGGACTGGGATTTCTTTACTCATCTGTGAAACTACCCCTAGCCCACATTTTCTTCCAAATCATGAGTAAGGTATTCCAGTCAAGGAGCTTTTTCCTATGTGTGTCCTAATGTCCTGCCCAGTTTTTGCTCTAAAATGGTACCTGGAGCTACTGCCCAGGTAGAGGCCCCCTGCTACTGCCCAGTTCCACCATCCACCCAACACAACCCCCGTGGGGCTGTGGGGGTTGGCCAGGTGAGGACATGGAGACTCACTGAAGGCCTTGCAGATGAAGATGGCTTCAACAGAGGACGTGCAGAACTGAATGAACTCGTAGTTCTGGTAGAAGTCACTGATGCACTGGCCCAGGCAGTAATTGGGTAAGACGAGAAAAACTTTATCCAGGGTTTTGGAGAGGTCCACCAGGCCCAGCTCTGAAAGAGAAGAACAGGTGGATCAATGGATTAGAGACTGCTGGTTTGAGAGAAAAAAACCCTGGTAACTGCCAAGCTTAGAGGGAAACCAAACATATTTTGTTACATTTAATGGGTGGGAATGGACCATTGTAGGGTTTTATGGCTATTGTGGGAACAGCCCTGGGGTGAGAGAGCCCCCCTGGGGACTGGACCTTCTTGGCAATGGCTGGGCAGGTGCAGAGGGCAGTGACCCACCTGGGATGCTCATGATGGTGACGGCGAGGAAGGTGGCGGTGCCAGAGAGGATGTTGAAGATGGTGAGACGGGTGTAGGCTGTGGCTGCCACTGAGAAGAAGAAGCTGAGGAGGTACATGAGGGGGATGATGGCCCAGCCATAAAGGAGGAAGATCAGCATCACATCAACGAGGTGGCTGTCTTGGGTGAAGGCTTGCACGTCGAAAGCTTGGAATATCACCTGGGGCACAGCAATGTGTGGAGAAGGCACATTTGGCTCGACCTCAAGCGATGTCTCCTTGTCCCAGCGACCCAGGGAGCAGGGTAACATCAGCACTGCACTGACCCAGACAACCCCTCATGGATGGGTCCTACCAGCAGCCCAGGCTGTCCCCAGGGGAGGAGGCCCTTTCTGCAGACTGGGATGCAGAAAGGCAGATCTGGGGAATTCCTCTCCAAGATCCCATGGATTTAACATTTTCTAGTCCCAACACCAAAGCGTTCAGCTGCCAGAGGCAACTGCCCCAGCTGGTTGGCCATGGTCCAGCTCCCAAGGGACAGCACTCTTGCTGCTCCTTTCTACAGAGACAATGCCAGTGGCCTTCTCCTTCTCCCTGCACCCACACACATCCCAGAGGAGCAGCACCCAGCACTCCCACCCACGGGGAGGGCACTGGGGTGCCAGGGGTGACTCACCAGCATCAGAGCACAAGGGATGAGGAAGTTGATGATGTCCCAGAGCAGGGCAGAAAGCCAGAAGTTGACCACGTAAACACCACTGACAAACTGGACGTGCTTGGCCTTGATGGCGCGTTCGCTGACCAGCAGCAGGGCGAAGGTGCTGGCGAGTGAGGCCATCCCATACAGCAGGTTAATGGCAATGGCAAACCCAGTCTGGCCTCTGTGGGGACAGGGGGACACGTTAGGGCACGGACACCTCGGCAAATCATGCTGAGGCTATGCTACAGGGACAGCACAGAATCATAGAAGAGTCTCAGTTAGACAGCACCCACAGGTGCTGACCCACAGGGATCATCCAGTCCCAGCCCCTGGTCCTGCACAGACACCCCAACAATCCCACCCTGGGCATCCCTGGCAGCACTGTCCAAATGCTCCTGGAGCTCTGGCAGCCTCAGGGCCGTGCCCATTCCCTGGGGAGCCTGGGCAGTGCCCAGCACGCTCTGGGGGAAGAATCTTTCCCTGATCTCCAGCCTGAGTCTGCCCAGGCACAGCTCCAGCCGTTCCCTGGGTCCCGTCCCTGGTCACAGAGCAGAGATGATCTCTGCTGCCCCTCTTGAGGAAGCTGAGGTCAGCACACCCACACCAGGCTTCTTGAAGAGCCTACACTCTCACAACATGCTGAACACTCAAGAGAGACAATCATCCCCCAGGCACAGCCCACCCTGCACACCACAAACCTCCACCCAGCCTTGGCGAGGTCCCAAACATGGCCCCTCTGGTCTAGGTGAGGTTCAGAGGCCCTGGATGTGGGGCTCTGTGAAGAGCATGGCAACGTGGCCTCTCCTACTATGAAAACCTGGGGAAAAATAACCCCAACCAGTATCTTGAGTGGAACAGCCACCCTCTGAGATGTGTGTGGGGTGATGTGGCTGCCCGGCTCAGCAGGTAAGTCATCTCCACAGCTCTGTTCCCTTGACCTCCTGAGTGCAATCACAGCTACATTTGGTTCTGAGAAACTTCAGCCTGGCTTCTCCACTGACCCCAGTATGACCAAGCCAACCTGCACCCATGGGAGCCCTGAGCCCTAGCAGGACAGCGAGCTCCGTGCTATCATCACACGTACTCCATGAGCTGGTCCTTGGCCTTCTCGGTGATGTTGCGGGGCTGGGGGTAGTTGGTGACGGTGATGGAGGCGTTGGGGCCTGCCAGCACCCTGAGGACGGCGTTGTCGGCCAGCATGAGGGCGGTGGCCGGGGAGTGGTAGGCCTGGTTGTTGAAGAGTGCCGTGACCAGGGTGCGGTTCCCTGCTCCCTCGAAGGAGGCAGCTGCAATGTAGTGCTCGTTGAAGGCTCCTCCTTCCTCGGAGGCTCGGGAGATGAGGTACTCCTCCAGCCCACCTGCCAAACACCACCGCTGTTACGGGCAGGCTCCATCACACACAGAGTTAACTGGAAAAGACCCCATGCAGACTCAGCCCTGGTGGCCCACCCTAGTCCTGATCATGGAAAAGCAGACCCACAGACTCTCCTGAGTTGGAAAGGATCCACAAGGATCATCAAGTCCAACTCCTGGCCCTGCATAGGACACCTCAACAATCCCACCCTGTGCCTGAGAGCATTGTCCAAAGCTCCTTGAGCTCCGGGAGCACTGGGGCCGTGACCATTTTCCTGGGGAGCCTGTTCCAGTGGCCACAAACGTGGGATTATGGAGAACAGAGCTCTGCTCAGGTGAGGAGAGGTCCTACCAACGATGGGACATTCCCATGCAGGAAGGAAATACATCAGATACGCCACAGCTGGGACCTAAACCACCCACACCAGCGGCCCCTGGACACCCCAGCGGGAACCACCTGCTCCAGAGGTGCTCCCTGAGCCCTCACCCAGCACCTCCAGTGGCGACTGATGCTGGGCTTCCAGCAGCTCCACGTACTGCTCCCCCAGGCGCTGGGGCAGGCCCGCAGCACCCGACACCGAGAAAGGCACGATGGTCTGCCCGTAGGGCTCCAGCGTCAGCCGCAGCAGGGACGAGTCCCGCGGGCCCGGGAAGGTCTTGGCCACGATGAGGGCAAAGGCAGTGAAGATCAGAGGCACGAGGAACTGCGCCGCCACCATCTTCCAGTTGCGCCAGCTGTACATGGCCCGCTTCATGAACATGGCGTAGAACTGCTGGCAGCACAGGTAGAACTGCGAGGGGAGAGGCCAGGTCAAGGTGAGCCCTGCCAGCTGTGGATACATCACCCCATGCAGCTGATGGGGAAGATGACCCCAAACTGCTCCTATCCTGCATGCACCCTGCCAGCCTGCAGCACAGCCTGCTCTCCAGCCAAGCCTATAAAGGGATTAGCAGGGCAGCTGCCCAGCTCCAGCACATCCAACTCCACAGCTTCTGAACGAGTCACAGCCACTTTGAGATGTCAGGTGTTAAAAGCAGCTTTATCCACGACCTTTACCTTCCTCCACCTCCCAGCAGCTGAGGTTCCCAAACAGGATTACTGCAGGGTGGCTGCCGGCCAGAGCAGCCGGGTGAGACACCTGGGAGTGCCCAGCCCAGCCCCTGCAAGCACCTTCTCTGCCTTTCAAACCCAGCAACATCCTTCTCCCCCTCTGCCTTTGAAACGTGCCCTTGAGAAGACAAGGGATATTGATCACAGGCGTAGAGGCAGCAGGGCATGAAGGGCTGCCAGGGAATGGGAACACGAGCCTAGTGAGGGAAGGAAGATGGATTTTCTCATCTTCTTTCTGGAAAACTCAAGTGATGGAACAACGGCAGGCGGAAAACTGCATTAGATGTCCTGGAGCGCCTCAAAGAGCAACTCAGACCCCAAGATTAACATAAAGAGGATGGAAGTGACCAACCCTACCAACCCTAAAAATCATTTGTCCTAATCCAACCTGATCTTGCAATTTGATGTTCCAAACCACACACAACAAGAGCAGCCATAGGGGCGGCTCCACCTGGTAACCCTGCTTCAACCCGTCCTTTCACATATCCCCTCCCCGTTCCTGCTGCCACAACCCTCCCAGCACTCACCCCAGTGTTGAGCTTGATGCTGGAGCAGTCCTCGGTGATGAGTGCCCCACTGTCGTCCGTCATGTCCGTCATGCCGCTCAGGCTGCTGGAGTCATCCATGGCCCAGTCGTTGGAGCGTCTCTCGTGCTGGTACTGCAGAGCGGGCAGCTGGATGGCCTGGATATCCATGCTGGAGTCCACGAGCTTCCCGACCCTGTGCCAGTGAGGAAAGAGGGTGATGAAACAGACATCCAGGCAGGATACAGCTGTTCTGAGCTGGGGAAGCCAAACCCAAGAGACCAAAGCCAACAAGTGCCCCGGAGAGCTGTGCTGGACATCACCAAAGCACATGGGCACTGCTCACCCCTCCACCTACCTGAGGAACACCTCCTCCATGGTGGTGACCGAGGCGCCGTAGCTGGCGATGCCCAGCTCCTCCCGCCTCTGCTCCAGCTCTGTGAACAGGGCCTCAAACCTGAGCAGAAAAAGGAGATGTCAGACACTGACACTCATAGGAGGGGGCACTCCGGGGTAAAGACCCTCTGGGCACCAGTCCTGCAGCTGGTTGGAGTCCTGCATCCAACCCCAGGGCAGGCTGTGGCACTGAGCCCCTGTTCCCCAAGGGCAGATTCTGGGCTGCACTGGCTGTTCATTCCTGCCTCAGCTATTACAGAATCATGGAAACACAGAAGGGTTTGAGTCTGGAATGGACCTTACTGACCCTCCCATTCCACCCCCTGCCTTGGGCAGGGACACCTTCCAGTAGCCCAGGTTGCTCTAAGTCCTGTCCAACCTGGCACTGGACACTTGCCAGGGATCCAGGGGCAGCCACAGCTGCTCTGGGCACCCTGTGCCAGGGCCTGCCCACCCTCCCAGGGAACAATTCCTTCCCAATATCCCATCCATCCCTGCCCTCTGGCACTGGGAAGCCATTCCCCATGTCTTGTCCCTCCATCCCTTGTTCCCAGTCCCTCTCCAGCTCTCCTGGAGCCCCTTTAAGGCCCTGCAAGGGGCTCTGAGCTCTGCCTGGAGCTTCTCTTCTGCAGGTAAACACCCCCAGCTCTCCCAGCCTGGCTCCAGAGCAGAGGGGCTTCAGCCCTTGGAGCATCTCTGTGGCCTCCTTGGACTTGTTCCAGGAGCTCCATGTCCTTCTGCTGGCGCCTACAGACTGGGAGGCAGCACTGCAGGAAGGGTCTCGTGAGAACAGAGCAGATGGGGACAACCAGCTCCCCCAACCTCCTGGGTCCATAGATTTATTTCAGAGCCAGAACATCCTGCTTCGTTTGTGCCACCCTCAGCACCACAGGAGGAACTGCACCCCTCAGCACCACAGGAGGAACTTTCCATGACCAGCGCTGCTGCAGGGAGCAGCTCCCCTTTGAGCAAGCCTGTGAGACAGTGTGTGAAGACAAGGGGCCCCCAGGGAGGGGCAGCAGGGGACAGTGCCCTTACCTGTGTGTGCTCTCCTTGGGCAGGATAAAGGACAGCTCTGCCCCGGCATTGCTCTCCATGGTGGCGTTGGGCACATACTGGCAGATCAGGCGGGAGATCTCGCCCAGGTTGCAGTAGGGCTCCTTCACCATCACCATGTGATACCCTGCCCCTGGGGGGAGGCATGAGAGAAGGAGAGGTGGGTGAATCCCAGCCCAGCCTGGCCTGGGGAGGGGCCGGAGCAGAGAGGGATGCTCAGGCACTGCTTTGTGCCACACACGGACAGGATGCAGGAGCAAATGTGGGGATGGGCCTCAGGAGAGGCTGAACAGCAGGAGCAACCAGCCATCAGGCAAGGAGCAATGGATCCCCTCCCTGCTCTCTATCCCCCTACTGCTCCTCCCAGGCCAGGAGAAGACGTGGAGCACAGCCTGCTGCTGCTCCCGTACCGTATTTGCGCTTGAGGAAGAGCGAGGAGCCGCAGCACTGCAGCTCGCCCTTGGCCATGATGGCGATGCGGTCTCCCAGCAGGTCTGCCTCGTCCATGAAGTGAGTGGTCAGCAGGATGGTCCTGTTGCTCCTCTGCTGCTGCAGGAGATCCCAGGTGGCTCTGCGAGAGGCTGGGTCCATCCCTGATGTTGGCTCATCCAGCATCACCACCTGCACTCAGGAGATGGGTGCAGGTCAGAAAGGGTTGGGAGAGGCCCAGCAGCACAGGAGGGGACAGCCTCAGGGCCCAGGAGGAGCCTTGGCCTCACAGCAATGACCATGGGGAGCAGCTACCAGACAGCAGGGGATGCTCTGGCCCGTTCCCCACTGTCCTTGCTTCTCCCACTGGCTCACCACAGATAAGGAACAGCCTCAGAGCCACCCCAAGGATCTGCACTGGCCCCAGGTGCGAGGAGAGCCCACCAAAGCCACCTGCCTTGGAGTCCCCGATGAGGGCGATGCCAATGGACAGCTTGCGCTTCATGCCCCCAGAGAGAGCCTTGGTCAGGGAGTGGCGCTTGTCCTCCAGGTTGAGGATCCTCAGGATGTGGTTGATCTCCTCGGGACACTTGGAGGGTGGGTATCCCTTCAGCTGCCAGACAGGGGGAAGGGACGGATGAGCCCACCTGCAGGGCTGCCAAACCCCACCACACTCCCTCCTCCACACACAGACAGGAAAGTGGGGAAGCAGAGATGGACTCCTGCCCAGCACTGCAGGAGCTGGCACAGCTGGCAGGGGTGGTTTCATGGAGCTGTGCTGTCTGAGACCTTCCACTCCTCCACCAGCCAGCAGATGAGGTGGGAAGAGGATGCAAGGGCTGTTCTGCTTATCATAGAATCATGGAATGGCTTGAGTTGGAAGGGACCTTTAAGATTATCAAGGCCAACTGCCCTGCCCTGGGCAGGGACATCTTCCACTATCCCAGGCTGTGCTGTCCAACCTGGCCTTGGACACTGTCAGGGATCCAGGGGCAGCCACAGCTGCTCTGGGCAACCTGTGCCAGGGCCTGCCCACCCTCCCACGGAACAATTCCTTCCCAATATCCCATTTAACCCTGCCCTTTCTCAGTGTGAGACCATTCCCTGTTGTCTTCTCATTCCAGGCCCTTGTCCACAATCCCTCTCCTGGAGACCCTTTAGACACTGGAAGGGGCTCTGAGGTTTTCCTGGAGCCTTTCCTAGGTGAACACACTCAGCTCTCCCAGCCTGGCTCCAGAGCAGAGGCATTCTACCCTCTGATCATTTTTGGAGCCACCTGAGAGGCCTCACCACACCTCCCCACCTTCAGGAGCCCATGTGCCTCCCCCAGGGCTGCCCCCCTGCTCAGTGCCAGGCTCACCCCTGCATAGAAGTGGAGGTGCTCTTCCACGGTCATGTTGTCGAAGAGGACATCGTGCTGGGGACACAGCCCGAGGCTGCGGCGGATCAGGACCATGTCCTGGGAGATCTCGTAGCCATTGATGTAGGCCTGGCCACCCGTTGGGGAGTGCAGCCCTGTGGGGAGTGGGACACAGCACTTCAGGGTGACCCCAGGGGCAAAGAACCAGTGGAAAAGTGGAAGGTTCTGATGAGCATTGCACACCTCCTCCCCCCACCAGCTTTCTGCCAAAAAACAGAGCTAGTCTGTCCCCTGCTCAGGCTGGGGTACAACAGCTTCCTCCTGCCCACAGGGTGGAGAAAGGAGAGGAACAGGCAGGTCAAACATGGTTCTGAGTTGTGCAGAGAGCCAGGCAGGGCTCTGTGAGCTCCCTGAGTTGCCAGGAGCAGCTCAGAGCAATAGAGAACAGAAAAGGACCATCAAAGGTCACTGTGTCCATTGTGCCAAAACAGCCATCCTGGAGCTCAGCAGCTCAAGAATGACGAACACCAGCTCCACTTTATCTGCCTTATCATGGCAAAGCCTACAGAGAACAATCCTACAGCAGGCCCAGTCTCTTCTCAGGGCTCTCCAGCACAAAACCTGGCTGTCACTTCACCCACTGGCTGATCCCACTCTTGTGGAAGGCTGAGCAGGGACCCCCACAATGCTCCTCCCATCTCCCTCTCACTACCCTGGCACTCCTGGCCAAGAGCTCAGCAAACTGAAGGTGCCCCAAGAAAGATCAAAAACCCCTCCCATCCTGAGAAACGGGGTCTGGCTCTTCTTTGAGAGTCAAGCCATCAGTCCCTGCAGCAGGATGCTCCTACCTGTGAGCATGGACAGAGTGGTGGTCTTCCCAGCACCGTTGTGTCCCAACAGGACAGTGATCTGCCCTTCGTACATGTTCACTGTCAGGTCCTTCACTGCCTCTTTTGTCTTGTTTCCCACTTTGAAGACCTGCAGAGATCATGTCCATGAGTTGGTGCTGCACTTCAGGCAAGTGCCTCAGCTCCACCCAGCAGGGAAAGGCCAGGATGCTCACGGGGTGTTAGCAGTAGACAACAGCTCTAATTCAGGTTAAATTCAGATGTCAACAAGTTAAATACAGATGTCACTGAACCTCTAAGTACCCAGCACTTCATCCCACCACAAAATGCAGCCAGCTCTGGGGAAGAGCCATACCCAGCCCTAGGGTAGCACAAAGATACAGAAGTTGCCTGCAGGCAGCAGGTTTTACAAAACCAATGCTGTGGTGTGTTTGTGCCCTGCTGGGCAGTCAGTACCTTGGAAAGGTGCTTTATTTTGATGCCTGACACGAGGTCTGCTGGTTCCTCCTCTATGTACTGACTCTTCAGGGCTTTCTCGGGGTCCTCCTCCTCCTCCTTCTCTTTCCCCACAACAGTCCTGGGCTGCCCGCACCAGTATGAGGGCTGATGGAGGAAGGGAGAGACAGAAATCAGGCACAGGCAGAGCCCATCTCTTTTTCCCAGCCTTGGCCACCCTCCTCCTCCCACAGACGCCTCCCAAGGATCTCCCAGACCACTCTCCTTGGCCTGGGAATTGCCAAGCAGCTCATCTTCAGCAGGCAGGGCTGACATGATGGAACAGCTCCTCCTGCCCTCCTGCCTTCCCCCATCTTTCCCTTACAGCAGGGCTGCCTGTGGGTACACAGCAGCTTTTCCCCATCTTCATCTCCATGGAAAAAAATTCACTGAGAAGTAAAATCCCTCAGGCAGAAGCATCCTGCCTAGGAGAGCCCATGGATGACCATCCCCTCCGAAACCCCTGACAAACACTAAATACAGCCTGGGATCCAGCTGCTGCAGTTACAGCCCCTTTTTCTGGACTGGGCTCTCTAGAAATGAAACTAAGTGTTTGGGACCTTAAATCCCTGTGGGAATAACAATTCAACAACTCCTGGATGCAAAATCAGCTTTTGTCAATGGCTGCATCTCTGTTTCCCTGGTCTGACTGCAAGAGGGAGTGAGATGCTGGACTGAAACCACTGTGGGATGAGGAATTTGGAAGGGAGAAGGAAAAACCTCTCTATCAAATAACAAAAGACCCATCTCCAGTATCCAACAGAACACATCCTCTCTGCAGCCATGGAAGAGCAGTGCCTGCTGCAGCTGCTGATGGCGGTGCCAAGTGTTTGGCTTGGCAGAGCAAGGGCAGCTCAGCTGACGGGTGACAGTTGTCACCCACCCCCTGGCACGTGGCGGCTGGCAGTGGGACACAGGTCACCCATGCCTGGATGGCAGTGCTAGGGGGTGTCAAATAGCTGGATCTGGTTGCTCACACCTGGGGTTTCTCTCCAACGCCTTTGCTTGGGGCTGGAGACATTTAACAACACCCTGCATGCCAGGAAGTGCTGGGAGAGAGATTTAAAGCCAAGATGACCTTCATCCACAGTAAAAAACTACAGCTGCATCAGCCTTCAGTGAGGACGTGCTGCACACCCCATGGTTTTGGAGGCCAGATGGTGCCACCCTCGCCCATCAGACTGGCCTGCTGCACGGCATAGAAGTGGTGACTGTCCCAAGTGATGCCCCTCGAGCCCAGGGAAGGGGTGTAAGCAGTGCTCACCGTGAGGAAGAAGTACCAGGGTTGTGGCACACCGTATTCCCCAGGGAACACGGCCTCCACGTACCAGGCCACCACACCATAGAGCACCGAGTCCAGGAGCAGCATCCCCAGCACCTGGGCCAAGGTGAAGTTGTCATCCACGCTGACAGGCTTCATGAGGTCCCTCCACTGGATGCCAGTCCCTGCAAGGCACACAGGGCACTGTTACCTCAGCATCCCCAGGAGGACCATCTTCTCCAGGACTGGCAGAGAGCAGCCCCTCTGCCAGCTCACTGCCTTGTAACCAGGAGCACCTGCACAGCTCTAGGATCCCTCTGTAGATGGAGGGGAAAGAGGCACTGACACCTCGAGGCTCCCTCACCCCATCACACTCCTTGCATGCCCTTCTCTGCCACTGCCTGGGAAGAAATGATCCCTTCTCCAGCATCACCCCTCCACCACTGAAGCCACCAATCTACTGCCAGTGTAGATCTACACCGATCTACTCCAGCAGAGCACATGGCTCTGCTGGAACCAACAGAAGACTCTCAAATTAAGGAAATTAAAGATATATATCAGGAAGGAGGAAATGCAATGGTTCCTATCCATCAGAACAGAATTCCTTTAGTAATTAAAGTGAGGATGGCATTTTGCACAGCCTAAGGGCACAGGCACAAGTTCAGAAAGCCCTGGTATGGGAGTAATCAGCTCTACTTAGAAGCAGGAAATTCTCCCTAATGCCTTTCCAACAGGCCAGTCCCACCCCACCAAAAAATCAGGCTGACAGGAAGGGGAACACACGGCCCTGCTCACCTTTCCCTTCAAACATGCCGATGAGCTGCGCCCCCATGGCCATGGCCACGTTGGAGATGAGGCAGGATGCCAACTTCTGGCTGTGGGACATCAGGTCATAGCGGGTCGAGATGAAGAAGTAGGGGATGTAGGAGAAGAAGTAGAGGAAGCCACCAGCAGCAGCTGCGACGTTTGCTGCCAGCACAGGGAAAAAGCAGGAGGGAAAACGTCATGGGGATGGCACCCAGCATCCAGGGATGTGCTGGATTTGTGCACAAAGCCTGGTCCTGTGGGGGCAGGACAAGACATGTCCACGTCCCATAGCAAGGCAGAAGCCATGGTGAGCAGTGGCAGAAGCCCCTTGCCCATCCCAGAGCAGAATGTGGGGCCAAGCCAGCCAGATGAGGCCCTAAGACATGAGCTGGTCATAGTACCAGGGGAATGGTCTGGGTTGGGAGGGATATTAAAGACCACCTTGTCCCACCCCCTGCCTTGGGCAGGGACACCTTCCACTGTCCCAGGCTGCTCCAAGCCTCAATGTCTAACCTGGCCTTGGGCACTGCCAGGGATCCAGGGGCAGCCACAGCTGCTCTGGGCCCCCTGTGCCAGGGCCTGCCCACCCTCCCAGGGAACAATTCCTTCCCAATCTCCCATCCAGCCCTGCCCTCTGGCACTGGGAAGCCATTCCCTGTGTCTTGTCCCCCCGTCCCTTGTCCCAAGTCCCTCTCCAGCTCTCCTGGAGCCCCTTTAGGCCCTGCAAGGGACTCTAAGGTGTCCCCAGAGCCTTATTTTTTCCAGCCTAGCTCTCCCAGCCTGGCTCCAGAGCAGAGGGGCTCCAGTCCTTGGACCTGCTCTGGTTTGGGAAGGAAGAGTACCCACATTCCTTTCCACACACTGTTGGGAAAATGCAGTCAAAAATGGGAAGAAATGCCCCCTCCACAAGTGGAAGTGCTCAGTAACACCAGGAGGCAGCGCAGGGGGACTCACCTCGTGAGAAGAAGGTGCTCACCATGAAGTTGAAGGAGATGGAGGAGATGGAGAAGATGGCGAGGAAGGTGAACACCAGCGTGGGGTCACTGTTGGTGAGCACCGCTCCCTGTTCGCTCACCTGCCAAGAAAATCTTGTGAAGCCCAGAGCTGCTGGAGCCAGCCATGCCTTTGGCAGCACAGACCTGATGTTCTCCAAGGACTGGAAACAAACTGAGATGGGTGAGATCACCCAGAAACTCCCAGACCACTCCAGAGGGAGGAAACACAGATTGTCCTTGTGTGATGCAGGGTCTAAGAGTCAGGGGATACCCTGGCCAGCACCCAGCCAGCCTCCTCCTGCTTCCCATGGTGTGGACACATGCAGAAGGGAGAGCTCGAGGCCCTCCAGAGGCTGTGGAAGCAGAGTGGTCCTGCTCTGCATGGAGCATCCCTGGGGTTCCAATCCTCAGTTCCCTCCAGGGGGAGTCACCCCTGCCATGAATGAAGCTGAGGGGCAGCACTGCCCACCTCGGCTCAGGAAACCCAAACTCCAGTCTTTGGAGGAGCCCTGGGACACCAGGACAGTCCCATGGCAGAGTGGCCCTGTCATCCCTGTGCCTTGCCAGCACAGAGCTCATGGCCTGGGGACAGACGCTCACCTTGACACAGAAGAGCACGGTGACGAAGAACACGGACACCAGGAGGAAGAGGAAGAACATGAGGAACCAGGCGCTCCAGTGCAACCAGTTGCTGAGGCCCATCATGTGCATGTACTCCTGTGGGAGGTCACGGCATCACCCAGGGCTGCACCCACACTCCCCAGGCATGGCTGGGGCAAGGCGGAGGTGGCTTTGCCCCTTGGCACAAGCAAAGAGGGGGCAGCCCCAGGTGCCACCAGAGTGGTCCTGCACAGCCACCAGCACGGCATGGTGTCCTCCACCTCCCCAAACAAGGGCTGCCACCACTGCAGGAGTCCCCAGAGAGCCGAGCTGAGCCCAAACCCAGGGCAGGGTGCCATTGGTGCCACCAGGGCCACCCAGCACAGAGCACGACAGCCAACGCCTGGGGGAAGCCAAGCCTTGCTGTCGCAAGCACGTGGCCGCGCTCCAGCCGCCCCCACAGCACACCCACAGTGGGGCTCTACACTCAAAATGCAAAACCCTTCCTTCCCACAGGCTGAACTCTTGAATCTACAAACTCTGGAACCCACACGTGTTGCCCTCTCTCCCAGCCCAGGAGAAGCACCACCCCTGTGGTCCAGCACCCCAGGCTGCACAGCGACGAGAGCCCAGCCTCATCCCGGCAGCAGGATTAGCAACATTCTTCCCTGGGCTCGCTAATCCACTGCCATCCCCACCTCCTGCTCACTGGCTCTACACCCAACAGGGGTTTTGTTCCTAATCCAAAGACATCATCCATTGGGAAAGGCTGCAGAGGGAGGGGAGCACATCCCAGCGCTCACCTTCAGCTTCTTCTCCTTCTCGTGGACGACGGCGCGGACGATGTTGAGCGAGGTGTAGGTGAAGCTGAGCATGAGCAGCAGCGGCAGCTGGTTCTGGATGGCCAGGAGGAAGAGGTCGTTGACGTAGGCAGGGAAGGGGAAGCGCTGCACCACCACGGTGATGTTGTCCAGCAGGCTGGCAGAGCTGGCACCGGCGTGGTACTGCATGATGGCCCTGTCCACCGCGTGCTGCACCGCCAGGAATCCTTCCCGGAGATAACCTGCACGGCAAGAACCACGCGGGGAATAGAGACGGGTCTGGGGTTTGGAGGGACAAACAGCCTCTGTGGGAAGGATTGCATGGGAAGAGGAACAGGGACTAAAACTGGAGTGCAGAGGAAAAGCAATATAAGCATCAGTGTGATGCAGGGGACAGGGGGAGGATTGATACCACAGCAAATTCACGGAATCACTAGTTTGGACCTTAAAGCTTATCTTGTTCCACATTCTGCCATGGGCAGGGACACCTTCCCCTAGAGCAGGGACACCTTCCACTAGACCAAACCAGTACCTCTCATAATCACCATTTAGAAAGAGCTGCCAGGAAAACTCACTTCATGCTGTCCTGAATGTCCCTTGTAATGGGGACATTTTCTGTCATCATCAACCACCACAAGTCACCGGGTTTGTGTTTCATCCCTTTTTCTTTGTAAACCAAAAGAATACATGATACTACATAGGTTGCAAGGAGAAGGATATCCTATGTCTCACACTGTGGCTTAAATTTTTGTGCATTAGAAAACACCAGAAAAAATTTTAATTTCCCAATAGCATCTTCCAAGTGGGAAGGGACCCACCAGGATCATCCAGTGCAGCCCCTGGCCCTGCACACACACCCCAACAATCCCACCCTGAGCATCCCTGGCAGTGCAGTCCAAATGCCCCTGGAGCTCTGGCAGCCTCGGGGCCGTGCCCATTCCCTGGGGAGCCTGGGCAGTGCCCAGCACCCTCTGGGGGAAGAACTTTTTCCTGATATCAAATCTAAACCTCTCTTGACACAGCTTTAAATAACAAAATAAACTTAGAATAGTTTATTTTTAAGTGGAATCACTGCCAAGTGTTACCTGAACAAGAACTTAAATTCCCTTACAATACCCCAAATGAGTATTTTGAAAGTCAGTCGGTTAAAATGACCCACGGAGAGAGAAGATAAAAGTGGGATTATGAGACTGGGAACGTTGTTTGATATTAACTCATGTACTGAGCAAACACTCTGGGGCTCTGCTTTGTTTACACACTGTGAGCAAAACCCGTTTGCCCACTTCCTCGCCCTCACTCTCCCTGGACATTGCAATCGAACACAGAGGGAGAAATCCCACTGAGGGAAATATTCCCTTTGCCACCACAGGAGAAGTTCCCAACAATCCAGTCCCAAGCCAGCTCCAGCAATGTCCCTGCTGGCTCCTGCTCTGCCAGTGGTTTGGCTGCCCTTAAACACCTCAAACCACAGAACTGCTCTATTTACTTTTCAAGTACTTAAGCAGTACAATAAACACTGGGCAGTTTAGATCGTGAAATAAAATTTCCATTAAAAATCGATATGGGAAAAAAATATTAAATTTTAAAATGATTCATGCACATTAAAACTTATTCTTATCCAACCCTGCCCAGCAGAGGTGTCCAGAGGTCAAGCAGTGCCCATGAAGTCACAGGATAAAATTTAAATATAGGATAGCTATAATGAATGTAACAAAATTGCAAATATAGTTAAATTATATCTAAATAATAAATAAGAATTATTAAATATATAAATAAATATTAAGAAGCTCTATCGTTAATAATTAACATTTAAATATTAATTTTAAATTGTCATTATTTGATGAATTGTTTATATATGCATAAAACTGAATATAAACATCTACACAAATACATAACCATTTAACTATTTATGCATTCATAAAGATGTATATGTAAATTTTTAAATGTTAATATCTATATAAATATTTAATCACTTGCTTGTATTTATATAAAATAAATATATGCTTATATAAATAAATATATTTAATTGTTCGCTTTATACATATATTAATTTAATGCTGGTATAAATATAAATCCATACTCCATTATAATTACTTGAATTTAATAATTTCTTTTAAATGAGCCTATTTCTTTAAAAGCTCAGAGCCTGCCAAGTGCTGTAGGAAGGTGACCCTGACGCCAGGATGATTTTTTGCCTTTTCTTTTATACCCCTCTTATATATAATTTTATGTATTCTTAGTACTTTTAACCCACATACTTGTAATTTTCCAAGCCTAATAACTTAACTAAAACCCACTGTACCATTAAACCAAAAGGCCAAACATCCTGAAAGTCCCAAACACCAAAATCCTTTCCAAAACGTATTTTTATAAACTTAAGATAAACCCATCCAAAAAACTAAGATAAAACAAAAAATTCACTCCAACCTCTCATTAAAAAACAATCTTTGATAAATATGCTAATTTTAAAGCCTATAATTATGTACATTTCAGTGTGTAGAGAAAACAATGTGTGCATTTTTGAGACATTCCACCTAAACGAAACGCTGACACCCAAAGATCCTTAAATAAACACCGAAATAAAAACCCCTTTTCCCTATAAACCACGCTCTAGTTTTCATTTCCAAACCAGGGAAGGCTGTGCTCACCCGGGGTGCCCCCATCTGCAAACTTGGCCTCGCGGGGCCCGGGCAGCTGGAAGAGCGGGAAGAGGTAACTGGTGTGCCAGTCGCGGTCCAGGTTGGGGTTCAGCCCCGTCTGCTCGCTCCGTGGGGCGTTCCTGGGGCTGTACTTGAAGCGCAGCTCATACTCCACCTGCAAGGAGGGTCAGAGGAGGGTGGGACAGGTGGCAGTGACACCTGGATTGTTGGTGTTTGTTTGTTTTCCCGACAGTCCCTGGCTTGGGTTTTTCGCTTCTTCGGTGTCCCATGTCCTGGAAAGATGAAATGAGGCTTCTTTCTGCTTTTTTCAAGGTTGTTTATTTTTCTCTTATCAAAAGCCTGGAGGCACAGCCAGCGCTGTGACCTCCAGGAACACAAGTGCAGAAAGAGCAGAAAGGGCAATGGCAGCTCACAGCAGCAACCTTTTATATCTATTATTGACCATTAAGAAAACTCTACGTATATTGTTTTGTTNTCTCTGTGGTACACTAAACAAAAATCTTTTCACCTCTCTGGTGCATTCAGGCTCTTCCAAAAGAGAAGGGAGCTTCTCCAAAAGCCTAGGTCCCTGGCTAGGCCACTTTTGAGGAGCTCTGGGGACTAAAGAAATTCCCAGGGGAGCAGGAGAAGTTTTCAGGCTTCCCTGGACTCTGACACTGGATGACACCTGGATGAGGGATGCTGTCCCCACGTTCCCCTCGCTCACCTGGAGGGGCAGCGGGGCCGAGCTGTGCGGGAAGCGGTGCCGGAACACGACGGCGGCCAGGACGCTGCCCGAGCGGTTGTCCAGCCTGACGTACTCCTCGAAGTCTCGCTCTGAGGCAAAGCCCTGAGCTGTGGAGGGCAAAACATGGAGATGCAGGAATGGAGCACAGCAACACACCATGGATTGGTGCTCAGCCATCACCAGGAGCATGGTTTGCTCCAGGACAGGAGGGATGTGCCGTGCTGGCTGTCAGACACGGGGGAGTTACACAGGATGCTGCCCTGTATCCTGGGCATGTACACATTCCTCCTCCTTGAGAGCAGGAGTCAGCTTTCCCACAGAAAGTCCTAACAGTTTGGAACACCAAGTGCTGAAATTTTCTGTGCCAAAAGATTTCCAAAAATACTCTTTCACAGGGAAGTGCTGCCACTTTCTTTAACTGTTTTAGGGTGATATTTTTCTAGATGGAAACTGCAATAAAATTAGACCAAAAAAGCAACCCAAAATCCTGTCATTTTAGTGGGAAAAAAAAACCCCAAACTATTGCCTTGAAGTTCTGGAAAAAAATGGTGTTCTGGGAGCATGAGGATTTAGAATCAATCACAGAATGGTTTGCATTGGAAGGGCACCCAGCTGCAAACCCCTTCCATGGGCAGGGACACGTTCCACTGGACCAGGCTGCTCAGAGTAAATAATCACATGGATTTCTGGGGTGGAAGGGGCTGCCCCAGCCCTGCTCACCTCTGATGTTGATGGGCAGAGCTCTCTCCACCGCCTCGGCGATGCTGCGGACGGCGCTGCTGTTGGAGGGGACATAGGCCAGCTCCCAGGGGCTGCTGGCATGCCGGGAGGAGAAGAAGCTGGGCAGGTCATCCACAGACTCGGGGGGGTAGAGGGTGGCGTTGGGGTGGCTGACGGAGTGCACGCGGTGCCGCAGCGCGATCAGGATGGCGGCGAAGAGCAGCGGCAGGCACACCTCGATCACTGTCACCAGGATCTGCCGCTTCTGCAGGGCAGGGAAAAGACACAAATATGGGGTAAGGATATAAAATACATTCTATATCTACATATATATACAGACATGCAGATATCTACCATAGGTATGTATCTACACACAGGTACCTATCCATACATAGTAGGCTCTCTCCCTCTCTCTCTCAAGAGATAACAAAGAAGATGCAAACACAGAAGGTAGATGAACATAGTAATGAGGTTCAGGGCACGAGAACACCATGGAACAGCAGCATTCTTGCATGCCACAAGGTTTCACAACCTGGGTTTTTCCAGAGCCCAGGAATGACACTGTGCTGGTTCCCACAACCTTCTCAGGACTCTCCAGCCAAAGTGTCCGCTACCCTAAGCACTGCTCCAGCTCAAACCAGCCTCCATTAGAGCCTTCCTCACCACGCTGAAGGGTTGAATGACCCAGACTGGCCCTTTGCTCCTTCCCTGTGCCCTGGGGCTCTGCCACATGCAGCAACACTGCTGGGATCAGTGAAACTTTTCCTGCTGGAGCTGAGCTGCTCCAGGCAGCTGGACATGGGATCTGCATCCCAGGGGCCCAGCAGAGCCTCCAGCTGCAGGATGGTTGCAGCATGGCAAGCACACGTGTGGACATACCCAAGCTACTCCTGCACTGCACACAGCAGCTCATTTTTTTCTTTTTAAATTGAGGTTCAAGCAACTGGAGAATGAACTCAAGCCGTGCACTCAGGAGGGAGCTTCATCCATCAATTCCCCAGGGCTACCTCTCCTGCACTGTTCCCCCTAGCTAGTAACACCCCCCACCAACATAGGTTCATTAGCATCAACCCAGGTCAATTAGCATGTCAAACTGGTGTCTCAGGGGAACGGTGGTCATCTGAGCAACCTGGTTTAGTGGAAGGTGTCCCTGCCCATGGCAGGGGAGTAGGAACAAGATGAGCTGTAAGGTCCCATCCAACCCAAACCATCCATGATCCTCTGATCTCTGACCATGGGGCCAGGGGGAGTGATGGTCCCAACCAGCACCATGCAGCACACCCACCTCCCTGCAATCTCACTCCCCTGATGTTATACTCCAGGTGCCAGGATGTGCTGAAGGATTCATACTCATAACATCACTGTAAAGGTCAGGCTTGCTCCCAAGGAGGAGAGCAGCAAGCACCAGGCTGTTCCCATTGGAAACGGCATCACCTATGCGGGGAGGGAGTAGAGGGGGAGGAAAAGAGCTCAGCTGGCCACACCATGGTTCACCATGGGCAGGGGGGCACAGCTTAGCTGTGTGCTTGGTGGCAGCAGCCAGGCAGGTCCAGGGGAGGAGAAGTAAAAACTTGGACCTGTGTCACCTTATTTCACTGGCCCAGAGAAGCTGTGGCTACCCCTGGATCCCTGGAAGTGTCAAAGGCCAGGTTGGAGAGGGCTTGGAGCAACCTGGGATAGCGGAAGGTGTCCCTGCCCATGGCAGGGGAGTGGGATGGATGGTCCTTTCCAATCTAAACCATTCTGGGATTCTGTGATTTCCTCCTGCAAACCGAGCTGCCTTCACCCCAGCCCAGGCTCAAGAGCAGCACAGCACACCCAGCCTCAGCCATGGCAGCTCACAGATATCCCTGGCCACAGGGGTTCATGGCTGCTGTACTTGGAGCACGTGCCTGGAGCAGCAGCAGCATTACCCTGAGGCCTCTGGCTAATTTGGGCTTCTCAAGACATGGGGTTTTTCTACCCTCCCCTTTGCCAGGCTGGAAAGAGGAGCACCACTAGGAAAGAGGAACACCAAAGGCTTTAGTCTCACAACTTTGCTGTCTCAGCAACTGGATTTTATCCAGCAGCCAGTGGGCAAGCTCAGGTGGGCAGAGTCTCCAGTGGGGCAGGTAGGGAGCCCCGAGCACAGCCTGGACATCCTGGCATGGGAGACAGCCCCGCAGGAGCCAGGGCAAATGGGCTCTTGGACAGTTTGTCAGGAGATTATATGGGGACTACTGTTACCTCAGCACCCACTGTAAAAGCCAGAAACACCTCTTGAGGCTTCCCCTGGGAGGAACAGTCTGCTCCAGCCCCAGCCAGCTCCAGCAGCATAGGCAGGAGGCAGCAGCTCCGGGCAGGCAGGGAAAAAGGAGCTTTCCCAACAGCCACGCTCATAAAAGCGAACGCTGCGGATGTCTGATGGGTTTATAATGCAGCCCTGGCAGCCCAGCTGCCTCCCGCTGATTTACTATCGTACTAAACCTCTCCCTATCTCCTGGGCTGCCTCCAGAACAGCTCTCTGCCTCCCTGAACTTGCAGGCTCATACACATTCACCAGCCCTGCGGCAGAGTCATTCAAGCACGGTGCTCCAGAGGTGACAGGGATACTCATCCATAATCACCACCTCCGCCTGGCCAGAGCAGCTCTGGACAAGCCACGTGTGCCAGCATCCATCCTCCCAGCGGGGGGGGGGACTCGGGAGCTCTGTGTCTTTATCAGGAACAGGACTTTTAGCTGTATCCCGGCACAGTAGACCTGAGTCAGCTTGTGGCCTTAGAAACCATGCTGAGACATGTCCCCACCCTGAAGCACACCCAGAAAATGCTTCTCCCCTGCAGAGGGGATGATGAGGGATGCTCCTGACTGCAAATCAGCCCTGCTGCCAATGCCTTTCATCCCCTCCAAGCCCTGCTCCCTGTTCCGTGCCTGCCGGAAGGCCGGCTGCAGCCAGCACTTCCCTCTTCTTCTGGTTTATTTTTACAGCAACGCCGTGCTGAGCTGCAGATGGGTAATTGAAAGCGTAAATCCAGGCTGCAGCCACCCCTGCTCCCTCCTCTTCCCCCTGTGCTCTGCCAGGGCTGGCTCCGGGTCCCAGAGGAACCACAGCATCTGCCTGGGAACACCCACACGCTGCTTAAAGGGGCTGCGGCCTCGGCCGGCACCAGGCAGGCCCTGCCGGCCCTGAAGTCTCCACATCCCTCAGCACCACTCAGCTACCACACAGGGAGGTGGGCTGGCAGTGAATGCCAGTGGTTTAATATTTTTAAGACCCCTAAAAGCTGCTCCTGAGAGTGGTAGAAAGTAATGGAGGGAAAAAAACCCCAGGGCTCCAGCAGGTTTGGAGGCACTGGCACTTCCGGAGGAGGCTGTGCAATGAGACAGCTCAAAAATCCCCACTGTCACACGGGTGGGTGTGTGGCTTACCCTGTCCCAGGAGAAGGGGAGCTGAGCTCATGGCCAGAGGGCAGGCAAGGGATGCCGGGGATAAGGAAACTGAGTACCCAGCACAGCCCATAAGGTCACACAGCCCAGCACAAAAGACACCAAGTGCACAAATAACCCAGTTTTCCTCCTAGAGATACCCTGTGCCCATGGGGGAGGTTTCCCGGAGGAGCCAGAGGCGGGGCAAGCCCTGCTGTACCCCTATTTAGCGGTGTCAGAAGCAGCCCCCCGGCACAGTGCCAGCCTACCTGCAGGATGTAGTTCTTCCAGAGCAGCAGCCCAAACTGCCTGAGCACAACCATCCTCCCATCAGAAGGGGCCCAGCGCCGCCACCGCCGCTCCGCAGGACCCTGCAAGAGAGAAGAGAGCCGTGAGTGCCAGGTGCTGGTGCAGCCAGGCAGCATCGCACACCCCACACCCCATCCAGCCCAGGGCCCCTCTCTGCTTCCAGTCTGGTGCCACAGCAGCTGGCTTGACCCCAAACAGGGCAAAACAACCATTGTATTCCCTCTCCTCAGAGCAAGAGCCCCTGTTTTCTGGCATGGCTGTTCCCAGAGATGGAAGCTGTTGTTCCAACACCCAGCCTGGGTCACTTCCAGCAGCAGAAGTGACTTTCCTCAAGCTGCAGGAGCACGGGGTCACAGAACTGCGAACACCAGCCCCAGGAAAGCCCTCAAACCCCTGGCAGCCCATTATTTTGGGATGGGTGGAGATCTCACGTTGTGCCTCCACCTCCTGCCGTGTGAAGGGTTGGTTCTGCAACACTGCCGGTGCTTTCCCAGCAGAAACTCTCCTCGGAGAGGCAAGGAGCAGAAACGCGCAGGGAAGCACAAGGGAAGGTCCGTGCTTGAGGTCGATCCCCCGCTGCCTCCTCCCCCTCTCGGGAAGCATCCGCCTTCCCTTCAAGTTGTTTGTGTCTCCATTTGCAGTGGCATTTCCTGATGGAGCACTGCTGTCCCACCAGGAGACTGGCTGGGATTTTGGGCTTGAAGTGCGGCACGGAGAAGGGAGGGGCAGCCCTGGCAGAGCCTCCTGCCCGTGCTGCCGGACTCTGGGCAGCCCCCACCGGGCAGTGCCAGCCTCTGAGCACGGCAAATCCTGACAGGATCACGGTGGGCAGCTGCCGGGGTCAGCTCCGAGCCGGTGCTCCGAAGCCTGGCAGCACTGAAAGCTGCCACAGGGGCACGGACGGGCACATAACCCACGAGCAACGCCCTGGCAAGATGCTCCACAGCACGTTCTCCAGCCCTGGGTGGGATGGTATCGGCTCTTTGGATGCAGCTGGCACCCTGCAACCTCAGCAGGGGTTTCAGGGTGCCACAGTAAGAGGAGGGGAGGTTGCTGACCCAGCCTGCCCGACCTTGGCTCGCGGGCCGGTGCCAGTGAATGCACGCAGTGAGCACAGCGCCAGTGGAACAGAGCTGCAGCAGGAGCAGCCCGAGACCCACACAGGGCTGCAGGCACAGCAACAACACCCACCTGCCTCACCTGCTCTCTGCCACCAGCTCCTTGAGCCCTCCAGGAGCCTTCTCCTGCCTTGGCACACACCTTCCCAGCCCCAACCCTAAACCAAAAGCTTTCTCCTGGCTTTGCAAGCACCTTCCCAGTCCCAATGCTAAACCCAGATGTATTCTCAGAGCACAAAAAACCCTCCTTCTCTTTGCCACTTCATGTACAGAAGACACATTCCCACAACAGCAGGGACACCTGTGTTCAAGGATCTTTCTCCAGGCAGGAAAAAGCAGAAGAGATTCTTATGCTTTATCCCTGAAAAGTCCACCAGAACATCTGCTCACAGCAAGCAGGAAAGGAATAGCAAGGGAGACTTGGCAAAGGCACCTTCAGGCACCTCACAAAGTGCCATGTCTCCAGCTGACCTCTCGTCCCCATGTGGCCAAGCAGAACAGACCATGCTCTGCCACAGCATCCCTTAGCAGGTCCTCCAAACCCACACGCACATACTCCACACAGCAGCATCCGAAACGCCCCCAAACAAGCCCCCCCAGCCCCGAGCAGAAACACTCCTCATGCAACCCCTTGAAGGAATCCAGAGCAAACCAAGGCATCAAAGCTCACTTGAAAGACGACAGATGCTGCAGGTCAGGCAGGAGCAGGCTGCTGCCCTCGCAGAGATCCCAAATCCTGCTCGCTGCGCCACACCCTCAAACTCAAGCTGCCCCCTCGACTGCCCCCACGGGGCTTACGGTGCTGCTGGGAAAATGTCAAGCAGCTCTTGGGTAACACAAACACTACGCAAAGACAGAAAACTCCATTATTGCCAATAAATGTTTTCCAAGTTTTTAAGTGTTCCAAGAAAACCTGTTCTGGACCTTTTGCTTGCTGGAGGATGAGAGGAGGAAGAAGCTCACTTAAAAAAAGCTCTTACTGGATTTAAGAGCAAAAATGGTTTTCCAGGCTCTGGCATCCACAAAAATGATTTTTTTTCCCGCAACCCAAAAAAGAAAACCTGTTTTGGGAGGTGCTGCCTGGATCAGCCCGGAGATGCCCATGACCAGAGGCAGCTCAGGCAGGGTCCAGGGTCCATGTCTGGGCCCACCTTCAGCAAGAAGGGAGGGCTGAGTGCCACTGTTGATGATGAGCTCAGAGGCACCAAGGTGCCTTGCAGGAGGACACAAGGCAGCACACTGGGTTGTCCCCACCAGAGATGCTCCCACCTGACCTCAAGCACTATGAGATAAGACTGAATTTCCCACCAAGAGGCAGGGCCAAAGATCTGGGGAAAGAGAGAGTTGATCACCACCAGCTTCTGGGAGAACAACCCATTTCCTCTCCCCCTCACTGGAAATACCCTGCTCTCTGACCACAGCAGGAGGAAGGGTCTCCTGAACACGAGTGTGGACCCACCCTGGCCATCCCCAGAGAAGTCAGTGAGGAAGGACCCACAGCCTCAAACAAGCCGGGTCCCCACCAGCCCCTGCTGCAATGCCAAGACGTGCTGGATAATGTGGCAGCACCAGCTGCCAGCCTGGACCAGAGCTGTTCTGCCGGTGGATTTAGATGAGGACAGGCTGAGGATCGGCAGGGATCAAGGCCACAGCATCCCACCTCCTGACCCACTTCCACAGCGCCTCGTTGCTGGGAGGTGGCCGTGCCCAGCCACCGCCTCAGCGGAAAGGGCCGAGCGAGCCGAGCAAAGGCCACGTGCTCTGGGGAGCTGGCAGTTATTTTAGAGCACACACCACATTTCTGCTCTTCTGATGTCCCGTTCCCATAGAAACCAGCCCTGGAAATGGCAGACGTTGCCTTTTTTAATATAAACCCAGCGTTTCGCCCTGCTGGTTGGCAGAGACACCGTGTCACCCCTATAAGATGAGCTGCCAGGTGCCCGCACCTCCATGGCCCTGCCGAGGAGCACGCGGTTCCTGGGGTGGTGGCATCACACACCTGGCAAGGGCTGTCAGTCCCTGGGTACTTTCCACGCTGCCACTGGAGCAGGAAATTCCTCTCTGCTCCCCACAGTGTCTGTGTTGGAAATTAAAAGCACAAGCAGCCATAGCAGGGCAAGGACTTTTTACAGCCATTGTTTTCAGGAAGAGCGAGTGGTTTCTGACACGGGTGCGTCCAGAAAGTCCCAGGCCCTGCAATGAGCAACCAGGGCCGGCAGCCACCAGAACAGCTTTGAGCGTTCAGTGACACACAGCTCTCACTGCTGGGGTGCTTTCACCCTCTCAGCATTCACAGAGATCTGGAAGTCACGATACAGCCAGACCATAAAAACCTCACCTTGGTTGTGAAAACAGCAATAAAACTTTCTATGAGGCTGCAAGGTGGGGTGCTGGGTGCTGCAGAGACCAGAGACCTCGCAGCCTTCTACAAACCCAACACCCAGTGCCCGACAGATATGTGAGTCTGGGTTTGACCCAGACAGGAACTTCAGGCTTTGAAATAAAGAAGTAAACACAAATAGAGCTGAGGCTGGATTCTGTTTGCAAAATGAGGGGTTGGCTTGTGCCCAGCTGCTGCCCTTAGAGTGGGAGCGGGTCAGAGGGCACAGGGAGCCTGATGGACTCCATGGTTGTGTATGTAACAGCCTTTGTACTGGGGCAGCAGCAGGAGAGGGGGGACAAAGCTGCTGCAAGAGCTGGTCAACCCCTCTGCCTGAAAAACAACATTGCTGGTTTGCCCAGTGAGTTTGCAGTTGCCCATAAAACGATAAACTGTAAATTCACTGGCCTCGTGGATTTAGCAAAATGACAAGGTCTGGAGACCAAGACATGGGTTTCTCATGGACCCTTGTACAACCCTGCTCCTGCCCTGCACTTGCCCAGTGGCTGGGCAGGACAGGCCACCCGGGCAGCTGTGAGCAGAGGACAGGGAGATCCCTTCTGCTTCTACTTGGTTTTGAACATTTCCAGGGATGGGGACTCTACCATTGTCCTGGGCAGCCTGTTCTAGTGTCTGACCATGCTTTCCCCCAAAAAATTTCCCGAATATTCAATCTAAACCTGCCCTGGCATAACCTGAAGCTGTTTTCTCATGTTCCCTGGGAGCAGAGCCCGACCCCCACCTGGCTCTCCCCTCCTGTCAGGGAGTTGTGGAGTGAGAAGGTCCCTCCTGAGCCTCTTTTTCTCCAGGCTGAGACCCTTTCCCAGCTCCCTCGGCTGCTTTTCATTAGACTTGTGCTCCGGACCCTTCCCCAGCTCCGTTCCCTTCCCTGGACACGCTCCAGTCCCTCAAGGTTTTTCTTGGCATAGGAGACTTTCCCATGCCGAGCCAGGGCCCGGGGGCAGAGCGGGGCCGGCAGGTGCCCCTTCGGTCCCGGCAGGCCCGTGTCCGTTCCTCGGCAGGGAGAGATGGCCGAGCTCCCCCGGGATGCCGGCGGGTCCCAGCCAGGCGCAGCCCGCCG
>VZTN01013025.1:450045-470349 GCA_013400515.1 Erpornis zantholeuca | reverse complement strand
GCTGGTGTACGAAGGTGCTGTGGGGCCCGGGGTGGGCGGGGGGAGCCGAGAGGCGAGGGGGCATCCCCGGCTGTCGGGACATCCCGAAACCCCCAGAGCCCGCGGAGTGGGTGACACTGGTGTGTCCGCCGGGCTGGCAGTGACCCACAGGCTTGCAAGATCTGGCATTCATACAATATCCTGAGTTGTAAGGGACTCACAAGTACCTTGGAGTCCAGCCCCTGGCTCTGCACAGACACCCCAACAATCCCACCCTGGGCATCCCTGGCAGCGCTGTCCAAACGCTCCTGGAGCTCTGGCAGCCTCGGGGCTGTGCCCATTCCCTGGGGAGCCTGGGCAGTGCCCAGCACCCTCTGGGGGAAGAACCTTTCCTGATATCCAACCTAACCTTCCCTGACACAGCTGCAGCCGTTCCTCACTGGGCATATGTCTGTCAGCCACTCTGCCACCAGGAAAACATTAAGCCAAGGCCAGGCTGCTGTGTTATGATGAAAGGTTGGGGCCACACTTCCTCTTTCTGTTCTTGTAGGTCCAAAAACTATTTGCTGGCACCGTACAGGAGTTCCTGTGCTGTAAGTGGTGTCAATACCTACTAAATGTCAATTCTCATCCTGTTTTGGGGCCAAAGAAAGCAACTACATCAGCCTGCTTCTCAGCCTTTTAGTGAGTGCTGATCTGTTTAGTCTAGTTGTAAACTTCCAAAGGGGAGTTTTTGATCTTCTCTTCTGTTAATTTGCAAACTGTCCAGGAGGAATTTTCTCCATTACCAAGTTTTGCCTGATATTTGGCTTTACTTTCTTTTTCATTATTCAAGCTGTAGTATAACAAAGTCTGAGCATCCATGTATGTGTTTTAAAAGATGTGATAAAAAGTAAAATCAGTAGTGGAGGGTGCTTTTATAGAAATAGGTTTTAGATGATGAGTAGCAGGTAACTTGTGGATAGCACTTGGTCTAAGAGCAAGAGAGGAGGAACTGCCCTGAGGCCAAGTCATGTGTGCAAATCCTTTTGGAGAAGGGAGGCCACATACAACTCTTAACATACAGAGCAGAGGGACTTGGCATCCCTCACAGACCTGTCAAACCATGGAGTGAGCTGGAAGGAATGCTCAGCAAATGAATTTGGGGATGCCTTTGAGATTCTACTAATGATGTATTCTTTACATACCCCTCAAAGCCCCCCCATACTGTAGCTATGCCCAGATGCTTCTGTGACTTAAGCAGAACTGCACTCACAGCATGTCAGGGTGCTGAGCTCCTGGAACAAGGTAAGAAGTATTTTGTAGTGATCTGGGAAGGTGCTGTCACAGAGGTTGCTTTGCAAAGCTCAAGGGAAAGAAGCAAAGGATGAGTAAATCCAGCAGCACAGGCTGCGTTTAATGATGCAGAACCTCTTTTCCATGCTCCTGTAACCACATCTGTTCCATCCTTCCACAGCTCAGTCAGCATCTGGAACCTGTCCTCAAAAGCAAAGCTACTCCCTCAAACTTGTGAGTTTTGATCTGTTTGGGTAATGAATAGTGCACAGAGTTCTGTGTCCCAATGTGTTTAGCTGAGAGTATCTGAGGAATTTGGAGAGAGTGGTCAGGGAGGCCCCTACTAGCTTAGGAGATGGATCTAACCTTCTGAGGGTGTTGTGCTGGGATTTCAGTATGAGTTGGCTTTTCTGCTAAAGGTGTGAAGAAAATGGATATGAGGATTACAAAAACCCCAAAGCCTTAATCACAGAAGGTTCCTACTTTGATTGACCAGGCTCAGGAACCTGCAGAACTGAACTTGGTGGTGTGAGGTGGAGATCTTAATTCAGGAATGTCAGACCAACTTTTCTCCTCTCTGGCAGGCATGCACACACCCTGCTGAAGTCTGGGGAAACTGGAGAGGTTGGAATTTGGTGCTCTGCTGAGACTGTGTGAGAGCCAGCATGGAGACACTATGTAAAGCCAGAGCACACTTTGAAATCAAATAGGAATTATAGTTGGAATTCCGAGTCAGCTTTTTAGGCACTTCTAGGCACGAGAACCTTGGGTTCTCCAGTAGTATGTTATTTCCAGTAATAGCTGTTCTGTGGTGAAAATTCAGTGGATTGATTTTCAGTAGCTCACAAACCAGAGCTGAAAGACTGTTTCCTTCTCTGCTGTGGCTCTTGCGGATTCCTGGTCTGTAGGAGGGCCAATGCTGACTGATGGCTCTGGGGTGATCTTGCACTTGGATAATCCCTCTGTCTTTTGTCAGAGCAGACATGTAAGAGGATGGAGAAGGAATACAGTGTTGATGAGAAAAATCTGCCAAGTGTCACAAAACTAGAACCAGTAGGTGGGAAACTGTAATCACTTCTGTAGGCAACACTCCCAAGTTCTCTGTTTGGCACCTTTTGGCTGCTTGGTGGTCTGCTGAGCACGTGGAGTGTGATACGGCACATGAGAGCATTTTGGCTCTGGGGTTTGATGGCCCACATGGGCTCACAGGCAAGATGCAGAGTGAAATACCCTCTGGGACATGGTCTGTGTTTGGAGTCTGCTGTTCCTCCAGCTACCTTTGATACCAGTTTTGTATCAAACCACTCCTGCTTTCTTCTATGCATGATAGCTGCTGTGCTGAGTTAGTGTTGAATAGATAATGTGTGCATAGGCAAACACAGACATACTGAGTGTAAACTATGTACAGGTGAGGTCACTTGATGACAGCAATATCTCAAATGTTACACACTTTCTTGTCTAACTTTCTGTCAGCTAGAATAAATGTTACAGTTCTCTGTTGAGACTTGCCTGTTTGTAGAAATGCCCTCATCCCTGCTGAGGCTGAGAAGGTCACCCCTGGCTCCCTTTTACGTAACAGCTGTGAGACCAGAGCTCTCTCCATGCTGTGCCTGGGCTGCACTGCCTGGCTCTTGTTAACCCTCAGACAGCTGGAAATGGGCTGCTGGAAAGGTCCAACCTGAGATGGCTCCTCCCCTGTTCTGTGCTGATGCTCAGAGTTTATGTGGTTGTTAGGGGCAGCATTAAATAGGGAAGCAAGACACCTAAGCTCTGTTCTCTGCTTTGTTGATCTTTGCTTTCTTTAAAATGAGTAGCGAAGGTCTTGTAGCAGTTTTACCCAGGTTTCCCTTTCCAGCAGGATGTGTGTGGCTGAGGTAACACTCCTCCTTTCTGTTCCCTTTAGGATGCCAAAGATGGGAGGATATACAATGAACAGAATTTCTTCCAGCGAGCTGCCAAGGCAGGCACAGGTTGGTGCTTCTTGGGAGGGCAAGGACTAATGATAACTGGCATTCCTCTCTCATCAGTTATGTGAATATCTTGGAAGGCCAGGCTAGGATAAATTAATCCCCTGCTTGGTTAGTGCCAGAGTGCTGAGGAGTTCTGTCAGTGCCAGTTCTCCCAGCAGTGTGTGTGCTGTAGGACAGTGCAGTAAGAGCACAGCTTTCTTGCACTCCTCACTGTGTCTTGATGTGTCTGGGAACTGTCCAGCCTTGCAGCCTGACTCATCTTGGCTCACTCATGTTCCTCTTCCATGGGTGGTACTGTCAGCTGCTCTCTGGTATCAACTCCATTGGTCCCAAAACTAGAGCAAAAACAAAGCTGCCCAGAGAATGTGGGCAGGGGGATGGAGGAATTGATGTCAAATCTACACTTGCAGGAGAATTGTAAAAATCTGCTTGTCTCCCCCTCTCTCTGACCACTCTCCTTGTTTTCCCTAGCCTTGTAGCAATCTTATGCCTTAGCCTGCTCTGGTATTCCCAAAGTCTCCCCTGTTCCATTCTTGCTCTATAGTGCTATATGCACTGACATGCCAGTACTCCCCCACATTAGACTGGAATTCTGGGGACAGAGTCAGGATGAGAGGCTTCCCACTGTCAGCTGTCCAGGGCAAAGCGGACCTTCAGAGGAGAAGCATCCCTAACTCCTTCCTCCTGGAGCTCCTCAGCAGCACCTGCTGCACTGTGCTCTTCTCTCCCCTTGTAGTGGAGAAGTGGAAGAAGTGGCATTCCGTGCCTCTGCTGGGCATCCCCAATTGCGTTGGCTTTGGACTGCATGCAGACAGCTACAGGTGAGGTGACTGAGCTCTTGGGCTGTCTGGGCATCTCTGGCTTTCCCTCTCCTCTACTTGCTTTCTGCTAGTCCTTTTGTCATTGTCCCCTGGGCTCCTGACCTTAGGCACTGCTATCATTTATTAAATGCTTTGCCTCTCATTACTTTGTTTCCTTCAGTCCTTGTGTTGCTGGTGAAGTTACTACTGGTTTTGCTGCTGCTGCCCCTCAGGCCAGGGGACACCTTATTCTGGTCCTTGATACGTAACACAAAGGGGAGACTCAGGCTGTGTGTTTGCAGCACATGACGAACACGTCTCCTTTATAAGAAGTTTATCAAAAGTCAAGGAAGTCTTTGCCCAGATCAACTTGAAGTGGGGTCCAGTGGATCACTTGACAATTGTCTATTGCAGGATCTCCAAACCAGGTAGGTGCTGCCATGTGCAAAGCCCTTTTCTCCTGCAGGTTTTTGGTGTTCTCTGACTTGGGGCGATCTCTTCAGTCGGTCCTGAGCGATGGCCTGCACCTGCTGAGGGAGAAGGCAGCTTTTCAGATTGCAGTTCGTGTGGTATGTGGAGAACCAATCCTTCCCAAGACACTTCTTCAGAAAAGACTCCTAACTTCCTTCTGGATCTCCCAGAGGTGTTTCAAAGCTGCTCCAGGGGCTTGGGTGGGGTGTCTTAAGTAGCATCTTTCAAGCCTCTTCTAAACTTTAGTAGCATCTTTGAGCACTGTGTCACCTTGAAGGAATTTGGGATAAGAACAATGAGAAAAACCTGACCTTTGAACTTGAAGGCTGTGAGACATGTTTTTAGTGCTCCTCCACATGGCTTGCAGGGAGCTGGGGAGGTCCAGCTCAGGGATAGCCAGGGTGCTGCAGGAGCCTGCATGGATCTGATATGCTTTCCCTGTTTATTCCCAGATAGACTGCCTGGAGTACATTCATGAGAATGAGTATGTGCATGGGGACATCACTGCTGAGAACATCTATTTGAACCCAGCAGACCTCTCCCAGGTACAGAGCAGGAGCAGTGCTGCCAGGAAAGGACACTGGAGGTGGGATTGTGACATGGGATAAGGCAGCCCCCAGGCCCCTGCCCTGGGCAGTGCTCAGTCAGAGGCTGTGGGGCAGCACTGGGGGCTGCACTGCACTCAGGTGGGTGCTCTGTGCTGCCCTGCAGGTGACCCTCGCTGGCTATGGCTTCGCGTTCCGGTACTGCCCCGGGGGGAAGCACGTGGCATGGCGCGAGGGCAGCAGGACCCCTCACGAGGGCACAGTGGAGTTCATCAGCCTGGACAGCCACAAGGGCGCAGGTGGGTCTGGCTTTAGACAGACACATGCTGGAGCTGTTCCTGTGGTGGTGCTCCCTGGAGCTGGGGCTCCCCGCTGGCGTTGCTGGTACTGCTGCTTTCCAGGCGTTCACATGCACCAGGAACCAGGTTCCAGTTTGGGCTGTTCACTCCTGCCTCCTGATGGCTGCTGTGTTGGCACTTGACAGGTCACTCAGTGACTGCAGCAGGGATGTTCCTGCTCCATCTGGAGCCTTGGCTGCTGCATGCGTGTGGGGAATAGAAAACAGGGCCCTTCGTGCTGGCTTAACAGGGATCTCTTTCAAGCCAGACTGGATCCCTGCCCAAAACAGATTTGCAGCAGGCTCTGCTCTGACCTTGAAGGAATGAGAGCTGGAAAGGCATTTAAATCATAGAATCACTTTGGTTGGAAAAGACCTTTTAAGATCATTGAGTCCAGCTGTAAACCCAGCACTGCCAAGGTCACTAACTCAAGTTTCCAAGTGCGACTTCTACATGACTCTTAAATCCCTCCAGGGATGGGGACTCCACACTACCCCGGGCAGCCTGTGCCAAATTCCATCCTTCTCCTGATTGGGATGTGACTGCTCTTTCACAGTGTTCAGGAAATCTTCCTCCTGAGGCTGGGAGGTGATATCTGAGCTATGTGAGTTAGCAGGCTCCTAGGAGTATTGATATCCCAGAGCACATCCTCATGAAGCTCTTGGATTTCTTTACTTCTGCCCCTTCATGAGTGGCATGTGATTGTTTCGTGTTTCCCATCAGGACCATCTCGACGGAGTGACTTGGAATCTCTGGGCTACTGTCTTCTGAAATGGCTCTGTGGCATTTTGCCTTGGTCTGATGAGCTGAACAAAGTAGGAGCTGTGGTGGAACAGAAAGAAAGGTAGGAGGAATCATCTACTCTTCTAGGAAATGCTCAGCAGAAAGCAGCGAGGGGTGTTGGTGCCTGAAATCCCCTGGTCACCATACACTGCTCGGATGTGGTAAATCCTGCAGCCAAGACTGAACCTGGCCCCAGGGTGTTCGGTGAACCCCAAGTTCTGCTTCATCCAGAACATGGCCATCTGAATTCAGCCTTTTGGGGATTTTTTTTTGTCCCTGTTGTCAAAGCTCAGGTGCCTGCTGCATTGCTTCTCACCTGACAGGACCCTGTGCTGACTATTCCAGGTACAGAAAGGATGTGAGATACCTTCTCCAACTGTGCTTCAGGCAGAGATCCATTCCAGGTATGGGCTTGCTCTCAGTGGCAATGGGACTCAGGGATGGAGGACTGACTGTGCCTGAAGCCAGAACTTTCTCTGTGCTGGGGTGCTGGTCCAGAATGGCTTCCAATGGTAATGATGACCAAGCATCATGAACTGTGTGGCAGGCTGGAAACAAATCCCTTGTTTTCTGTACAGGAGAACAAGGGCTGCTTCCCATGATCTGTTTTCATGAACCTTGCTGAAGGGACAGGTGTGCTGGTGGCTTTAGAAATGCAGTATCTGAGGCTAGAGGTCACTTCCCCATCCCATTGTGTTGCCCAGAGAAGCTGTGGCTGCCCCATGCCTGAAAAGTGTTCAAGGCCAGGTTGGGCAGGCTTGGAGCAACCTGGGCTAGTGGAAGGTGTCCCTGCCCATGGCAGGGCGTGGAAGGAGATGGGCTTCCAACCCCAACCAGCTGTGGTTCTATTTTACTCTATAATTCCGTGATTCTGTCTTTGAGGTTTGTATTAGCCTTGGTTTGGTTTTCCTCTCTGTGCAGCTGCCTGAGGGGGTCGGCAAGCTGGCTGCAGGACAAGCAGCCTGAAATGGCCATTTGGCAGCTGGAGTTTCTGTGCTGCTCCAGTGTCCCTTTCTTTACAGATGCCCTGCAGAGCTACCTGGAGCAGGTGCTGGCACTGGAGTACGAGGAGAAGCCTGACTACGCAGCCCTGCGACAGCTCTTTGGGAGGCCACTGGAAAAGATGAAAGCTTCAGCTTACGACTGTGTGGATATCCAAGTGGTGCCCTAGGTGAGTGCTGGGACCTGCTGCGTGTGCCCTGTGCTGCCACTGCCCGGTGAGGACAGAGCAGGCAGGGCTGGGACATGTCTCCAGGTGAGACCAACCTGCTGCTCCTGACATGTCATTCCCTGTTGAAACCAGTCCAATGCTACACAAAAGCCAGGCTGTTTCCTCAAGTTTTTCTGGAAATACTTGCCCATGAGGAATACAACAAGGGTTAATAAAACAAAGGCTGGAGGGGCTGCAGGGCTGAGGAGGTGTTTGCAAAATGCAAACTCATGCCATCTGGTAATTTTTTCTTTTTTTAAATCTGAAGCTCTGGGCTGTACTTTTTGCTCTTCTCTCTCACAAAGCAGCCTGTAGTTCTGGTTTTAGTGCCTCAGCCCTGAGGCAGTGGTGGCTCTCAAGCCCAGGTGCTATTTTAGCCCTGAGGCACCTCTGAGAGGGAGGCTTGATACAGAGCCAGATCTGGTTTTAGTGCAGGGCTGCATCAGCCAAGGCTCTGCATCCAGCAGCAGAAACACAGAGCCAGCTCTTCACCTAATTTCCTCTTTGTGGGAAGGAATTAAACTGATTCATCATGCCCTTCTCTGCTTTTATTTTTTCAGATCAAGAAATCTTGGACAGAAGAATTCAGAGCTTGCTGCAGTGAGGCTTTCCAAGATATATTTTAACTTTTACCAGTTTTAGAATGAGAGGTTTTTATAAGCATTTTCTTCCCATGTTAATGTGACCCAGTGCTGAAGTTTGAGCTGCTGTTGTACCAAGTTATTGAGAAGATACTCCTGCATGGCAGGTCAGGGGAAGCAGTAGCTGGAGAACTGCAGTGGAGCCATGGTGAGCCAGGAAACTAAATCAGGGATTTTCTCTTTTGAACGAGGGTGGCAGTACATGGTTTTGTAATAAACTTTGTGGACAAGTACCCAAGGCTGCTGTTGGTTATTTGGCACATTCAAGGCCTTTCCGGGGCTGCTGCAGGGGTGTGAGGGTGGTTTGAGCCCTGTGCTCCTTGTGAGATCCTTCTGAGATTTGTGTAAATAGCCTTCAGGCAGTGCCACTGCAACTTGACCATCAGAACTCAGCTCAGAGCTAAACCGTGACCTCAGTGCAACAGTTCTGCAAGCCTCAGGCCAGGGAATGAGGGGAAGGAAGACTGGGACCCATCTCTAATAACAAAATGATTTTATAAAAAAACAGTCAATAAACACTCACTACACTGTGTGTATCTGAACTGTTGCCAATGCCACAGTAACTTCTAAACAGTCCTGGAGTCCAGTTCCAGTGTTAACTTCAGTGACATCTTTTTGTAGTCTTGTACCTCGGTATTCCAATGTTCACTATGTGGGTGTTAAGGCACAGAAGGATTTTTCAGGTGAGGAAAACATGGCAACAAGAGAAGAGGCAAATGGAGTTTGAACCATGGGAGAGGTAGGTGAGAGAGCAGCTCAGACCTGCAGTGAGCCTTCATTTACCTCTGGAGTTTTTCAGTAAAAACCTTGTATCAGTGCAGCAAATGCCATAGATGAGAAGGGAGCTGAGGGAGACCTGGACAGAGTAAAAAGGCAGCACAACCTCAAAATAGGTCTTTCAAGTGGAAGAATTCAAGCATAGTGTTACATTCAGAAACTTGAGAACCAATGTCAATTCATTTCATTCATAGTACCAGGCCTCAGAGGAAGCAAGGGACAGGACAGTTCTGTCACTAAGATGACAAAACTGGGCTATAAAGTTTCATAGAGAGAGCAGAACCTTAGCAGAGGATGAGACAATAAGGGATATATAAAAAGGCAGCTGTGAAGGGAGGAAATAGCCCAGATGTACAAGATAGACAAGGGTGAAGGGAAGGGGGTTGTTCTTTTGGAGGTATTTACAATTATTCACTATCATCCCTGTATGACTGCAACAGAAATACCGTTTCCAGGAATCCTGGAAAAGTTAAAAGCATGAAGAAATCAGAGGCTTAAGAAGCCCAAGTTCAGCCTTTCTTCAGTGTGTTCTGCCATGTTTTTTCTCTTCACTTGCCTCCTGTGCAGGTAATGGGGCTGGCACAGCTCCCTGTTCATGGCATTGCCGTGGGGCAGTGCTGAGGTAGGTTTGGGAGGAGCTCCAGGGCTGCCTTCGACAGAAGATGTAGGACTGGCAGTGTTGACAGAAGAGTAGCCCGAGCTGCCCTCTGGGTTGGGATTCCTTGGGGTGAGATACGCCCCTGGCAAGTCCCCCTCCCTGTGGGGTGCCCCAGAGCCATCCCACTCCCCGGGCAGGCTGTCCTCATCGCTGGAGTCCTGGCCACAGTGCTCTGCAGGGTCCAGGTACAGCACTGTCACATCCAGGATCCCACTGGGGCTGGTCACTGCAGGATGGGAAAAGAGAAACCTTAGTTTGCCCCAAAATCCAGCACCAAGCAGGCACTCAGCACAGAGCCAAGCAGAAGAAAGCCAAGCAGGAGTCAGCCTTCTGTCTGCTCACACCTGGAGGGCAGGGCACTAAGGTTACCCTCTGTTCACACAGCATCTTTTCTGCCCTCAGACTATTTGAGCATGTATTAAGAGCTGTTAGAAAATGAGCAGCCAGGCCCAGGGTCAGCAAAACCCAACAGCTAATTAGTGTTTCTAAGACAGTGGCTCATTCATCACATTTGGTGCACTGCAAATACCCTGATTTTGAAATGCTGAGCAAATACAAAACCCCTCATCATGTTCTGAAGCAGTGCAGAGAAAGAACAGATAGATACCTCTGGGAGAGTTTAACAATTATAACCACAGGGGATGGGGAAGAGTTTTTCCAACTGGTCTTCAGCTGAAAATTCAGGCATCTGATGCCTGAGAAACAGTTTTAAGCAAAAATGAAAAGACAGGTTTAATCCTCTTGGCTGCTTTTTATAAGAATAAACTGCTCACCATCTCCTTCTCGCTCGCCTTCGCTTTCCTGATCACCTTCATAACCAGAGCAGGAATCTAAACTCCAGTCAAGGAAGTTGTCCAGCAGACTTTCTTCCTGGGAGGACAGCTCTGCTGTGGGTGTAGTCACAAAGCTGCCTCTGTCATCCTGAATGCTGTCTTCCCTCCTCCTGTAGCAAAAACCCCCAGAAATCACACATTAAAAGCCAAGTCTTTTCCAGCTCTTCTGACAGGTATGTCAAGATGGTGACAGGAAAATCGATTGTATTTAGGAATGAAACCTCAGGGTACCAGAGAGGATGATAGGCTTGGGCTGATCTTCAGAGCCACTGACAGCCACGAGTTACACTCACCTCTTAGCTCTCTTTCCAGAGGGAGAGCTGAGGAAAGTCTGAATTTCCACCACATTTCTGTGCAAGGGACTGGGCTCTGGGTCCTCCTGTTTCACACCCAACAATGAGCAGAGCTGGCTGTAACTCATAACCTAAAATATTAAATAAATAAATAAATAGATAAAATAAAAAAATCAAAGCACCTCTAAGAATTAGACCACGAGATTCTCCTAAGAACTAAACAGCCAGAAGGAGGCTATTTATTTTCTAGGAGAAATCTATCTCAGAGAGTTCTTCCCACTCAAGTATCAGTTAAGTTTCAAACTGCCACTTCATTGACACAGCCTGCCACAGGGCAGCAGCTCTGCTCTGGGTGTCAGGCAGCAGCAGATGCAGCCACAGCTCACCCACCTGCTCTTTGCCTATTTCTTCATAGCGCTCATCTTCAAATCGCTGTTTCACTGCCATTAGGGACACCTGCCTATAATCCTTTGGGACATCGTCATGGAAGCTGGAAAGAAAGATTAAACCCCTCATCTTACCATGGATTCTATGAAACAATATTAACAAAGTTAGGTACTTTCCCTCTGTGTCCCTCAGTGCTGTGCTAAGGGAGTTGGTGTTTCAGCAGCTTCATCGGGACCCCTGGTGGCTTCGGAGCATGTGAGCATCTAACTCTCCTTTTCTGTCCCTGTTTTCTGTGACCCAGGGCCAGACCAGTTGGCAGAAATAGAACATCTGTCCCTGAACTGGGAGGGGAGCAGGGCAGTTACCCAAAGGCCCCTCCTTCACTGGGAAGGACTGACTGTACAGGTGCAGCACATCTGCAAGAACTGCAATCCAAGTACTCATGTGCCCCCCCAAAGGGTCCCAAACCCATTACCACTTTTGGTGGAGGCTCAGCACGCAGGGCAAGAGGTCTTCTTGAGAGAAACCAGTACACTCAGACAGCTGGCTGGTCCAGGGGTGTGCTGGAGAAGAGAGTACACATTCATGTATTGAATTACATATTCATGAAGTATAGCAGTTCTGTAGTCAGTCAGGTTGGTTTTTTTTTTAATAGGATAAGGATCATGATCTTTTCAAGCTTATGCCTGTCCATAGTTGGTTCATGCTCCCAACAGGCTTCAAGGATAGGCTTATCTGCCGAACTGATGTTATAGCTAACGACAGAAATCTTCAGTCTCATTTAAACACAAAGTTTGCATAGTCTGATGCTAATGCTCCAGTTCATCACTGTTATTAAGAGGTAAAATAGAATCAGAGAATCATGGAAAGGTTTGGGTGGGAAGGGACTTCAAAGCCCATCTCGTTCCACTCCTTGCAACGGGCAGGGATACCTCCCACTGTCCCAGGCTGCTCCAAGCCCCAATGTCCAACCTGGCTTTGGGCACTGCCAGGGATCCAGGGGCAGCCCCAGCTGCTCTGGGCACCCTGTGCCAGGGCCTGCCCACCCTCCCAGGGAACAATTCCTTCCCAATATCCCATCCAGCCCTGCCCTCTGGCACTGGGAAGCCATTCCTCCTTGTCCTGTCTCTCTAGGCCCTTGTAAACAGACTCTGCCCATGTCTCCTGTCAGCTCCATTCAGGTACTGCAAGGCCACAATTAGGTCACCCTGAAGCTTTTCTTCTCCAGGCTGAACAATCCCAATTCTCCCAGCCATTCCTCACAACAGAACTGTTCCAGCCCTCTAATCATCTTGGTTGCCTAATACAGCCAAACAGGCTGAACTCAGCTCTTCATTCTGAATTCTTATACCTGTCCCCCTCTTCTCCAACCTTCTCTCCACCTCCCCAGCCAAGTGATTGGGACATCTTGCCTAAAGACAAACTAACACCCAAAAAACCCCCAAAAATCTCCCTGGGAAGAGAAGGCAGACTCCATGCTGCAGCTCCACTTGATGATTGCTTACCTTGCCCATGCAGCATCTTGGCTAGCAGCAGTGCAGCAGCAGCCAGCCGGGCTGGGGAATACACACTGAGGCTCGTGTTCAGGAGGGACAGCTCACAGATGAAGCTGTAAAGGTGAAGAGTTCTTCTCTCCAGCAAGACAATGCTTGACAGAACTTCTTTGTAGTCCAAAATGGTGGGTATCTAGTGCAGAAAGGAGAACAGAGGTTGGAAATACAAAATACAGCACAAAACATTTAGAACAGCTGTTTCCAGGTGCTGGGTTTTGTTTGTTTGGGGCTTTTTTGTTTAACTACTACATTGACATTGAAACATTTTACAGTGAGAGAATAAATGGCTTCTTAAAACTGAAGTTTCAATCTCTAGAGAAGGCAGAGGGTTCTGTATCTGCATGCTCTGAGACATGCACAGGCTCCACAGCTGATTGAGAACACTGACAGAAACTCCCAGCTCCCTAGATAAGAACTGCTACAGCCTGACTTGAATAGCAGCCCAATGGTGGGGAAATATTCCACCCACTTTCCAAACTCACCCTTATCTTTCCTTCTAAGGCAGAAATGATCTCGCCCATCATTCTGACCAACTCTTCATATTTGTAGGAGTTGTCTGTCAGCCACACAGCTTCCCGTATCGTCAGCATCTCTTTGCTGATGAAACTGCAATGTTAAATAATCAATTAGCCCCAGCAGAAAGGGGATTTGTGCACTTATGGCAGGTAACTGCACCCACAATGACCAGAGTAAAACAACTTCACAAGGTACTTTCCCAGGTAGACCAGGAAAGAAAGAATTGCAGCTCTTTCATTTTGTAAGATGGAACCACCTATTAGAACATTCCTAATTTGGAATGTTCTCTCTAATATAGAATAAATTATTGACTCTGAGAGTGGTGGGGCCCTGGCACAGGGTGCCCAGAGAAGCTGTGGCTGCCCCTGGATCCCTGGCAGTGTCCAAGGCCAGGTTGGACATTGGGGCTTGGAGCAGCGTGGGATAGTGGAAGGTATCCCTGCCCATGGCAGGGGTGGGATGAGACAATCTTGAAGGTCCTTTCTAACCCAAACCAGTCTGTGATCCTAATTCTTCATCTATGAAGCCTCTCCTCTCCTCTCCTAGGTTAAGATGCAAGATATTAAGGAAATTAACACAGAAGAATAATCATCCACCTCACCATGCAGTTCATCTAAGTTTAACAGGCTCAACTATGAATCACTGCTGCTGTTATTCCTTTCCAGCTTTCTCATGCCAATATGGTGTCAAAGACTCTAGTTGCTGAGGGAATGCATTTAGAGCAATCCACAGCTATGACCATGTGTTTAAATAAGAAAGAAAAAACCTGCAAGGAACTACCTTTTTTGCCTCATTTAGAGTCTGTGTTTGTATGTAAACACAGTAAAGCAGCAGTCAAAGACTCTTTCCAGTATTACAAGGAAGGGGTGGGGTTGGGGGAGAAGTTTGAGTTGCAGGAAAGAATTTGGATGATCACAATGACCACCTCTGCTCACCAGCCAGAACCCTCACCGTGTGCAAATGACCATGCAGGCTATTCCCAAAAGCTGGAGCCGAGCACGAGGTACAGGTCTCAGCTTCAAGTAACGATCCACACATCCCACTGTCATGTGAAGGCACAGGCTAGAAAAGTCCTTCATGGTAGCCACTTCCACCAGCCAATCCACCAGGATATACCTAGAATGGGAAGAGAGACTTAAGGAAGGACTTGGGAAGTGATGTCACACCATGACATCCAACTGGGGAATGAGCCAGGCCAAGCAGAGCAGTCACAAGTGTTCCTGAGATGCCTCCCAAGAGAAGAGCCAACTCACACCAACACACACAGTGTGGGGAATAAACAGAAGGAGCTGGAGATGTGTGTGTGGTCACAGGGCCATGATCCCATTGCCATGGCAGAGCCATGGTGGGACACCCATGTGGCTGGAATGCTGCCATGGATGGTAATGCACTTGCTTAAGAAAGGAATGCCAGCAAGGGCAAATGGTGCAGCTGCTCTACATTGGAATGTATTGAAATCTACCTAAAAAAAGATAAGGAACTTACAGATAAGGATTAAGGGGGAGGCTAACACAGGTGACACTGCTCTGGGTACTTATTCCAGAAAAGGGAGGCAATAGGGACTTTGGACAAGGCCTGAAGTGACAGGACAAGGGAGAATGGCTTCACACTGACAGATGGCAGGGCTTGATGGAATATTGAGAAGAAATTCTTCCCTGTGAGGCCCTGGTACAGATTGCCCAGAAAAGTTGTAGAGGGAATGTAGAGAAATAGAGGGAAGTAGGGAATGGTTTCTGCTGTGGGGTCACTCCTGGATCCAAGTTCCTACCTCATTATTTCATTCATTCCTTTCTGCACAGTGAAGATGCTTTGCTTGCTGATAGGAAGGGAAGCTTGGAAGATTTGAGAAACCATTTCCCTGGAAGATTTTGCTTCTAATCCTAGTTGATTTCCATTCCCACAAGCTTTGGCTAAAGCTATCTGTAGTAGAGAGAACACAAAAGAAAGTATGCTTATTTTACCAAATGCGAACTAAGGCAGCAGAGGATGGTCCTCTCATTTTCCTGCTGAAAACAGTGGACATGACAAACTACTTGAATCAGTAGCTCTTAGTTCAGTTTAAACATTGAGCACACAGGGGCCAGTGTTTTAAGTCCATCAAAAGATGCATCTTTACTCCATTCTGCCACAGGTGTGCTGTAATTTCCCAAAGAAGAGAATCTGCAGAGTAGATACAGAGTGCACATAAAGATACTATTCAGCAATTCTGATCCTGCTTCTAAAAAGAGAAATCTAAACCTACAACGGCAGCACAGAAAGGGCCAAATAAAGACCATTTTTCTGGGAAAACTCAGTCTTACCTGTGCTTCCCAGCAGCCCTTGGCTGCATAGTCTCGTAGCTTCCTGAGACTTTGGAGGTATCTGCCAGGATCTGACATCTACAGAGAGGAACACAAAGAGATGTAAAAGCCCATGGCCTTTATACAACAAACAGGAGAATTGTAGCACCAATATCCAGAGAAAAAACACTGCCTGGAGGTACATCTAATATTGCAGCAACAAGTCTGTTTCTCATCATGACAGTACTGTTGTTAAGAACCTTTTCTCAGTTCTTGCTCAAGGCCTCACAGGAAATGAGAGCAGTCACTCAGGATTCCAAGGCAAGTACTTTAGCAGATTTCTTAATGACAAGGCAGGAGTGTCCCCTGCCTGTTCCCCAGAGCCCTGGGATCACTGGCCAGCAGTGCCCAGGCCTTCAGCAGAGTTGGAGTAAAGCAACTCTGTGCCACCTTGGCTACAATTGCTTGTAGCCTCACTTCAAACACACAGGCAGACATCAAAGCTCATTTCAGAGAGTTCTCAGCACTCTCCCCGTTTATGAAGAAGGTAAGCTCTGAGGAACAGCAATTCCTTTCTCAGGACATTCCTTGCACATAACAGAGATCCAGAAGTTAGTGTAAAAGATGCCTGGAGACAAAAAAATGACTACTTACAGCAGCTTTTCTGTTGTTTTCCCAAAGGAGGTAGGAGCTGATTAAACAACCCTGGTTTGATGATTCTTCAAGCATTTCAAGGGATTCTTTCTTTTTTCCTTCATCCTAAAAGACATATATTGGTATTCTTTCTGTCCAGATAAGTGGATGCCTCAACACTTCAGAAGCTACAGAATACTGTGCTAAAGCCACACAGCAGAATCCATCCCTTGGGAATGCCCTTCAGCCTCTCAGAAATGCTCCCACATCCACTCAGTGCTGCCATTTGCAGATGCAGGCTCTGAGAGCAGCCATACAAAAGCTTTTTGGCTTGCTTGCCACTGAAGGCTTTTCTTTTATTTTTTGTTTTGCTAGGTATTACAACTGGAAGGCTTCCTTTGAGACCTTAACATACTGCAAGACCGTGATTAAGCCAAAATTAATTTCACTGTGCAATTCAATAAAGTAAGTTAATAATGTTCCTTTAAACAATCAGTAAATTAAACTCATGAGAGCAGAAACTCCTGGGCCACTTGAGGAGTAAAAGAGCATCTGGCTGATTTATTTTTTTTAACAAGGTAAATAGCATTAGCATTACCACAAAAAAACCCAAACCCAAACCCATCACATCAGAAATAATGCTCACCTCAAAGAAATTCAAGACTTTAGCCAAGCTGTGGAGAATAGATCCTTTTTGAGCCTGAAGAAAGCATCAGGATAAAGCATTGTTAAACCACAGCAACTCTTGGTAGTAATTCCAGACTACAGTTTTGATTTACCTTTCAATCATTCCTCCCCCTTGCTTTTCTCCATGTTTTGTTATCCCTGAGATAGCACTGAACCTCTCAGATGAGACAGTACAGGCCTCTAGCACTCGTGATCTATCATGTGCAGTTTCACAAGAAATTCAATAAAATGACTGAGCCACAGTCATTGAAGCAATGAGCACAAAAGTGCTCTTGGGGAAACAAAAATATTTTTTTCCAAAATAACAAGACACAGTCACTGACGAAGGGTAAAGCCAAGGGCAGAAAGAAGCCTGACCTTGTCGAGCTGACACTCTGCCTTGAGACTCTCGTAGACCACAGCTTTACAGCAGCTTCCAGAGAAGGACCAGGGAGGACGGATGAACAGCCAGATAAAGGGGACTGCACACACATTCAGGTGCTCTGCCAAGCTGAAGTAGTGAGATGCCTTTATTCCGTTCACTTCTGCACGCCCATGGCCCGTGATGGACACTGAACCAGAGAGAAAGCCAGGAATCAAGTAGAGTTTGTTCACAATGCCTGCTTGGCATTCAGTCAGGCCAAGACAAAGAAGAGGAAAAAATCAGGAAAAGGTTGATTTGTCTCTTTCCTTTAGAGCCTTAAAAATCATGGAGATTGCTAAAGAAGAAAAATCTTACTACAGTCAGGCTGTAGGAACATATAACCTAAGCTGGGGGGTTCATTCTGCAAATACCAGCTGCCTTGCCAGGACCCTGTATGAGGAGGCTCCTCCTGTCACTTGTCAGGCCCTTTTGATACATTTATCACACTACCAAAGTGGTTGAGTTTCATCACAAGTTTGCAGAGGATAACTCCTAACCCTGAATTCCCAGGCTCTACCCTGTCCCATCACTGAACACCTGGCAGCTTCATGGCCAGTGCCTAAGCAGAGCAAAGTAAAACTTCCTCGTGCTATGTCATGTTCCCCAAAGTCCCAGGACAAGCTTCCACACTTACAGCCTTCATTGTACAGGTATGCCAAGCTCAGCTTCACAGCAGCTTCAAAGTTACCACTTTCAGCAGCCCTGAAAGGCAAACAGAGAAGGCACTTGAGGTTGAAATCCTTCCTAGCACCAGAATCCGCAGTTTGGTCCTTGTGCCCTCAAGGACATGCATCAAAACATAAAACCCTTGTGTTCCTCCCTCCCAAACTGATATGCACATAGTGGTTTGCCTCAGAAAGCAAAGAAGTGACAGTCAGAAGCAAAACCATTATCATGGCATTTAAACCTGTTACAGAAATCTCTAACACCAATGGAGCCCCTTCAAATGAGATTGATAAAAAGATGTTCCCCATCTTCTTTAAGCACATTTATTATTACTCTTTCAAACTTTGTTACTGAAATTCACCTGTTTTTCAATACACTGGTTTGCACAAGTGACCAAGCCAACTCAGATTTAGAAACAGCATTATTCTCTGGAGCCCCTGACCTCACTTGTTCATTCGCATGGAAGCACCAGAAAGAGGTTTTAGGGAATGTGCTATGTTCCAGTCTGGAATATTAATGCCTGTGAAGAGAAATAACTTTGGTATATGCAATAGGCCCTGCTCTGGTAACAGCAGTGACCAGCTGCAGCTTAGACCTGAAATCAGCCATTTTTTCATTCCCAAAGCAAGTATTTCCCCTCTTTGTACAAGTCAGATGCCCCAATTACACTGAGGACTGATTAGAATAGTTAATCTTCCTTCAAACAACCCCTTCTAAAAGGCCAGACAAATTTGATGTTTAAAACTTACCTTTCAAACATCCTCAGATTGTTTGGAGATGGCCACAAGTCTTGGAAACTCGCATGTGCCCAAACACTGGAATGATTATCCACAAGGTATTTAAGATGTGAGTGCACCTGCATGGAGGGAACACAAAATAATGATTCCTAAAATAAAGGACAAACAGAAGAACAAGTCTTTGCAATCTTATTTTAGAGAAATAGCTAATTAATCACAAGTTATGTTTAACTTGGTGCCTGCCTAATAACCAGTAAGGCAAGAGATGCCAAACCAAACCACTTTGTTCAGACACAGTAATCTGGCAGGACAATTGCCACAGAAAAGATACAAAAAGCAGTCAAATACTGCTGCTACTCTTAACCTGAGCAGTGAGAAATGAAACTGTCCCAAAAAAGAAACTGATTTTTTGGGATAGCAAAAATCTTAAACCCTGCAGGCACTCTGAGTTTCTTCAGGCTCACTGTGACATGAAAAGCCTGTTCCGTGTGCAGTGCAGCTCCTGAAGGCAGAGCTGAGCAGTGGTGTCTGGCAGAGGGGAAGCTGCAGCACTTACAGCTCTGACTGAGAGGATGTCTGCAGCAGGGAGGCCCTTCAGGATGTGAAACAGAACATCCTCGGGGAGGTTCAAGAACGTCAGGATGCGGGGCCGTTTTATTATCCTTCGCTTTGAAGGGAAAGAAAAGCATCTGGAACATCTACAGTGAACCACTGGGAAAGAAAAACACAGGACACCTCAGTTAGTGATGGAACAGCACAAGGAAGAAAGGTACTATAGAGTATTAACAGGTGTTCACTTGAGTGCCTCTTCACTGCAGCATAGGACACTGCAGACACATTAACCAGGGAAATATAGCTCATGCCACAAGACTAAGCCACAGAGCAGAAAGGGCTTGTTCAAATTGCTTAATGAAGCCAAGAGACTCAGACGGGGTGGCTCATGCTCAAGTGCTCTTCACCAAGAGCCCCTCTGAGCCCTGACTCCTGTGACCATGTTTAGTAGTGACAAACAGTTCAGCTGTCCCTGTTCAGTAGTACCAAATGGTTTAACTGTCACTGCTATCACTTCATTTACCTCCCCCATGCCCCAGCTTTTCCTTTGCAACTGACAGCAGTCCCTGGAAGGCAACCAGAGATATTAGGAAGACCACCAAACCTACTCAAGCCTATCTTTCCAAGCAGTTGCTGCCAAGTGTGCCAATGAAAGACCCATTGCCTATACCTTCTGGAGTATTATTTCAATGCAGTAATATATATCTATATATATATCCACACACACATATATTATACACAAAATATATTATCCTCAGCAGTATTATTGCCATGAAAATGAAACGGACACCCAAACTGGCATGCTAGTTCAACCTATATAAGCATCCAAATAGAGATCAGGGAGTACATGAGAAACTCGGTGAAAACTCCATTTCTACAGACAGAAAGTGGCACAGGTTCATTTCCAATGTGCTGCTTCACAAAACCAGAGTGGCTTAGGCTGGAAGAGAACTCTGGGGGTCACCCAGTCCAACCGCCCCACCAAGTGGGGCAGGACCACATCTAGGTGGGTTTGAACAACTCCAAGGATGTGGATGCCACAATCGCTCTGGACAATCAAGTATCATCGTTCACCCACCCTTAGAGTAAAAAACCACTTTCTCTTACTTTTGAACGGGGTTTCCTGCACGTTACTGTGCACCTGCAAACTCACAGATGCGTGGAATAACAGAGATGTTATTCCACGCGCAATACACATCTTGACCCCTTGGCTTTGAGGCCAGGAGCGCTCAGGCACAGCCGCCAGCCACAGCCACGGACCCTGAGGTCACAGCCGGACTGAGGAACGGCCCCGGCGGGCAGAGCCGGCCCCGAGCCC
>VZTN01013025.1:384156-449805 GCA_013400515.1 Erpornis zantholeuca | reverse complement strand
GCCGCGCCGCCGCCCCGCCCACCGCCCGCGCGCACTTGTTTTAAACACAGCAGGCTCTGTCATTGGCCTCGAGGCCCGAGGGGGCGGGGCCTGGCCCGCCCCGCGCGCTGTGATTGGTCAACGAGGATGCGAATTCGAATTGGGGCAGTTGGCGCTTCGAACCTCTGGCTCATGGACGCATGCGCGGGCGGCACGGCGCCCCCTGCCGTGTGGGCCGGTGCGGTGAAGTGGGGGCGCAGCGCCTCCCCTCACGGTGCCGCCGCCATGTTGCCGTGGTCTCGTTACCCTGGGCCGGCGGCGGGTTCGCGGCACAGCGGCGGCCCCTGTTCCTCCGGGGGCCAGTAATCCCTTCTCTTAACTCCAGCCGGCAGTAGCCGTCCGTGCCGGTGCGGTGTTGCTCACAGTCACCGATGCTGCCTGGCCAAGGGAGCTGTTGAGGGGAGTGCTGGGGGCTTATTGCTGCCTGATGATTTCCACCTTGAACATCTAGCTCCTGAGGGTGTCTGTGCTGGAGCTAAAGCAGCAGGGAGGTCATTGCATGTTCCAGCTCGAGCTGGGTGTGACCTGCTGGACAGCAACGCTGCAGAGAAGGCTCTGGGGGTCACAACTATCCTTGACCAGCCATGTGTCCTTGGGCCAGGGATCCCTACCTGGGATCCTGGGGTGTGAAGGGCATTGCCAGCAGGTTAGGGAGGGGATCTTGCCCATCTCTTCAGCCCTGGTGGGGCACATCTGGAATGCTGTGTCCAATTCTGGGCTCCTTAGGACAGGAGGGACATGAGGCTCCTGGAACAGGTATAGGATCACAGGAGATAGAAGGCACCTGAAGGACCATCCAGTTCCACTCCCTGTCATGGGCAGGGACACTGACTATCCCAGGTTGCTCCAACCCCTGTCCATGCTGGCCTTGAACACTTGGGAGAGATGGGGTGGTCACAGCTTCTCTGGGCAACCTGTGCCAGGGCTCACTGCCCTCAGCCAAGAATTTCTTCCTAATAAGCTAACCCTGGCAGTGGGAAGCCATTCCCTCTTGTTCTGTCCCTCCAGGTCCTTGTGTAAAGCTCCTCTCCAGTTCTCTTAAAGGCCTTTTAAGCACGGGAAGGGGCTCTAGGGTCTCCCTGGAGCCTTCTCCAGGCTGAACCACCTGCAGCTCTCTCAGCCTGGCTCCAGAGCAGGGGAGTTCCAGCTCCTGCAGCGTCTGCATTGCTTCCTCTGGAGCAGATCCACAGAGGGAAGGTGATGAAGGGACTGGAGCATCTCCCTGATGAGGAAAGACTGAGGGAGCTGGGGCCATTCAGCCACAAGAGGACACAGAGCTGAGAGTGGCCCTCATCCATATCTGTCAGTGTCTGCAGGGAGAGGTCAGAACATAGACCATGATCTGCTCTGCAGGGCACAGCACAGGAGGCAGCAGGCAAAAAGTGGAACACAGGATATTCCATTGGAACATGAGAAAGAGCTTTCCTTTGCACATGACTGAGCACTGAACAATCTGCCCAGAAAGGGGATGGAGTCTCCCTCCCTGGAGATACTCAAAACCCACCTGGACACAATCCTGTGCCATGTGCTCTGGGATGACCCTGCTTGAGCAGGGAGGTGGGACCATTTGATGCACTATGTTTTTTTCCAGCCTGAACCATTCTGTGATTCCCACTGGGGGAAGGAGCCAGGGGCTGCCTTACAGAGTTAGTTTCTGATGTCCTGAGCTGCAACCTTGCCCCATCCCTCCCCAGCACACCCCTGTTCCTGCCCCTTCCTAGCCTTGTGTGGGGGCGAGGGGGAATTAGGCAGACAGTTGGGAGTCAAAGTTCAAACCCTTTGTGTAGGATTCAGAGGAAAGCCCTGATGCTCACAAGGCAAAGGGCAGAGTGGGATAAGGAGGTGTATTGAAAAGGCTGGCAGGCAAACAAAGCAATGTAGGGAAAATCACATATCGAGTTTGCTTGGTTGAAGACTTTTGTGAGTCTTAAGATTTAAAAGTAGTTTTAAATTAAGATTTAAAAGATTTAAAAGACTTAAAAGTAGTGAGAAGAGGAGCTCTTCTTTTGTAGGACACGAAATGACTGCACCCCAATTAGTGGTGGCTGGAAACTTTCCCAGTGTTGTACCTTGAATAAACATCATCAATCCCAGCAGAGATGAGGTTTCTTCCTGGTAGCATGTATGAGATTTGTTTGAGGATTTTACAAGTGCTTTTCATAGTTAGAACCTGAACTTCTGGATGCTTCTCTGCACCTGCACCCTTGTAAGGGGTTGGAATAGCTTTGAAATCTCACTAGAGAACTCATTTTATGGTTGGGGAGGCTGAGCTTGGGTAGCCTGATGGCTTCTCTGAGCCCACCCCACAGCGCTGGCCCTGCTGAGCTTGGCACCTTGTGCATTGTCCCCCAGTCCCGTGAGGTGACCACAGAGGGAGGAACAGCTGTGGACAGCTTTTCTCCTGTGCAGCTCCACCTCCTCCTCCATCTGCAAAACTGTGTCATGTTCCTGGGAGCACAGCAGCTGCCAACATAGGAAAGTGGCACCAGGAACACAGGGAATATTTAGCGTCTTTTAATTGAGAAGCAATTTGAGTTAAAAAGTTAATCATGCTGTCAGCTTTTGTTCCTCATTTCTTCTCCCCCTCACAGCTGTTTCTGCCAACTAAAAATAAATTGAACCAGCAAACAAAACATGAATAATCAGCTTCCTGTGGAGAGCTCAGATCCCAGCAAGAGATGCTCCTTGGATGATCTGCAGTGCAGAGTCCCCTCAGGTAGATCCCATTCTTCCCAAACGTGGCAGCAGCAGAGGAAGACAGGGCATGGGGAGGGTTATATTTGAGGGACAGGTATAACCAAAACCTGTGTGGGCACTGGGAGGTGGGAGGTGAGATTTTCAGCAGCAGTACACCTTGGCCTGGTTCGTTCTCTCCAGAATAGGATGGCAAAACATCCAGGTGGTTTTATCACTGATAGACAAACCAGAGCAGAGGCTGACTGGTGTGAAGTGGGACTTGTGCTACCTGAACATGGCCATCTGACTGTCCTAAGCCTGTGGTTTGCAACCCCTGCCCAGAGGTGGCAGGTAGGACAGGAGTGGGACCTGCACCTTCCCCAACAGGCAGCTGGGTGCTCTGTGGGATACACTGTCCTAAATACACCTGCACCAACTGGGAAGCCATTACACAGTGAAGAGTCAGTCACTACAGAGGAGAAAGCAGATTAGTGCACGTTTTAATCTCTGTTGCCAAGACTTGAGCTGGATTTCAGCTCAGTTTAGAGAGGGACTTTTCACAAAAGGGAATGGCCTTAAACCATTCTTAAGCCTTGTCCTATCACTGTCCTATCCCATTGTTTCCTAGGAGGGTGGGCAGGCCCTGGCACAGGGTGCCCAGAGAAGCTGTGGCTGCCCCTGGATCCCTGGCAGTGTCCAAGGCCAGGTTGGACATTGGGGCTTGGAGCAGCCTGGGATAGTGGAAGGTGTCCCTGCCCACGGCAGGGGTGGGATGGGATGAGCTTTAAGGTCCTTTCAATCCAAACCATTCCGTGATTCTTCGATTTCCCTTATATGCCTTTGTCTCCACTGAAGAGCCTGCAGAGGGTTGTGTTTCTCCTCGATCCAAATGCTTCCTTGCTTCCTTCTGCTGGCTTTGGAAGTCAGGACAAATACAACAAAAACATTTTGTTTGCCTTGATTTTGTGATTTAAACAAAACTCAACATGGGTGTAGTAACACTTACTCACCGTTCTGCCAAACCTGGGATTTTCTGAGGGCAAGAGTTGTTACCAGCTCCAGTTCGTCTCAAGGTGTTGATCCCTCTTCTGAAGAGATCTGAGGGCCTTGAGACCATGGCATCTAAGCAAGACATCCGACAGCAACATTCCCCTAGAAAAACTGAAAACTTGCTGAAAATACCTCTTAGCCAGGCAATATCAGCTCCCACTTTCTCATGTCCACGTGTGAGAGAAAAAGAATTCATTGCTACGCAGATTATTCTCACTCGCTGCCTCTGCCACTTCAGCCTTTAAAGCCTCTTCAGATAGGCATCTGTGAAAATCTCTCTTGTTTTTCCACTCCAATTTGTATATTGTGATCACTTTCAAATGTGCAGATTTTAAGGAAAGAGCAAAGTCAAATAGATTTTTGAGAGAGTGATATAAACAAATATTGTTGTAACACCCCCTCTAAACTCTTCAGATAGTGAACAGCTTAACAAACAGCTGTATTTAGACATTTGAAGTGTTCAGTCTGGTGAAAAAGTTGCAGACAAGCACCTGGAAATTGCATTACACACCACTGCAAAAGTAATTTCATTTATATGGACAGTGAAATGACAACTGTCTCGTTTCACGGCAGAGCTGTGTGACTTGCAGAGGTTTTTCCCCCAGATTAACACTGTCTGAGATAGTTCCAGAATTGAAAACAAAATGCCTATGATATTACAGGGCTACATAAAGGTTAATAAGCTGTGAGAAACACAGCTCACGAATAAAATGTTAAGAAATTTATTGAACAAAAATGACAATTAGAGACCTCAATGGGCGATCTGCCCGAACACAAGGTAAAGGGTGCAGGGCTGGATACTTAACCGCGGATAAGAGGCAGCCCGCGCGGCTGAGGAGGTTACGTTTTATACCCCAGAGTTCTGTGACACCTCTCCCCTGGCCCCTCCTGCTGGAGATGTCGCGGTTGGCTCGTTCGTCTCTAGGGTACTTTCATTGGCTCATTGTTCGGCTTGATGGCACCCAGGGGTCTCCTTACTGGATTACTGGCTGCTCAGTTCTATCCCCTTATGATAATGAGGTCTACTCCCATATCCTAGAACATTCTTACTCCAGCTTATACCCGTTATAATGTAATAACCATTTTTGAACAATTTATAATTTCGTTAACATTTGATGAAGAGTGTAACATTCTATTGACAATTAGCTTACCATACTGATGAACTTCTAACAATATGAAAGCAAACCTTCATCGTCTCCCATTCATAACATCAGCCAAGCTGAAACCTAAGAGCAATTAGCTCGGATGCAGCAACATCCCAGCCATGCTGCCTGCAGGATCCAGCACTTCTGCAGGGCCTGACATGATGCTGCTGTGGATATGAGGGTGCCTGAGTCTTGGGGAAAAAGCGAGGAACAGGGAATCGTTTCACTACAATTTGTACATGGTCTGTGATTATTCAATCAATGAACATGAAAGTTTTCTATTAGAACGGCCCAAGAATGCGTTCTGGCAGTTGTAAAGTGGTGTCTTTCCTGCAGTTCAGAGGGCAAACAAAAGCAATCTGGGCCATTTGCTGCATAAAAAGCTCAAAAGCTCCATGAATGCACCTGGCAAATCACTCTCTGCTACAGCAGTGAGAGGGGAGGAGGAACAATTTTCTTTTGAAAGAGCCAATTCTCAGTTGAAATACTGGTACCAGTGCTAGTAATTTCTGTTTCACTTTTTAAAGGGTGAGATTATTCAGCCCTTTATTACACCCTTAGCATGATATAATGACAGCTGGGCTGGAGAGGGAAGTTGCTCTCCAAGGGAGGAAAGAGCTCCTCCAAATCTGAAAATCTAACTGTGAATTCAGTAGAAGTGTTTGTCTGAGGTCCCAGAGTGATGAGGCAACTATGACTAAAGTTTTATGGCAGGACATCTCAGCATATTCTGTGATGGCCACATCCCCATCGTGTAGGTATTTCCACATAACCCTACAGAGAAGTGTGCAATCTCCCGGTTTTACACTCATACTAACATTTATTAACAGTGCCGTGGAGCTGTAAATCAGCAGTGAAGAGCCGGACATCTGTCTATCTTCATCCTTCCTCCAAATTGTTTCTCTCTCAGAAGGAACCTGCTTGGGAAACATCACTTTCCCTTGCAGATCAGGACATGGAACTACCACGAGGTGGCATCAAACCCATGTGATGGGGCATCGAACTTTCAGTTTCAGGGCATTTTTCCAATTTTAGGACATCTCAGGGCAGGACTCCTAACCCAAAAGGGTTGCACTGATATTTTAGAAGAAGCTCTAGTTTCACGAGTTTTCTTCATGGTTACTACTGCTGTGTGTGATCTGACTGCCTTCCACGAATAGTACTCCACGGTGGTACATGAACAGGGATCAGGCAATCTCCATGAAGTAGGTTAATGCAGTGCTTTCCAAAATCCAGGGCTGGCCCTGCTAAGGAAGAGGAAGGGTGAACATGGCTTTTAGGAACAAATGATGTAGCAAAAGTGTCATGCAGCAAGTTTCTTTTCCCCGAAAAGAGGGCTGTGGGTTCTGCTGGTGCTCTCTGCCACCTGCCTCTGAAGGCTTGGCACAGAAGGTGAAAGCAGCACGTGGCACCCTGAGCCAGCTCGCAGATGTGTGCCTGACCCGTGTGAAGTTCTTGTCCTGGCAGGGTGTGTGACAGGGCAGAGCCCACAGCACCGTGTGGGAGGTGGTGAATCACTCGGGAGGGCTCCTGGGGATACTGCAGGACCCAGGGTCACACTGTGCAATGCACACTCAGCCGTGAGCAGCGTGGGGGGACTCGGGGTGGGAAAAGTGCAGTGGTGCTGCAGGAAATCCATGGAAAAGGGAGCACGAGGAGTAATGCTAATGGCCCATGGGACCTGACAGCTTTGTGGCTGTGGTGGTGTGGGTGAGACCAGTGCCTTGGCTCAGGTGAGGTCCTGTACCAACCTACCAGCTATGCTGGGCCAGACACAGCTTGGGCAGCCCCAGGGAAGGCTGTGGAGCAGTGACTGATCTCCAGAGGTTCTGAGGTAAATTCCAAAGGTTCTGAAGGAGGTTTTGGAGGTTCAGTGACTTCACTGTCAGCCCAGGGCTTTCCCATCCCCTGGCTGGTTCCAGGTGTTTACTTTGGGAATCTCTCAGCAGGGCAGCTTGTACTTCTACTCCATTCAAGTGGAAGCTTATCTCCTCCTCAGCCAGAGAACAGGGAATTTGGCCAACTTCTAAACAATATCTGATTCCCTTTAAATCCTTGCACTTTAAACACTTGAGAAGTACTACTTCTTGAATACCCCACACTTCTGTGGGAGTGATGCACCTGGAGCAGAGCCAGGGAGCTGTAATTGGGAGACAGAATTGCAGGAGGCAGAGGAAGCAGGGCTGTGTCTGCCAGACAAGCACTAGTTGTCACAGCACAGAGTCAAAGGCTCTCACTATAACCAGACCTTCTCCTCCCAAGCTCTTGCTGACATGAGACATTCATTTTATAACTTTTTATTTATTATGTAGTTTTATTTGTTTATCTTTTTGTGCCATGTTCCAGGATACTTGAGGCAGATCCTCAGCACCCTAGAGGCTGGGGTGCCAGGAAGGAGCTGTTGGGCCCAATACCACTGACACTACTGGGTAAGGTGAGCAACAAGTTGGCTCTTGTCTGTGTGAACACTTCTTTCCTACAGGTCCCTAAATGCCTCTAAAGAGGACTGGCCTTGTGACTCCAGGACAAATCTTCAGAATTAAAAGCCCCTGGATATTTCTATAGCCTTTTTATAAGTTATCCTCCTCTCAAAACCATATGATTGTGAGCTGGGTCTTCCTTGTCTTGCAAGGCTGAAAGCACAGCTTCCCTTCTGTGCATAAACCCATCCCTTGAAGACTTCTCACCTCCTCCCTTCCTTGGGAACCCCTCACTTTGTCCCTCCACCACAGGAGTTAAAGGCACCTCATCTTTCAATTCCCCCCTCATCCTCCAAAGGACTTGATTCCTCACTCATCCTCCATGGGAATTCTTTCCTTTTTGCTTTCTTTCCCCAGTGTGCATTAAGGAAGCACAACCCTGGTTCCTGCTGGGATGGTGTGGGAACACAGGATAAGGGGGACACCAGGATCACTGAGCTCAGCTCCCATTGTACACAGCACCCATATACTGGGTTTGCTTCAGGAGAGACCCTGGAGCTTCTTCACTGCACATCCTGTGGCACTGTGGGCAGTGAAAAAGTTTTCAGGACTTTACCGTATGTTTTATAAGTACAGGTAGAAAAGGAAATATTAGAAAGTAAAAACCAAGTACTTAACTCCAGTATGCAAAGGGGGCTTACAGGAGAGCTGGAGAGGGATTTTGGATGAGGGCATGGATGGACAGGACAAGGGAGAATGGCTTCCCACTGCCTGAAGGCAAGGATAGATGAGATGCTGGGAAGGAATTCCTTCCACCTGGCACAGGGTGCTCAGAGCAGTTATGGCTGCCTCTGGATCCCTGAAAGTGTTCCAGGCCAGGTTGGACAGGGCTTGGAGCAGCCTGGGCTAGTGGAAGATGTCCCTGCCCATGGCAAAGGGTGGGATGGGATGATCTTTGTGGTCCTTTCCAACCCAAACCATTCCATGATTCTGTGATTCTAACCTGCTGCTAGCCTGGTGCTTGCAGGCCACACCCCAGCTTAGTGCTTCCCAGCAGCTCCGGGTCCTTGGGAAGCCCATGTGAAATCCTGGAATCAAATCATGAATGACTTCATTACAGCTGAGGCAGTTTGCCATGATGAGCTCCACACAAGTGACTGAAGGAAGCGCTGGGCTCCAGCTCTCGGTGTGCACAGCTCCTCAAGCTCAGCCCCCCTGTGCTGCTGACCCCTTACAGCCAAGCACTAACTCATGGCAGACAGTGGCATCTGTGTTACCCCAAGTCTTGGGATACCTCAAGGAATACTGTCCCAGTTCCATGATTCCATGCTGATTACACTGCCTCAGCCACTTAATACTGGGTGTAGAGTTGTTTTTATTTCCTGTCAAGAACAGAATGTTTGGCAAGAGGAGAGTGAGAATGACAACTGTGTACACATTTCACATGTTTCTATTATTATTTCTCCTCCAGAGAAGAACAGAGCTGTTATTAATAATCACCTTGCCAAGTTTCTGAATTGATATTTTGAAATTAGCTGGGTATATAATTTAGGAACCACAGGCAAGGGAGAAAATGTGCTTTCAATTGAATTTGAAATGGGTGGAGAATTGATGATGCAGTGAGATAAATGTTGGCCATTCTGGAGGGCTAAAGCTGAGTGAAGAAAGCTGTAAAACAGACATTTTGCAGATTTTGTGAAGTCAGAGGTATCTCAAGGACTTGGGGAGTGAAAGGAAGTGCAGGTGGGGGAGACACAGGCAGAATCCATCCATGTGAAGTCCTTGATCTGGAATGGAAAAGGCATTCATGTGGGGCTGAGCATCATGAGGTTATGTCTCTGCACAATCCAGACAGGTGCTGGGGCCTGGGAGGTTTCAGGTGGGAAGGAGGCTGCAATAGATGAAGATGCTTGGCAAGTGTGTTGTTGCTTAGGTAGAAGCAGAGTTTGCAAGGCACTGTGGGCAGGAGTAAGCCTTTAGAAACATGGATTCAGCGTGTGAAGGATGTGAGGTGAACTGTGGGGTAGTAGAAGTACTGGACAACTTTGTCAGTGTTCCCTCTCTTGTCATCTCTGACCTGCTGCTGAACTAAGCTCCTGTTTGAAAACAGAGGAAGAGAATGAGCTGTTGGGGCTTTACAATTCCAGCCTCTCCAGCCATGACTCAGTGTTGCAATGTCTGCATGAGCCTCCCTCCACTCAACCTGAAACAAGGTCTCTGAAGGAGAAATTGTGTGGGGTTACTGCTTTCTCTTTGTAACTCCAGCAACATTAAACCTCTTTCCTGCAACAGACAAAATCCTTTAAAGCCTTGCCCATGGCTAACCTTACATTGGAGGTTTCTCTTCTTGCCTGTGTTCCAGCTCAGACTGCTCAGTAGCAGAACTGACATTTATTTATCACAGCAAAGCCATCTCTGCCAGCCTTAGACCTGGTGCTGTGTATATTCTTGAATGTTTCCTACCTCCTGGCTACGAACAGGCCCCTCATCAAAGGACAGGCAACAAATGGATGACAGAAATTTCCTTTCTGGATGTACACTACAACCACTGACCAGCTGTGGTCACAGAAAAGCTTGATGGTCATAGAGCAACCATTCAATAAAACCAAACACCACACATTTGGAAATGTGGCATTTCCAGACAGCAGACTCCCAGCCCTGGGGACCTCATGATCCTTCAGAGAGCCCCATGGCCCCCCAAGCCTGAGTGGCCTATGCCTGAAGTGCACAGAACTCTGGAGCTGCCCATGGTGCCTTCCCTCCTGGCCTGCACCCATGGCTTTCACAACACATGGATCATTTTCCAGGATGTGGGTCTCCAAACAGAGCTGCTTCCCCTCTTCAGGGCTTACCTGCCTGGATCCAACCTCTGGTGTGGGTGTGCATATCCTAAATCTGGGATTGGGGTGCTGTGAGGACAGGGCAGTGAGAAGCCTTGTGGGGTCTCCAGGGCTGCCTTTAAGCTTAGGCTCCTGTCCTTGGGGCCACTACACGAACCACATCCCAGCCATGGCCACACTCCAATATGCCTCTCTGTGTTGTAATGCATCATCTCTGGTTTGGTCCCTGGCCTCTGATGGACTTCTCGGCTTGACCTTGGGCCAAGTCCTACTGCATGAAGAGATTCTGTGCTTTCCCTTCTCCAACAGGGAGGGTTTTCTCTGCAGTAGCATATATCAGCATGGAGCCTGGACCGTGATGAGAAGGCTGGAGCACAATCTCCCATGACTTGACTTGGATTAAACACAACGCTGCCAGGAGGAGCCCTGTAAACAAGGCAGCTTCCAAGGAGCTCCCAGTGGTGTATCTGCACTTCTTGTGAAACCTAAGCCTCAAAGCACACACATGGCATGAAAACGTCAGTCACTTCCCAGGCTCAGCTTCAGCAAAGAGTGAATTTATGCAGAGCCATGATAGAAATTCATTTCCCTGAGTTTTGCAGTGCTGGAATTTCACTGTGTCTCCTGTTACACTTCAGTGGCATTTTTACAAGGTAGATCTTTAGAGACTTGGATTTTTAATACAAAAGATAAGTGGAATATGAAAGGTTGAAGAATATCTTCTTAGCTCTCTGCATACAGAAAGAAACTGCTTTCCCTCATGTAATTTGTCTCTTGCAAATAGCTAATGATATGCATTAAATACAGGTCCAGATCCTCAAATGTGTTTTCCCAAATGCGTTTTCCCAAATGCCATCAGTTTTCTTCATGGATCCATGACTGGTTTCTTTGTACTGTGCTCCTCTTTACAGCAAATTTTGCAGAAGTGTAGGAAAGACTCTGACTGCTGAATCTAATTACAGGAGAATGAATCATTAGCACATTTCTAAACAGTTTAACTGGAACAGAAAACAGAATCAAGCTGTAAGATCACCATCTGATTAATTAGAAGGGTAAGGGTTAAGAATTAGGCTGGAAAAAGTTTCCCATATGAATTCTTTTGCAATGGAAAGTTAACAATTGTGAAGCAAAATCAAATTGGGCAAGCTATGACAAAATTATTTTCAGTTGCTTGGATTTTGTTTTGTTGGTCTTTTTTTCAATTTGGGACAAATTATCTGGTTTGTTCTTTTGAATATAATAATTTTCAGACACAGCTGTAAGCAGGGGGAGAAATTGCAACTCCCTCTGGGTTCCACGAGGCAGGAAAAAGTCTGTGCCACTTGTGGGACACCGTTGGTTTCTTTGCTGTCAGTTAATTGCAACGTAAAAAGTTGGAATTAATACAAACCATTTCTCTCTCCATCCAGAAACAATTGCCTTTGTTTCAGTTTGCTTCCTCCAAATTGTCTCTGAGTAGGTACAAGCGAAATGTCTGTGTCCTGCATTGAGAGGCACCACTGGCTCTGCACTGGCTGCAGCTGTGGCTGAAATCTAGGTCAGAACAGAAGAATTGGTTCCATATTCAATGGATATTTCTTAGTCTTCTCTAATGGATCAGTGTGGAGCTTCCCACATGTAGATCCCAGACACAAGGTGTGTACATCTGGGCAGCCTTTGGTGAGGATGGGGGCCCTCATGAGGTGAGGGGATGGGTGCAGGGTGATGTTCTTCTGCCTTTGAGGATGTTTAGCTTTGAAACAGCTGACCTGTGTGCTGTAATGACATCTCCTACATTCCATTGGCTTGGAGCCTCTGTGCTCACAGAGGAAGCTGTGGATTTGCCCTGCCTGAATCGATGCAGCAGAGTGAAACTCGGCCAGAAGCAGAGAGCATGTGGGAGCCCTGCCTGGCACAGCCTCTCTGAAACATGAATAACCCAAGGGCTGGTGGGGGTGCCCTGGGGGCTTGCATGAGCTTTGGCTTCCAGTGACACTTCTTGGAGAGCTGGCCTGTTTCACTCCCCCAGTATGGACAGGTGGGAACCCAGAGCTCCAAGGAGGAAAGACTTCTTAGCATTTCTTTCTTCAATAACTTTAGGAGTGGATCACAGCAGAGCTGCTTGATGCTGGTCAGTCACTCAAGTCAGCTTTGGGTTTTCCAGCCCATTCTTAGTTATGGGATTAGCTCATGGTTCTGGTGGTGTAGTACCTGAGCCACTCAGCTGTGCAGCTGAGGTGTCACTCACAAACCTGACAAAATCCCATGAGGTGTTAAAGATGCTCGAGTTAAATGGCAGGAACCATTGCATCTCCTTTCTGCCACCAGCAAAGCAGTGGAGGCCACCACAGAAGGCACAAACAATGTACAGAGGGCTGAGCAGCAGTCCCAAAGCTCCCTGGTTGTTTGAAAACCAACCTTGTAAAAGTGCATTTTCCCTGCATGCAAAGCTGGGGAAGGGGCACAGCAAGGGGGGGGGTGGGCACTGACTGCATGGATTGCATGACCCTGATGCCTGCAGGAGATTGCCTGTGGGTCAGGTACTTCTACTGCAAGGAGATGTGGATTTCTGAGCAAGGAATCATCCTGCTTGTTTGCACTCAGGAAAGTAGGCTTTGGGTGTATTTTCTGTGCATATGTCCCATCACACTGAGGAACTTATCTGACTGATCCTCACTCTCCCTCCAGCAGATCCAGCCATGCCAAGTCCCACCTGTTCAGATGCCACCAAGGCTCAGCATGAGGCCAGTTTCCACCTCCCAAATCCTCACTGAGTAGGTGAGTGAAATTTTCACTTTGTTCTGTGATGACCATGATGAGAATGATGAACTAACACTCATCCAGCCTACATTCAGACCTTAATTAAATCACCAGAGTATTTGTGCACACTGGTCCTGGTGGAGCCAGCAGTGAAGGGCCAGAGCCAGGGCTTCTCTGGCATGTGGATCACACACTGTGTGGGTGTATCACCAAGACAGACCCCATTTTTTATGCTCCAAATGCATAAAGTGGGGCAAATTCAGGCTAAAGTAACATCCTTGCTGTTGGAAATAAGATCTGCAGCAGGCAAGCCACAGTTTGATAACTCAGCTATGGAACTGGCTTTCCTCTTGCTCTGGTGTAAGTTAAATTTAAAGACTGCTCCTGCAAAATCACACCCCTGCTGAATTTCTGTTGTTGGCATTACAGCAGCACTGAGTCGTTGCTGCTGTGTGTGAGGACCCTCATGTTTCAGGCTCTGCACAAGCACTGTGAATTGGTTCCTGCCAGAAGTGTGTGCTCACTTGGCACTGCATGGCAATGTGATAAATCAAAAAATATCGTGTCCAGGTAGTCACAGACACCAAGTTTGAAGATTATATTTTCAAGTTTCTGCTGTAAATCCAGATATTTTTTTAACATCTTGTGAAATAAAACATTTGCAAGGGGGCCTTGGTGTGAGAAAAGGAAGTTACTGATATGCTTGTAGTTGCTTTTCTGGCTTTATGAGCTACAAAATTACCAGCGATTTCCGTAAGTGGGCTGAGAGTGTAACAGAAGAAGCTTGAACAAGCAGATCCAAAGAGACCAGCATGGGAGTGTGTTCAAAGAGCTGCCTTGGGCTCAGCCTGCGTCACTGACAGCTGGCCAGGAATACAGCAAGCATGGTGCAAAGGCCAGGCTCTGCCCCAGGAATCTGCAACCCAACACCGGCAAACTTGGAGCCAGGACATCACCAAGGAGGAGGGGGAGTACAACAGGAAGGAAGGAAAGAGCAATAAACACAGTTGCAGAAGCCAAAGGTTGTTGGAAGACAGTGAAAATCAGAGAGTGACTGGATAAGAGGGGACAGGATGGAGAAGAGGTAGCCTGCAGGACAGCAAGAGGAGACAGGAATAGACAGTGGGAAGGAAAATAAGCTCAAACTCAATTTTCAATACTACTCATTGTGGATTGGGGCACGTACCCACTGTGCCAAGGCCTACAAGCATCAGCCCACCCTGGGTGTGGCAGACTAGGAGACTGCTCCCAGCCAGCACAGCAGCACCTCTCTGTGATCCTGATCCCTTCCTGATGGCACCAGGAGGGTAAAGAGTCAGGCCAAGACCTCTGAATGTGCCTTTCTGGCATTGCCCCAATGCTCCAGCAGGTCCACAGTCAAACTATTACCCTCTGCTGGTATCTGTCCTCAATAATTACAAAATTTCATTTTCTTTGTGGTGATGCTTTAACTGAGTGAGCTGGAAACATTCCCAGAGAGAGAAGAAAACTGTATTCTGAAGACATTTATTTTAATTGTTTTATGAGGCCCCCGTAGAAAATGACACTAAGTTCTCTCTGAAGAGGCAGCATTAAAGCGTGGGAATTTCCCCTGCCAAAGAGGCACCTCATGCTGAGTCTCTGACAGGTCCACTTTGCCTCTAATGGGCTTCTTCATGCTGCTGGAAGCTCTTTGCAGCTGATGGATGGCTTGATTTTCTGCCCTTCATCTCCAGTGATGGTTAGTCAGCTTGACTTGGACTTCTCCAAACTGAGATAAGAGCAAAGTTGCCAGGAAGCCAGGTAATCTCAGAGAAGGTCACCAAGGGATAAAGCTTTCCTGATGGGGTTTCAAGATGTCAACCTGAAGCCATTTTCTAGAAGAAAATTGCAGGGAAAAAAAATAAAAAAAGAAGAGCAGTGGAAGAATAAAAAGTTAAGAAGAAAGGCTGCAAATGCTCTGGAGTGAGCACTGCACTGGCAGGAACCCCGTGAGGCTGTGACAGTAGAACTCCTGGACTGTGATTACAAACTAAATATGGCTTTTCAGGGCAGTCTTAGGTCCAGGCTAGGTTAAGAAACCAGAAAATAAATTTCTGGAAACTTGGGTTTGCCAGTGGACAAGTTGAGTGAAGAAGCTGTGGCCTCTTTCAGTGCCCTGGGCTGTGCTGGGGAGCCACAAGTGACCCCACCCCAGGCTGTGAGAGGACTCGACAGTCATCAGTGTCTGATGAGCCTTCCCTCAAGCATGACACAGACCCAAACAAGCAAGCCTCACATCTAGTGCTTCAGAGTCTGGTTTAAATGCTCACAGGGAGCAGTTACTCTGGGAACCAGCTTTACTTCACTGAATAGTCTCTCCACAATCACAGCTGGTACAAACTGAGCTCAAAAAAATGTGTTAAATTCATTAGCTGAAGATTGGGTGAGGAAGTTATCCAGTCCCTCATGATTATCCATCAAGGCCCGGCACTGCACTCCATTAGCCTTTATGAAACACCTGGGGTGTGTGTATGCAGAGAAGATGGTAATTGCTTTAGCTATAATTCTTTTGACTAGCAATTTTTTATTTACTGTCAAGAAGTTTGCCTGCTCCTGCATTTGTGGAGAACATTTTTTATCTCCTCCTTCCCAGGAACTTGTTTAGCATGAGCAACAACTCCTTGGATCTCTACAGCTCCTCTCTGCAGCAGAGCACAAGGTGTTTGTGTGTGTGTGTGTTTGCATGAGGAGAACCATCAGATTTTGGTTCTCTCCAGGCTCTCTGTACCACTGTGCACCTGCAGAGGAACAGCAGAGCTGTTTCAGGAGCCAGTGGGCACCTGCTTTCCTCCTGCCTCATCCGACCTCAGATGGGCTCATTAATGTTGCTGCTGTCTTGCACTTCAGCAATTGCTTTGCTCAAATCTTGCAGTCCCAGAGGTGAGGTGAGCTGGCCCTGACTGGGAGCCAGGTGCCAACACGGCCATCAGTCTCCTCCTCAGGTGGACGGGGGAGAGGAAATATGACAGGCTGAGATAAGGGCAGGGTGAGATCACCCAGCAATAACTGTCACAGGCAAAAGAGACTCAACTTTTCAAATTAGTTTGATTTATTACCAATCAAATTAGAGTAGGATAATGAGAAATAAAACTAAATCTTAAAACCTTTCCCTGTCCCCCATCCCCCCCACCTTCTTACCAGGCTCAACTTCAAATTTTCTCCCTTTTTGCCATGCAAACCCAGTACAAAAGGACAACTGTTTCAATTGCAGAGCAAACTTGTATTTCCAGAGCTCACAACTGATAGGAATGATCATTTGAATGCATGGGATTAGGACAGAGGTTGGGACAGTGCTAAGTAGCATGCTGGAAGATTGCAGGACCTGTGTGGAAGAAGACTGGCAAAGCCATGGATGGTGCTGGGGTGAAGGGAACAGATTTAATCCCATCATAGAAATGCCTTGCATGTGCTGCTCCAACTCCATCTTAAAACTTGAGGCTCTGCTTACTGAAAAGCTCTTCCAGAACTCAATACTTCTGACAGTTACAAACCGTCTTCTATTTTCCATCCTCAATTTTTTTCCTATTTATTACTATACAAACTGTCTGTTGCATGATATAGTTCTTTCTTGAACTGATGCTCTCTTCTTTAATGTAAATATAGAAATTATAAGGAAAGCAGCAGCCTTCAATGGCCAAACAGTTGAGCAGCACTCATTGGCACAGCCTCTTCTCCTGCCTACAGGGAAGTGACCAAGGGGTCAGTGCCAGGCTTCTCAGAAATGCACAAGGACAAGAGAGAGCAGATGCAAAAAAGGTTTCGAAGCTGCACCAGAGGACATTTGGGTTCAACATTAGGAAAATTTGCTTCCCAGAAAGGGTGATCAGATATTGGAATGAGCTGCCCAGATGGGTGGTGAATTCCCTGTGGCAGGAGGTGTGGAAGGAAAGCCTGGGTGTGACACTCAGGGCTCTGGTCTGGTTGCCATGGTGAAGAAGAGTCCCAGGTTGAACTCAGTGATCTCGTGGGGCTCTTCCAGCTGAATTGATTCTGTGATTCTGTGACATCACAGCCTTTGGGGACAGCAGGGTGGTTGATAAGTGTCCCCAGCCCAGAGGCCAGGCAGAAGTTGGCTGGGGAGGATGTCCAGAGCCTGTTCAGTGGTGGCAGCTTGGCCTTCAGCAGCAGCATCTCAGCCAGGGGCTCTCCTGGCTGCTGCAGCTCTCGGTGCTGCTGCTCTTGGTGCAGCCACTGTACCCTTCCAGCCATGCTGCTGGGGACACAGGTGCCTGGAATGCACTTCCCCAGGCCCTGGAAGGGCAGGAGGCCATGGCACCAATGAGGGACACCACGTTGGTTCCTAGAGGCACTGCCGTGGCCCTGCACAGCCGTGGCTGTGTGTCTTGAGGGCATCTAACTGGACTGGGTCCTTGTCATAGGGCTCAGGAGATGCTGGGATGCCCTGTCCTGAGCCTTGTCCTGAGCCCTGACCTGAGCCTTGACCTGACCCTGACCTGAACCTGGACCTGAGCCCTGTCTGCCCCCTTTGGCCCTGCCAGCAGGTGCTGGGCTGCACAGTCCCCACAAAAGGCTGAGCAAGAACAGAGCTACGTGAGACGTGAGTCAAGGCAGGCACTGTCACTTTCCACAACGGTGAAGTTTCCTAAGAGTTGCTTCCCACCCCTAAGGGGAACAGTTTCCCTCCTCTTTTTAAAGAAAAGCCCCAAAGTCTGTGCAGCAGTGCAGTGGCCTGAGTCTGAAGTGCTATCAGGTGCCTCAGCTGTGGCCATGGGAGTTTTTTCCCTCCAGTCTCACATCCAGCTGCTGGAGTTTGCCCCTTACACATGGACCATTTCTACTTCTGAGCAGTTCCCCAGCCCTCATCCCTGCAGAGCTGCTGCTTCTCTCTGCATCCTTGACGGCTGCCCTTGTTTCCAGCACAGTCAGGCTCTGGGTGAGATGTGTTGCTTCAGAGTATTTGCTGGATAAATAGGATTTAACAGGATTTTTGGCTCCAGGAACTACTCACGAACTCCTGTCCTCTCCTTCCACTCAAAAATGCATTTCATTCCTCTTCAACACCAGCTTAACCTAGGTGGAGGCGTCTGTTTTATGCCTTTGTTTTTTTGGAATTCACTGGGATGGAGAAATGCTAATGTTTAATTTCTGCAGGAGGGAGAATGTATTAACAGCCAAGCCCCTCAGAGGACCCCAGATTAATTTAGTAAAAACAAAAGGCTGTGTGAATTCTGGTGTGAATTCAGTGAATTCTGCCATGAGGAATGGGAACTCAATAGGTGTGCTGGTCTGTGGCTTCACACATCAAAGAGCTTTCAGCTATTTCACTGCAGATTCATAGCAATAATTGGTCTTATTCTTTATTAAAATAGCACCTAAGGTGAAATTTCATTTCAGATGAGATACGTCCCTGTGCTGAAGAACTCGGGGTCTTCTAGATATGCTGCAATATATTGAAACCAAGCACAAGTGAATTAAGATGTGGCTCCCAGCCCACGTGGCCACACAGTTCCTCGGGAGCAGGGAGCACCAACACTTATCCCCTGGGCACACACAGGCAGCCCCAGCAAGGAGAGGAAAGCTCCTGCCTTCTGTGGGTGTAAATCTCAGCTACGCCCAGCCCTGGGCTGTCAGACACGTGTGTTCCCTCAGGGGATAACACCACCCCTTTGGGAGGCAGCCAGTGCCCTCGGACTTGTGTGCTGCAACTGCAGAAACTCCTCTTTGCCACCGAGCCGACCTAGGAGGAGGGAGCAGCTCTCCCAGGCTGCCACTCCTCGGAGCGCAGGGCACGAGCAGCCAGACTGTGGAGGGAGGACATTCCTGCTCTTACTGAAAAAACACTTATTTTTTTTCTTCATGTTTTAATGAAAAAGTGCCCGGAAGGTTCTTCTGTTTCTGTTACGAAATTTTTCGGAGCTTACCAGGATGTCACTGTTATTCATCTGTTTTCAGGCTTGTGAGCTGAAGGGTAAAGTTTTATTAACATCTTCTCAGAGGAAAGGACCCAGCCTTGGGGTTTCATGCATATTTACATTCAATCCTAAACATGCCGGCATATTTCTCTTGACATTTCACTTGGTTTCTCGCTGAGAACAGGAATCTTCCCATCCTCTTGTTTAAGCATTGTGCAATAATCAGATGGAAAACAGCCCTTGGCTATGAGAGAGAGATCTGAAGATCTGACATGGAAGTTTTGCTCTCTAAGAAACTCAGCTGCTGGTCAGTAGCAGCTGGTGTTGGGTTCAATTTCTCCATGATGATAAGGCAGTAAATATAAGGAACTTTCCTGTTGGAGGCAAAATATGGCTTTAAGGCAGATGCTTTTCCTATAGAACTGGGCATCTGGAACTGGTTCCCATTTTTGCTGTTGATCCCATATGAGTCTTATCCAAAGCCTTTGCTTTTCACCTTGACATCTCCTGCTGAAGCTCTGAGCACTAGGCCAGGGACTGCAGTGCCTTGTGTCAGAAGATGATGATTTAAAAGACAGCTCTTGGATGCCGTGATGAGGTCTGGTGATGATTCATGCTAAATGGAAGCCATACCTGTTTGGCAGCTGGCACAGCTGCTGCCCTTTGAAATGCTCCTCTCCAACCTGTGCTCCTGGGAGACAGGACTGACACTGAGGAAGCTTTTGTGGCACAACCCTCACCTGCAATTTGTAAAGCTTTTCAGTTGGCCAGGAAAGGCTGAAAATAGCTCTCTAAAAGCTTTCCATTGCTCCTGTCTTGCTCTTCCCTGTTGTGTAAGGATAGGTGAATGTTTCTCTCCTACGTGTGTCTTGCTGGCTCTTCCAAACTTCAAAGAAGTTCAGTATCAGGAGACTTTTGATTAAAAGATTTGTGGGTCCTAACTTTCCCTGAAGTCTGGCAGAGTTGGAGACAGCTCCATCTGGGAGAGGGGAGGGATGGGGCTGCACACATGCTTCTCTTCAGTTAGGCTTGTAGCAATCCAGCCCCGCTCTGCTGCTCTGGAGGCTGCCTTCCTTCATGAAGCTCCAGCCTTACATCCAAACTATCCACTTAATCTCCAATTCTTCAGGCTGCAGAGACAAAAAGCTCTGAATGTGGGTTAGAGTGTAAACAGATCCATCAGTGTCTGTGTCCAGACACTGATGTGCACAGCTGATGTGCCTCACGGTGCCTGGTGAAGCAGAGCGAGTGCAGGTGCTGGGATGAGTGACTGACCCAAGTGCCCATCTGTTTATCCAAGCCTCTGCTGATCAAAGCATGGAAGGAAGGTGAGGTGGGTGAGCTGGGAATGGCTGTTTCACCCTCTCAAATGGCACCTGGGGAAACTTCAGTTGTATCTAAAAATTATTATAGCATAAGCCCACTGTGCATCACAGGAGCTGTTGTATATTATTCATCTTCATCTTGATGCCCACACCGTGAGTATTCGTCAGCATTTGTCACTTTTGCTTGACAAAAAGATGTCAAGTTGGTATTTAATGCAGCCTTGAGAATATTTATTGTGCATTGTGCCATCACTTTCATGTTCACGAGGTGCTGGGCTGCAGAGTGGTGCTATTGACTGGGGATGAGAGCAAACCCCAGCAGCAGAGGCACAAACTGCAGCTTTGTGCCACGTGTTTCTTACTAAAAACTGCTTTGTGGTGGTAGCAAACTCAGCTGGCCAGGCAGCACAACACCCATACAGCAATCCCTCCTGAAACACAGAATACATTGAGTTCTCCATGGAATGCCCAAGGCCCTGGCCCTGCCCAGGTCACAGGTGTCCAGTTGTTGGCACTGGATCTGGAGTTTCCAGCTGGATGGCTCAGGTGAATGCTTTTACTGGGGTTCTAACACTTGCCTGAATTGGAGGCTACCTCTGCCAGATCTTAAACTGAAACAGCACAAATTTTGGCTCAGGATTAGATGAGAGACTCTCTGGGGAATCCGAGAACTCCACTGGCAGTGCTCCGGCCCTGACGCAGGATGACTGTGCCCCTGCTGGCAGAGGCTGTGCCCAAGGTCCTCCTGCTGATGGAACAGAACAGAGAAGAGGCTCAGCCTGCCTGCAGTCATGCAGAGTTCCCTTGGTACATTCCCAGGAGGAGCCTGTTAACCCCATTGACATGGCTTGATTTCAATCAACACAGGAACACTGCCTACGCAGGTTGTTCCGATACTGTTACTTGGCTGCAGCAGGGGTTCCCATCTTTTTGGGTATTTTATATGTGTTTTGTGAATGCAGTGTCACAGATGCCATCCGCCTTGGCAGTCCTACGTGCTTTGTTCCCAGTGTCCATCCCTGGCAATGCCCTGGCTTTTTTCTTCAATAACAGCATTTTTAGTCTCAAAGATTTTGGGTATCTGACTCTCTCTGTAGCCTCGGAGCCCTTGATGAAGACACAACACCTTCCAGCCTGATGTCAGCAAAATGTGCCCGGGTGACTTTGAGCAAAGAGAAATTGCTAACCATCCACTATGTGCTGGTGCAAGCACGGGTGCACCCAAAGGATGCTGGTGGCCCTGTATCCTCAGTCACGTGTGTGCAGTTTTGGGTGCCACAACAGAAGAAAGATACAAAGCGATTGGAGAACATCCAGGGCAGGGCTATGAAGCTGGTGAAGGGCCTCAAGGCAAAGCCATCTGAGGAGTGGCTGAGGGCACTTGGTCTGTTCAGCTGGAGAAAAGAAAACTGAGGGGAGACCTCCTTGCAGTCTGCAGCTTCTTCGTGAGGGGAAGAAGAAGGACAGGTACTCATTCTTGCCTGTGACCAGTGACAGGACCCCAGGGAATGGCCTGAAGTTATGTCAGGGGAGGTTTAGCTTGGATATTAGAAAAGGGTTCTTTCCCCAGAGGGTGGTTGTGCACTGAACAGGCTCCCCAGGGAACTGGTCACTGCACTGAGCCTGACAGAGATCAAGGAGTCTTTGCACAACACACTCAGGCACATTCTAGGGGCTGTCCTGGGCAGGGCTGGGAGCTGGACTTCAATAATTGGTGTGGAACTATCCACAAGGATAATTATCCTTCCAGTTATCCTTCAATAATCCCTTCCTCCCCTTGTTCCTTGGGAGCAGGGCCTGACCCCCACCTGGCTGCACCCTCCAGCTACAATTGGTCAGTTACAGAGAAATCCATTAGGATAACAAAAGCAACAAATACCATGGACATAGGAGTTCTCAAAACATCCCAGATAGTTTACAAAACTTTCTTGAGGTTTCTCACCCTGACCATGAGAAAGTTTCTACTTCTCAGAGTCAAGGTGAATACTGAAAAGCTCCCTCTGACTAAACTGTCAGCGTCCACAAACCCCCTCCTCCAGATCATCACTAAACTCAATAATCTTTCAAATACTGCTGTGACACCAAGCTCTAAATTACAGGTGATCTGCAGCTCATATGCAAAACCATCAATCGGACTCTCCCCAACTAATATGGAACACTAAAATATCACAGCAATGTAAAGAACACAGGAACTTCACTGAAACTTAACACTTTGAAAAGCTTAAACTAGTGGCACAGAACTAATGGGTGAAACTACTGCTACAAGGAATCTTACACCTAAAAAAAGGATTAATTTTTTTTTAAAATGGGGTTGGGAAGATTCCTGAGAAACCTATGCCTTACAAAGGCCGAAGAAGTTCACTGATATCTAGTGGGAATGTCGCAGTGCCCAGGACTCAGCACTGCTCATGCATCCCCTGCCAGGTCCTGCAAGCCCAGAGCCCGGCAGCAGCTGGGGAGGCACAGTCAGCAGAACTGGAGCCTCCTCCTCTGCCAAAGGCCACATTTCCTCACTCTCATCCCTCTGGGCACAGGCCTCTGCCAGGAGCTCTGGTGCAGGCACATCTTCATCGGGGCCCAGTTCTCCAGCAGCAGCTGCAGCAGCTCCTTGGAGCAGCCATGGCCCTGGGAGCATGGCCATGCAGAGGCCGAGGTGCTCTGGCTTTTCTCCTGCAACACACAGCCCAGGGAGCCCGAAGGAAGGGGCAGAGGGGCCTCAGGGGGCCGAGCCCTTGGCCGTTGCCTTTGGCCTCTCCTGCACAGAGAGCCTCGGGCCCGGCTGGGCCGCCCCAGGCAGAGGCTGCAGCAAGAAGAGCTCCGGCTGCCTCTTCCTGGGCTCCCCGGGCCTCAGCCGGGCCCTGTCCCTGCCCAGCAATGGGCTCGGCCCCTGCTCTGCCTCCCCTGAAGCCTCAGCCAAACAGCTGCCCTGGAGGCCCAGCACCCCCGGGGCCTGCCCGGCCCTGCTCCCACAGGAGCTCTCAGCCCTCGCCCCACACCCTCCTGGCCGAGGCCTTGGTGGTCCCTGGCACCGGCCCACCTGCCTCAGCCCCTCGGTTCCAGCTCAGGACAGGGCTTAGGTCAGGGCTCAGGACAGGGCTTAGGTCAGGGCTCAGGACAGGGCTCAGGACAGGGCTTAGGTCAGGGTTCAGGACAGGGCTCAGTTCCAGGCTCAGGACAGGGCTCAGGACAGGGCATTGTCCTGGCCAAGGGATGCTCTGGCTGCACATCCCCTCGGACTCTGCTCCCCATCCTCCCAGGTCCTGTGCTGCACTGGGAGCCTGTGATTCACCAACTGCCTTGTCTGGGGCCTCTCTCTGACTCCCTACAGGGAAATGAGTCAGGGTAATGAACGGGGGAGAAAAAAAGAAGTAATAAGTGAGTAAAGGTACTTCCCTGAAACTCTCTGTGAGCCTGAAGGGAGAAATTTAACAAAAGTACCTGGGACTGAGTCCCTTCCTTCCGCTGAACCTTCCCTGCACCCAGGGCTGGCACGGCTGGGATGAGGATGGTGCTGGATGCACGGCTGGATGGTCAACAGGCTCGAGGCAGCCCTGGCCAGCCTGCACCAGGAGAGAGTGGAAAACTACAGAATAATCTGAAGAGCTTTCTATAGCCCCAAGGAGGCCAACGAGGCAATCTTTAAAGCCGTGTTACTATAGCAGCCCTGATGGTAATTTACCAGTACATCTCCTTTTCTCTTCTTCACACCCTTTTCACAACAAAAAAATGAGATTAGGCTCATCTTCCCCAATTACCTCGCCATGTTCCCTCGCAGCCCTCAGCTAACAGCTTTCCAGAAAAAGCCCCACAACATCTCTTGGCAGCCCAGGGCCCCTATTGTTCTCCCCTAGAGCCATGAGGAAAACAGCCTGTACCAGCAGCATCCCGTGGGGACGGGGAGGATGGCACAGAAGACATGTGGCATTTGCACCACAGGCTCCCACGTGGTGCCTCTGCCGTGCCAGCCACAGCTCAGGCAGGAGCTTATGCATGAGCAGGAGAGAAGTTTTGCTGGAGGTGTGGGCAGGGAACACTTCCCTGTCTCAAACCCCATGAACTTTTGGGATTAGGAGTAAAGGCACAGAGCAGTGCCAGTTTGCCACTCTCTGATTTTGCCTGTGCTAATCTGTTAAACTTCCCTGTTCCAGGCCAGGTTGGATGGGGCTTGGAGCAACCTGGTCTAGGAAGGTGTCCCTACCCATGGCAGGGAGTTGGACTAGGTGATTTAAAGGTCCCTTCCCACCCAAACCATTCTGTTACTCTATGATTATATGATAATTTGTTCTCCCCTGGAGAGAAGAATGAGGTCTGAGCTCTGATCCTACCTTGGAGGCTCGAGGACTGCTGAGGAGGGGTTTTGGGGTGTGGTCCCACTTGAGGAAACTTGGAGAATATTTAATGCCTGTTAGAAAGGAGGTACTGAGCACCCCATTCCCTGTTGCTGCCTGCTCTGAAGGACACCCCATCCCAGCTCATGCCTGCTTGGTGCCATGCGGGGCAGGGCTGGAGGGGCAAAATGGGGATCAAGGTCCTTTGGGGCCCTCAGCCAGGGCAGTGATGCTGTAGCCCCCTCATCTGCCCACTGTTCCAGCAGCAGGGCTCTCTTGTGGCACACTGTTGGATTTTTCTGTGCTGATGGTGCTGTGAGTGAGGAGCAGAAGCCCCGAGTAAAACTCCACACAGGACAGTCAGTGCAGATCTGGCACAGGTCAGCCTGACCCAGGCTGGTTCAACCACTGCACCATCCTCCTTCCTCACCTGAACTCCCAGCATGGACCTGGGCACCACCCAGAGCCAGCCCCTTACTCTTCCCTGCTCTCCCATCCCCTTCCATGTGGCAGTTGCTCTGGAACCTGCTGAGGATATCTGTGGTAGAGCTGGCACAGGTTGCCCAGAGAAGCTGTGGCTGCCCCATCCCTGAAAGTGTTCTCTTCCTCAATACTGTTTCTTTAATCTGCACCAGAGGGGCAATGGGAGCTCTCCCTGCTCTGTTGGTGGTGCCTGAGGAAGAAAGAGTGCTCCCACTGTGCTTCCTGCACAAATCAACCTAATTACTGTTCCAATGGCACCTAATGAGCTTAAAGCTTTCATGGCCAGCGCCTCCTTCCCTCCCTGCAGGAGAGCAGCTTCAGCCAGGCCTGAAGAGCTTTGATGGTGGTGGAGGAACGAGAGGAACAATCCTTGGGGAACAGCAGAGCATCACTGGTGCTGCTGAGGCTGCTGAGCACAGAGTTGTTAGTCCTGGGCAGGGCTCTTGGTGTGCTGGAAAGCCTTGCCATGGCAGCGAGGAGCAGTGCTGATGGAAGGGGGTCTGGGGGCTCAGTGCTGCAGGGACCTCCCTGTTCCCAGCCCTGTGTCCTGCAGCACCACATGGGCATCACATGGATATTGCAAACCCCTTCCCCACACTGCTGACGTGGTTGGCAGCACATCTGTGTGGCTGTACAGGCTGCTGGGACCTGAAACCCCTGTGATGGTGGGAGACACCAGCCAGTGCTGCTCATGGTGACATCTCTGGGAGCACGGGAGCCTGGCTGCTTGCCCATGCTGGCTGTCCCCACATTAGCTCTTCTGGGGAAGGCTAGCCCATTCTTATCACCAGAGTCACAGAATCATAAAACCACAGAAAGGTTTGGGTTGGAAAGGACCTTAAGGATCACCTCTTTCTAGCCCCCTGAAACCTTCCACTACCCCAGGTTCCTCCCAGCCCCATCCAACCTGGCCTCAAACACTTTCAGGGATGGGGCAGCCACAGCTTCTCTGGGCAGCCTGTGCCAGGGCCTCACCAGCCTCAGTGCAAGAAGCTTCTCCTGGTGCTTGTCTTCCCAGTGTCGCCTGTGCCCCTGTGTCACCCCAGGGTAAGGTCCCTGCTGTGTGCAGTGCTGTCACAGATCAGCAGCACAGGCTGGTGCCAGGCTCTGGGGTCTCAGGTGCCATTGTGCTCCCCTCTCAGTGCAGCCCCCCAAGCTGTGGGGCTGTTCCAGCCCTGCAGCACGGACCTGTCTGGGCTCTGGGCTGCCGGCAGTGACTCACAGTGTGCACGGAATGTGCTGCACAGAGGCAATAATGCCATTTTTGTAAACTATGATTGGTTTCCCAATTTCGAAAAAGCCGTCTGGCAGGCTGGGCCCCCTTCCAAGGTTTCCTGGAAATATGAAGATGTCAAGAAGGTGCTGCTGGCAGAGGTGCCAAGCCAAGATCCAGCCCATTGCTCAGTCCAGCATTGGTTGGTGCTGCCAGGCCAGGGCTGTGCCTTCCTAAAGCGCAGTCAAACCCCCAGGACCAGCTCGCTCACAGACCCAGAGCTGAGGAACTTATGTCTGAATTCCAGCTTGGCTGGCTCATCCCACACAACACAGCTCATTTTCAAGCCAGCCTCAAGTTTATTCTTCGCTTCCGGGCCTGAGCTGTTGTGCAATGTTAGGTAGTGTGTGCTGCCACGCTCCTCCCACCCTCACAGATGTATTTTGGGGTTTGAGTGAGGTGATTGCTGTACACAGAAGAATGGGAACTGCTTGGGCACCTTGGATGTGAAAGGATGAGGGCAGAAGATAGGGGAGATGCTGACAGAAGGTGGGTGAGGAAAGAAGGATATGAAAACTTCAAGTGAAAGCTCTAACTATGTCTGTCCTCCAGCTACTCATCAGATTATTTATTTCCTTTATTAACTCTGTGTTAAATTACCCTTTTCCTTTAATTTTTCAAGAGGTTTATTGTTTAATTTGTCTGGCTTATCTTTAAAATGACTTCTTCTAAAAGTAATGCTTCCAGGAGAGGCTGGCATGAAAGAGCATCCATCTATTCCCAGCATGGGCACAGGGCAGTGCCAGAGGACAAGGTACCCTCTGCACTAACACAGTCTGGGCAGCATGGCAGAGCTCCCTCAGCCAGGCACCTGATACAGGTGAGAGCACATTTCTCCCCTGAGCCTGATATCATCAATTAAAAACCAACACATTAAAACAAGAATCGGAAACATGAAGTGCCACCCCAACTGAACCTTTCCTTGCAGTGCCTGACATGGGAAATAGATCTTTTATCAAGGTCTCAGGTAAAAAAAATTCCACTTGTTTTGTGGTGAGGTGCTGGCTCTGAGGCTGAGGGACCCTTAAGGACCACATGTCTGCACAGCCTCTTCTGCTCAGCTGGGGAGAAGGGGTGAATTGCAGCTGGGGGGATGAACCAGGGGAGAAAAAGGGCCCCTTATACAGATGAGAGCTCATGCCTCTGGGGTTTGAGAGGTGAACAGAAGCCAGTTTACATTTCTGCATGGATTTAGAACCATGAACAGAATGGTCTGGGTTGGAAGAGACCTTAAAGTTCAATTTCCTCCCACCCTCTGCCATGAGCAGGGACACCTTCCACTGTCCCAGGCTGCTCCAAGCCCCAATGTCCAGCCTGGCCTTGGACACTGCCAGGGATCCAGGGGCAGCCACAGCTGCTCTGGGCACCCTGTGCCAGGGCCTGCCCACCCTTACAGGGCAGAATTCACCTCCAGTACCTAACCTAAACATACTCTGAATTCAGCTTAAAGCCATCAATGCACGTGGTAGGTGTGGGCAGCCACCTCTGCCAGGGGACATGTGCCCAGTGTCTCCCTGGCACAGGGCAGAGGAGCTGCAAGGACAGTGCCAGAGCCTGGCAAGGGGTGCTAGAGCAGCGAGGGCATCTGCAAGAGTGGGTGCAGACACTGCTGGGAGCACCGGCACGGCCCAGAGCGCTGGCACTGCTGGAGCTCTGTCACTGCAGGAACATGGGTACAGGAGGAACACTGGCACTGCAGGAGCACTGGCACTGCAGGAGCATTGGCACTGCTGGAGCACTGGCACTGTGGGAACACTGGCACTGCAGGAACTTGGGTACAGCAGGGGCTCTGGCACTGCTGGAGCACTGGCACTGCTGGAGCTCTGGCACCGCTGGAACACTGGCACTGCAGGAGCACTGGCACTGCTGGAACACCGGCACTGCTGGAGCATTGGCACTGCAGGAGCACTGGCACTGCAGGAACATGGGTACAGGAGGAACACTGGCACTGCAGGAGCACTGGCACTGCAGGAGCATTGGCACTGCTGGAGCACTGGCACTGTGGGAACACTGGCACTGCAGGAACTTGGGTACAGCAGGGGCTCTGGCACTGCTGGAGCACTGGCACTGCTGGAGCATTGGCACCGCTGGAACACTGGCACTGCAGGAGCACTGGCACTGCAGGAACACCGGCACTGCTGGAGCACTGGCACTGCTGGAGCTCTGGCACCGCTGGAACACTGGCACTGCAGGAACTTGGGTACAGCAGGAGCTGTGGCACTGCAGGACCGATTTCCCCCGGAGCTCTCGGCGGGCCAGCCCGTTGTGACCGTGCCGTGCCGCGCCGCGCCTTGCCGTGCCGGTGACTGCCAGCCCGTGTGTACCTGTCCGTGTCGCAGCTCTCCCTTTCCCGGAGCAGTGACGAGATCCCGGCCGCTCGCTGGCAGGGCGGCTTTGCCCCCCAGCGCAGGCTCGGTGCCATCGCCCACCCCGGGGCAGCAGCAGCACAAGGCCGAGGCCGTGGGGAGCCTCCTGCCCGCTGACCGCCGCGGAAAGGCCAAGGGGAGAGCGGGCACGGTTCAAACGCCGTTAAATGAACACGGGTCCAGGCCCTGCTGAGGCTGGGTTTGTGTCTCTGTGAGCGTGGCACGGGCAAGGGAAAGCCCCGGCCCTCCCTCCGCAGCTCAGATCTGCGGTGGGGCTGCGCTGCCCCGGGTGACGAATGCAGCACACTGGAGACACGCTGCTGGGACATCCTGGAGGTTTTGCAGCGGAGAACGTTCTGCCACCTTCACTGAGCACCACCAGCCTCACAAAAACGTTCATGTGGGCTCTTCCAGCTGTTTTCTTGGAGCTCCCGATGATGCCTGAGATGGCCATCTAAAAAACAGAGACTAGACAGGAATAAGGGAATAAAGGTAGGTATTAATTGAAGGGCCTTCAAAGGCACACCCTGGGCAGGCCAAAGGCGACACCCAAGATGGACCCTGAGTCACGAGTTCTTCACATTTTCATCGGTTTGCTCCATTTGCATATCAGGGTTAATCGTCCAATTATAACCTCAGTTAATGATGTAATTACCCCAGGTTTTCCCCTCCTCTCAGAGGCTTTTAGTTCACACATTTTGGGGCCTGGGACAATGAAGGTGTCCTTGAAGAACAAGCCTAGAGAGGTTTGTTAAGTCTAACCAGCAGGAGAGAACAGCAGCTCACAGGCCACATGAAACTCCAGTTACACACTGGGCAGTACAGGATTTGAAAAATATAAACATTAAAACCTAAGGCATCACTGACTGTAAAGTTTGACATTTTTGCCTTGGGCTTTGGCTTGCTCCTTCCCTCTCCCCAGAGACACCTCCTGAGCCATGTAGGGACATGCTGATGGATGTGCTGGGCTTTCCTGCTCTCTCTCCAGGACACTGCTCTGATCCCTTTGGGGAGGAAATACTTTTTTCCCACCACTTTGTCCTTCACAGCTCTCCTCTTCCTCATGTCACAGTAATTTTGCACCCTTCCTACACATGCCTCACTTTCTCTGGCCATGGATGCTGTGTTGTCTGGATGGGATCTCAATGGTGTCTCAGCCAGGCTCCCTGCAGAGCAGAAAATGTGGAGAGAGCCACTTTGGATGCAAAACAAACCAGGGACTTTTACCCCCAAAATGCTTACCCCTGGCTGAAAGCAAGCATGTAGAGCATTAATGCCCAGAGACTCCTCCAGAGAGCTGCTATCCCAACAGATCAACTCTGCTTGAATCCCACTGAGGAATATTGAATAAGAATAGGATTTTTCACACTGCACAGCCCTTCGTGCTAATTTTCCCACAGGAGATGGTGTAGATCACTGTACTTAAAAGAAGAAATGCTGCTGATGTATCTCCCAGGAGTGGGTCTGAAACACAATGGACGTTCAGGATGCAACCACAGAATAGGATGATGGTCTCATCCCAAGAGCTTCCCATCCAAATCAACGAGCATGTGCAACCTGTGGACAGAGGGAGTAGGAAACAGGCAGGGTTTGGTCCTGATCTGTACATGCAACCTGAGAGCAACTGTCCCCATCTCTGGGGCTTGTTGGTGACACAAGAAAGGCGAGCACTGGGAGAAGGTGTGAAGAACAATGGGATTGGTTTGTGGCTCTGTGTAGGGGTGTTCTCCAAAAAAAAAAGGGAAAAAAAGTCCAGATGGTATTTCCATCAGAGCCTCACCAGGAGGCCTTGAATGGGTGGCTCTGTCCAGAAGCAGCCTGGACACAAAAATAAGAGTTCCCAGCACGATGTGTGATGACTAAAGCTCTGAAGCCCTCAGACCAAGGGACACAGTGCCCCAGCTACTGTGGGGACCTGGCTCACTGCCTGCTGCCCAGCCCTGCACCCTGGGGAGTGCCCTTGGAGGGGACCTCTCTTCAAATTGCCAGGTTCCCCCAAAATGTCAGTCTGAGGCCTTTTGGGATGTGATGTTTTGGAAATAGCCTTCAGACTGATGCCATCTCCTTGCCCTATTTTTATTTCCTGTTTACAGGCCAGAGACTGTTCATTGCCTCATGTTCCTCTGTTCCTCATTTCCAGTTTTCATTACTTATTACTCCATTTTTATTTAATTTTGCCTATATTTTCTGCTGGAAGGCTGGTCATAGAGTTCAGTGCCTTCTTAACCTTTTCAGTGAGGCTTCCTCTGTAGTTCAGACTGTCCCTTGATATTGAGGTTAATGCATCCTTAGAGGATGAGCTGACAACTGTCTGTGTCACATCAGCATATGGCAAGGTTCTGTCCCTGAGCACATGGCAAGGTTCTGTCCCTCAGCCCAAGCAAGTGTTTTAAAGGTGCCTTCCATGAGATTTCCAGACATCTATCAGCCCCACTGGGGTTACTCTTCCACCATCCTCTGAATGTCCAGAAACTCCAGACAAATGCCCCAACATACCCAGTCCCAAGAAATCCCAACAAAAGCTGAGGTGATCAGCAATAGGACCTGAGTTGGGGTGGAGCAGTTTAGGTTGGATACCAGGAAAAGGTTCTTTCCTCAGAGGGTGCTGGGCACTGCCCAGGCTCCCCAGGGAATGGGCACAGCCCCGAGGCTGCCAGAGCTCCAGGAGCGTTTGGACAGCACTGCCAGGGATGCCCAGGGTGGGATTGTTGGGGTGTCTGTGCAGGGCCAGGGGCTGCACTGGATGATCCTGGTGGGTCACTTCCAACTCAGGTTGTATCTCATGCCATGGATGCCACTTCAGACCCAGGTTATTGTCTGCACAGGGGCTTAGCCTTCAGTTAGGAACCCTCTTAAATCTAGTCTGTGCATGAGGTTACTAACAGCTCCCTGCTCTTCTTGCAGTAAGTGTGAAAATTCCCATTCCCTGTAATGGCACTATGATATTTGGCCTAAACAGATTGGATTTAAGTCTGTGCAACACTCCAGCACTTCACTGGTCAGTTCTGAAAAACCTTTAGGAAAAAGCATTCATCTTCTGTATATTTTGCCACTGAAGGCTGTTCCTGCTGCTGTGAAAGGAGCCAACAAAGCTACAGGCAACAGAGTGTTGTGAAAAGGATTGTTCTTCTAATGAGAGAGCAGAATGAACATCAGCGAGGCTGGAAGGCATGAAATAGAAAAGTGATGAAAACAGTCTGCTGACACCTGGCCACGCTCACTCCATTCCCTGCCACAGCTTACTGCAGGAGGGCATATTCAGCAAACCCCCCCCAAAATAAGACTGACCTGGACATGGGGAGCTGCAGGGGTGCTGCAGGACTTCTGCTGCCAACAGCAAATTGTACAACTTTCTGATTTCTTTCTGAGTGCAAAATGCCTCAGGCTGAGGAGGAGGCACAGTGAGCAATTGGCAGGGGAGTAAACCAGAGTGTGCCTCTGGTGCCTTAAATGGCTATCTAGAAACAGAGACTAGGCAGGAATAAAGGAAAAAAATGGTGTTTATTTGAAAGGTTTTCAGGTGCACACTTTGGGTTCCAGAGGTCTTGTCTCAGTGAATCCCAAAAGTGGACACCCACAGGTCACGAGTGCTTCACACTTTTATATCAACATAAATGCACTAACCAGAGCCCAGCCAGTGATGTGATTTCCCCCAGCCTGCCCCTCTCTTCCCAAGATGAAGGTTTACAGTTCTTGTTCCTGGGTGTCCTTGAAGGGCAAGTTAGAGGTTTTGTTATGTCTCAGCACAGAGAACAGCATTTAACAAGCTACAGAAAACTTCAGAGTTACACTAACAGTACAGGATTTGAAAAATATAAAAGTTAAAACCTAAGGCGTCACCTCCAGAGCTGAGCTTTCCACAGTGGATTAAACTCTCAAATGCCTCTTAAAGCATCAGAATCCCCTGGCAGACACTCTCAGAGGCTGGGTTTTAGCTCCTGTGCTTGGTTCCTGTATCTTGTGGTTGGTTTAACTTGAGAACTTCCCCATGCAGGCCCTGAAGTGCTTGCTGGCAGAGCCAGGAGCAGGTTAAACACGTGTGCAAACACAGACTGAGCTGCCTAAACACTGCACCCTAAGGGAGAGCAAAGCTGGCACCTGGGGACACCTGGGGATGCTTGGGGACACCTGGGGACACCTGGGGTGTGGCACAGAGCCCCAGGCAGAAAGCACAGACACACATGGCACTTTAGGGAGCTGCTGACGTGGGACCCTTGGGTCCCATCCCTGATATTTTCCACGAGCACTGCACATGTCCTGGGCATCAGAACCCCACAGGGCCGTGCTCAGCACCAGGCAGAGGCTAACCACTCCTGCCTACACATCCAGGTGTCCCCTCACCCCAGCAGATCCTGGGGACAGTGTCAAGCAGCCCAGCTCAGAGCAGCCCTGCACTGAAGTGCTGCAGGATTTCATCACAATGGTGAGACTCTTGACTCCTCCTCGTGATCCTGTCCTAGCCTGATATGGTCTCATCCAAAAATTAAATGCTTATATTTAACAGCTTTAATATATCTTAAATCACAAGAAAGTCATGTGTGGATTCAAACAGATCCTTCCTAGAAAAATGCCACCCATCATAGGTCAGAATCAGAAAATCACAGAATGGTTTGGGTTGGAAGAACCTAAAAGATCATCCAGTAACAACCCCCCTGTCATGAGGCTGGATGGGGCTTGGAGCAACCTGGGATAGTGGAAGGTGTCCCTGCCCGTGGCAGGGGGTGGAATGAGATGACCTCTAAGGTCCCTTCCAACCCAAACCATTCCATTTTTCTATGATTCTCTGAACTGCCAAAACCCTAAAGACATAAAAGTGCAGTAATGTTGATTGAGGATTTAGAAATTCCAGTCAGGTCCTCTTAGCTTCACCACCTTGGTGTGCCATTCCTCCTCTCTCCTCTGTGGTTGCTACATCCCTGTGGGAGCACACATGCCATAGCCAGTGCCACCAGACAGCCCAGCTCTCTAGGAGGGGCTGGACACATGGACAGCAGGGATGGGATGGGATGGGATGGGATGGGATGGGATGGGATGGGATGGGATGGGATGGGATGGGATGGGATGGGATGGGATGGGATGGGATGGGATGGGATGTCACTGCGGAATTTCTGAGTATTTGTGTTTGTTCACCTAACATAGCCCAAAATTTTTAGTCAAACTGAAAATCTTGATGCGAAATTTTGGTAATGTTGAACATTTTTTAAAGCTGAAAGCCAACACTTGCTGTGAGGAAGAAAATATTTTGTGTGATTTCTTGTCCCCTTTATCCCAGCAGGATCTGGGTCTGGCATAGCAGGCTGTGAACTAACCCACTTCAGACTCGACTCAGGGATTCACTTAAGAATGTGTAAAACTCACCAGTTCAGAACCTTCTGAGCTCTGGAAAAACATTCCAGCATATGCTTTTGAACATAGGCTTAAAATAAATCCCATGGGAATGCTTCACCAGGCAGGAGCACTGCCATGGGCCATTGGCTCCCACCTGGGAGTTCTGCAATTCCAGCCTTCATTGGGCAGTTTTAAATCCCAGCAGAGGCAGATACTGCAAATAAAACCAGGCAGCAAAAACTGACTCCCAGGGCCTGAGCTGGAGCCATGGGGCTGGTGAGATGAGTTTTGCTGGGTGCTCTGTTGTGCTTTTCTTCCTCCAAAGTGCCTGCTGGGTGCCGTGGGAAGAGTCATTGTCACAGCTCAGTGTAATGAAAAACCAGGGAAAACAACTCAATTGGTGAGTGCCCTGTGGGAAATCAAATCCCTGAGCCAGTCCTGTGGGATTTCTGCCAGGCAGCTCTTCAGGAAAACATCCTCAGGACAAAGGACTCAGAATAAACCCATGATTTTGCTGTGAACAGAACACAGAAATGATAAAGTCCTAAAATTGTCACAGATTCATGGAATCATTAAATTTGAAAAGGACCTCCGGGATCACTGAGTCCAACCACTCCCCCAGCACTGCCAAAACCACCACTAAACCAGCAAGTCCACAGGTGCCTTTTGAACACTTCCAGGTGGGGACTCTACCACTGCCCTGGGCAGCTGTTCCTGACCACCCTTTCTGTGAAAAGATTTTCCCAAGATCCAACCTAAACCTCCCCTGGCACTACTTGAGGCCATTCCCTCTCCTCCTGTTCCTGTTCCCTGGGAGCAGAGCCTGACCCCCCCCGGCTGTCCCCTCCTGTCAGGAGTTGTGCAGAGCCACAAGGTCCCCCCTGAGCCTCCTTTTCTCCAGCCTGAGCTCCTTTCCCAGCTCCCTCAGCCCCTCCTGGAGCTCCAGCTCCTTCCCAGCTCTGTTCCCTTCTCTGGTGCAAAAGGCTGCAGTGGTTTTGCTGGCAGGGAGCTGGGTTTTGGAAGCAGTGAGGATACAGGGATGCTCAGGGCTGGTGCAGGGTGTGGAACATCATCTGTGTGTGGCTGGACCAGCACCCACTGGGAGATGCCTCCAAAAGCCTCTGTGGCATCTCAGCAGAGAAGGACAAACTCACAGGCATGTTTGTGAGTATCTAAGTGGAATGTTGGAAAATGGAGACTTAGAAAATTCCTAACTATAATCAGAGAAGTGTTTTTAAAGAAGTGTTTTCAAAGAAGTGTTGCTGCCTTGATCTCAGTCAGTCGGAGTTCACCCAGTGAGATCGGCAGTGAGAGCTCTCCAGCCCTCGCACTGGGAGCAAACAGCAGTTCAATTTCAACAGAACTTCATTATTGCCTCTCTTTATTCCAGCTATTGTTATTTTTCCTGACTCCCTGGTTATTATCACCTCTCCAGAGCCTGAAAACAGCCTGTGTGTTCCACCCTCTGCTGTGCTGCCTCCTGCTAGAACAGCTTTCACTGTTCTTTTTTCCTCCTGCTCTCCTGGAGGATCTCACTGCTTCCTTTACAGTCCTGCTGTGTGACACTTTTTCCAGAGGGATGCAAACCTGTTCCTGGCTAACAGGTGCTACAGAGTTCCCCAAAATACCTTCATGGCCCATCTAACCCCTCAATTTTAATGATTTCCAAGTTAGCTGCCATTAAATAGCTGAGGGTTTGCTTGGATTTTTAACGTATTCCAGAGCATGCTTGATCCTGTGCCATGGCTTAGTGGAGAATGACCACGTTTTTGACTTCATGTTTCACAGAACAACCTGAGTTGGAAGGCACCTGCAAGGATCATCCAGTCCAGCCCCTGGCTCTGCACAGACACCCCAACAATCCCACCCTGGGCATCCCTGGCAGCGCTGCCCAAATGCTCCTGGAGCTCTGGCAGCCTCGGGGCTGTGCCCATTCTCTGGGGAGCCTGGGCAGTGCCCAGCACCCTCTGGGGGAAGAACCTTTCCCTGATCTCCAGCCTGAGCCTGCCCTGGCACAGCTCCAGCTGCTCCCTGGGTGCTGTCCCTGGTCACAGAGCAGAGATCAGAGCTGCCCCTCGGGAGGAGCTGCAGCCTCAGTGAGCTCTGCCCTCCTCTCCAGCCTTCTCCAGGCTGAACATACTTTTCCTTTAAAACACAAAGGTGAGATTTCATTTGCTATTCAGAGCTGGGAGTGCATGAACAGCCTCCATGAGCACAGTGGGATGGGAGGGCCTCTCAACTGCCTGTGCCTCTAGTGGGACCTGGTTTCAGTCTGGCAGGAAGCCCTGACGCTGGAACTGTCCCTGGCATTTTACCTTGCTGATGCCATGTCATTTACAGCCTTTTTCATACACTTTGTGACATCCTGCTGGGTTGTACCTGGCGTTCAGTGGGTGGGAATGATGCCTTCTGTCATTTTCTACCATCTCCACAAGCTCCCCGTGCATGGATTTAGGAAAAATGGGGTTTGCATCTTTCCAGATGGGAATCACAAACCAAGTGTGGTGCAGAGAGTCATGGAATCATTTAGGTTGGAAAAGCCCTCTAAGATTATCAAGTCCAACTGTTACCCCAGCGTTGCCGACACCACCACTAAAACATGTCCCCAAGTGCCACATTCGTGTGTCTTTTAAATCTTTCCAGGCATGGGGACTCCACCACTGCCCTGGGCAGCTGTGCCAGTGCCTGACCATTCATTTGAGGAAGATATACCAATATCCAGTCTAAACCTTTCCTGGTGCAACTTGAGGCTGTTTACTCTGGTCCTGCCCCTTGTTCCCTGATCCCAAGGAGGGCAGTGAGGAACATGCATATTTCTTGTCCTGTCACATCTCAGTTCCATATTGAAACATCTCCTTCCTCCTGCTGAGCAGGAGTGAGCTGGGGAACGCTCTCTCCTCAGCACTGCCCACTGGGCACCAACATCTTTTCATTTTGAATTATAAACCAGCAGAATTTTGTCTTAAGATTGGCAGTTGGCATGCCATGGATGGTTTAGCTGCATCCTGGATGTCTGAAGTGCTGTGCTTTCCCATTTCCCTTGGCACAGCACAGCCTGTATTTGTTAGATGGGCTTCAAATGGAATTGCTGCTTGCTGGAATGAACAGCCATGGGCAGCTTCTCCCTGGTCTCAGAGGCTATCAGGATGAGGTGCGTGACTGACACACAGACCCAAAATGGAATAAAAAAATGGGGACATGGGCAGAAAGGTCATGGGAGAGATTATTAAAGATGATGGAGTATGGTCTCATACCTCCATGGGTCTCATTCTTGAATGCAAACAGGGTGTTTCATAATGGGGGTGTTTCATAATGGGCAGAGAGGCCCATGGAGGAGGGTCATGATTTAACCCCAGCCAGCAATGAAACGCCACAGAGCAGGCTCACACACTTCCCCCTCCCTCTGTGGGACAGAAGAACCAGAAAGATAAACTTTGTAGGTTAAGAGCAGTTTAATAATTAAAACAAAATAAAACTTAACAAAATTATTAATAGTGAGGATAATGCAACAAAAAGGAAGGAGAGAGAGAGAAATAAAGCCCAGGACAGACAAGTGATGAAGTTGCTCCCCACCCATGACCAATGCCCAGCTTGTCCCCAGCACTTGGCTCCTGGCCAACCCCCGAGTTTCCATACTGGGCATGACATTCCATGGTCTGGAATATCCCTCTGGCCAGTTTGGATCAGCTGTCCTGGCCGTGATCCCTCCCAGTCCTTGTCACCTCCTGGCTGGCAGAGCACAGGAAATGGAAAAGTCCTTGACTCAGGGAGAGCATTTCCCAGCAACAACCAAACCACCGGAGTGGTATCAACATTGCTCTCATCCTAAATCCAAAACACAGCCCTGGGCCAGCTATGTGAGGAGAATTAACTCTGTCCCAGGCAAACCCAGGACAGCGAGCCTCGGCTGCGGGCCCTGCATCCCAGCGCTGCTTCCCAGGCGGGAGCGAGGAGGGTTTCACGGCCATCTCCCCTCGTCCCCTGGCAGCGGGATGGCAGCCTGGCAGAAGGAGCCACCTGTGCCCGCCGTGGCGTGTGGCCCCCGCCGCTCCAGCCCATCTGCTCCTCGTCGGGGCCGCGGGCGGGGCTGCGCCAGCGCTGCAGGACAGAGAGGTTTGTCCCCGCGGGCTCTGTGCTGTGGCACGGTGCCGCTGGGACCCTCGCAGGTGCCGAGCGCGGCAAGTCCTCCGTGTTCGTCCCCGCCTGGTGCCAGCCCCGGCTCGGGCACGGGCTGGCCGCCAGCTCAGCACAGGTCCGGAGACAGTGACATCCACCCCCCGACGGGACAAGGCACGTGGTGTCCCGGCCGCCCCGAGCTCCACACGCACCAGCTGCTCCGCTCACAGAGAGCTGAGCTCGAGCCTCAGCTTTGGAAAATTCCATGTGGGAAATGGGACCGAATCACAGGGTTTGTGTGCCTCAGTTCCAATCTGGCCGGGGAAGAAAATAGCTCCCTGTTTTCTTAACAGCATCTTCCATCTTGAGAGGAAGGTGTCCCAAGGCAGGGGTTGGAATGAGATGAGTTTTAAGGTCCCTTCCCACCCAAACCATTCCATGATCTTCAGGCAGCTGCTTGCACCAGGATGACTGCCCATGGATGAGGCTCCAGACACTGCTCCAAAAACCTTGCAGCCAGCAAAAACATATATAGAGGCTTTCTTTTCAGCCTTGTGGTAAACCCACATTGTTTCTCCTCTCCATTTGGGGCACCTGCCATACAGTGTCACCAGAGCTTCACTTCTGAGCACTGAAGATGTCACATGGTGCTGTGATGCTTTGCATGAGATTTAAAATGTGCTCTGATGTCATGGTGACATCAAGGTTAATAAATTCCAGGCTAAATCAGGAGATAGCCTGAGCTGGGAGCACAGCTGGCCTTTTCCAGGGCTCTGGAGTGGTCTCTGAACTCAGCCTGCATGTGGTGACACAGGGAGAGAGCTCTGGGGAGGATCAGCACTGCTTGAGAAACTTCAGTGGAAGTGTATGAGAGCCTGGGGATAACTTTGGGTCACAACATTTGGAACCCAGACCAGGGGAGGAGAGATGCAGGCATGTAGATTCTTGGAATGGTTTGGCTTAGGAAGGGACCTTAAACTCATCTCATTCCATGCCATGGGCAGGGACACCTTCCCCTATCTCAGGCTGCTCCAAGCCCCATCCAGCCTGGCCTTGGACACTGCCAGGGATCCAGGGGCAGCCACAGCTTCTCTGGGCACCCTGTGCCAGGGCCTGCCCACCCTCCCAAGGAACAATTCCTTCCCAAGATCCCATCCATCCCTGCCCTCTGGCACTGGGAAGCCATTCCCTGGGTCCTGTCAAGCTTTGGCCTTTGAACACCAGCAGTATCTCTGCAGCAGCGAGTCCCCATCTCTCTGTGATGCATTTTATGCTACATGATTTGCAAAATCCTTCTGAACCTTATTGCCCTCAATCCACATAAAACCCCAGGGGAAGATGGTATAAACCCAAAGCAGGGCTCAAGCAAGCAGCAGTGAGAGGAGCTGAACCTCTGAGGAAGGTGTGACCTGGTGATCTCACCTGGAGATGAGCTGTGGCCTCACCCCTTGCTCCCCCCACCATCCCCACTCACCCCCAAGCATCCCCTCTGCTCCTGCAGCAGTGACAGGGACCTTTCCTGCTGCTGGAGCACCACCAAATGCTGCAGCTCTGTCTGCTGGGGGCACTCCAAATTTAAGATACGATCACATCTGAGAGACAGCTTTGAGAGTTGTTCAGAGTTCCCAGGAGGAGCTGGAGCTGGCTGGGACAGCCCTGCAGCAGGGACACAGGGCGGCTGCAAGGATATTTCTGTGACAGTAAGTCCTGCACGCACACAGACCATCAGAAGCTGCATTTATTTGGAAAAATATTCCATAATTGTCCATTTGGAGCTTCCTAAACCAAGATTAGAGCAACCCCCTGGGAAGGGGTGCTGGGTTACAATCTGTTGGTCATTTCCATGTTCCCAAAGGTCTGCTCCCAATGCCCACCCTGTACCTGGCATCCTGTCCCTTGTCCTTGCCCAGGGAAGACTGAGTTTTCCATGCACAGAGGGGAAAAAGGCTCTTAAAATTTTCATTTGTGTTCCTGCACAACAAATAACTATGAGAGGAGTAAATAAATTAGTTGATTAGCCAGGAATTCAGCCCAGCTGTCTCAGAGTTACCCATTATTTTGCTGGCAGCTTTGGAGTGGAGCCAAGTAGCCAGGCTGGGCCGTTCCCTCATCTCCCTGGGCACATGGACTTGTTTTTGAAGTGCAGGGCATGATGATTTTTGGTAGGGATGGAGGTCCCAGGCTGTGCCAGCTTCCCCACTCCTGGTTGAATAAGGAGACCTGCACTGGTGCCGTGAGCTGTCCTGGACCTGGACTCTGCTTGTGGCTGGGAGAGCTTTGCTTCTCTTTCCCAGGAATTTCCAGACCCAGCTGACACCTGGAGAAGCAGCAAAACTGAATGTGGTTTTAAGCCTGCATGGGCTTGTGTAGGAAGGGGAAATGTGTGTGTTTTTTTAGGGGCCCCAGGTGCAGCACAGACATAGCTGTGCAGGGCTGGGGTCACAGCTGGTCCCTTGCCTGGAGAGGGAACACGGCACAGCCCCAGCCGATGGAATGTGTGTGACTACAGCTGCATGCCCCAAAATCCTGTCCCCTGGGACAGGTCCTGCCCTGCCACACCAGCCATGGCAATGGGAGAGCAGTGGGCAGAGCAGGGAATGCCCTCTGTCCCAGGGAGACCTGCAGGCACCAGCTCTGCCATCGGCCACCTCACCCCCATGTGATGTGGTGGCTCTGTTCCTCCATCAGCCCTGCTGGAACCCAGAAGCTGCCAGGAAAAACAGTCCCTCTCCAGCTGTCCCTCTGTCACTGCTCCTCTGAAGGGCCCAAGGCTTCAGTCTCCACGAAAGGAGGGGGAATAAGGGTCCCCGTGGTCCTGGGGAGGACTGGAGATGTGCTGTCCTGAGCTCCCACCGGAGCCCCACCCTCTGCAGCCAAACCCAGGCAGTGGGAGCAGCCCCACGTGTCAGCCAAGACAAGAAATGAATGTCAGGTTTATTTTAGGGATGCATATTTTTATTTTTATGTTTCCCTTTTGTAACTGTTTCCAATCTGGCAGCAACAATTCTTAACCCTTCCCTTCGATGCCACAAAACCTGCATTTTCCCTGGAATCCTGTTTAGCATTGAAAGGGGATTCAGGTGGATCTGTCAGAAACAGGGCCCAGGGCTGTCAGGGCAGTGACCACATTGCTGGGCTGGGTTGTGGTGTGCAGAAAGCCTTGGGGAGGCTGTGGCTGGAGGTGAGTGTCCCTAGGCTAGGGAATGTTCTCCCTACACTGGAAGAGCAGCCCCTGACAGGGGCTGTTGGTGCAATGCAGGGGGCAGGTTCCATCGAGGCATGACTTTGGGAAGCCTTGCACAGCCTTTGAGCCATCTTTCCTCCCTCACAGAGTCCTGCCAGGGGCACGGAGGTCTACGGAGGGCGCAGGTCTCCGGGCACTGTGGCAGCATGGCTGGGCCTGGCTGCAGCTCCAGGCAGAGCAGATGAAAACTGGTGTTTGAGTGAGCTTGACAGGCTTATTAATTTTCACTTCGGTTCCTCTGGAAAGGGTGAAGAGTGTCCCTTAGCCCCAGATTGTGGTAAGGTAGCCACAGCACTCAGGGCTGTGCTTCTGCTCCTGGAGGCAGATGGATCCAGCTGGGCACCCACAGCTCCTGTGCCAACACCTCAGCGCTGGGTTTGGGCAGCACAGCCCCCGTGTGAGCCACTTTTCCCCAGAACAGGGCTGGGGTGGGACAGCTCTGGGCCTTTGGCTCTGCAGAGATCCATGGCTGAGGCCCCTGGAGCAGAGGGCACCTGCTGGGCACTGCACCCCAGGAGCAGAGCCACAGTGTGCAGGCTGGGGGGGATGCCCAGGCGGGATGTGAGGTGGGGTGCTGGAGTGGGGTGCCTGGGGGGATGTCCTCGGGAGCCTCTCCAGCTTGCACAAGGAAGGGAACAGCTATGGCCAGGCAGCTCCACACATCTGCAATGCCACCAGTGGCACCAGATGCCACTTGAGGAGGAAGAGGAGGAGGAGGGTGAGACAGTGACAGCATTTGCCAGCAAACACAGAGCCACTGGCTTCACTCTGCACTGCCCAAGGAAGGGCTTGTGGCAAATTCTGGATCCCCAGGTGCTCTGTGAGTGCAGACTGACCACGTGGCTCCTTTCATCTTCTTTCTTCCAAGTTCTTTGCTGACTTGGGTGTAACTGTCCCTGCCCTCTCTCCCTGCAGCCTAAACTCCCACTCAGTGCTGTTTAAGGGGCTGAATTTCCCCAGGACTTGCTCTCACCCAGCATGTGCAGCAGCTGCAGTCCCGTGGGGGAACTGCCAGAGCCCCTCCATGCAGATGAACCCTCAGCAGGGGTGGTGTGGCTGTGCCTCTCACAGCAGAACCCAAATCCCTTGGAGCTTTTAACAAACAAAATGTCAGCCTGTGCAGGATTGGGCAGGGTTGGCATTCCAGCTCATCCACGCTGGCTCTGGGATGGGCTCCACTGCTCCAGGTCCTGCTGAGAGCCACCTTGAGAGAGCTCACTGGGAGCAGAAGAGGCGATTTGGCTCTGGAGAACTGGATTTCAAGATCAAAGAAGGGTGAGATGTAACAGGGCCTGACGCCAGACATTTTGGGCTGGCTCCAAGACCTTCCTCGGGTGCACCTGGACAATGATCCCATCCTCCTGTTTAGACAGGTTTGCTTCAGAATGGGGGGGAAGAAAGGCTGAGCATTTGAAAAGTGAGATCATTTTGGGCAGGATTAGGAGCAGCGCTCCTGGTCCTGGTGCTGGTGATGGGCAAGGTGAGATCAGAGGGGTTTGCAGGCAGCCACAAATGTGTTTGCTGAAGCATTAGAGCAAGGAGAATGAAATAAAAAATAATAAAAGTGAGCTGGCACCTCAAACCCTCAATACATGGACACATCACTGAGCATCCCCCACACCACACACCCACCACTGAGCACCCATGGCTGGAAACCCCTGGTTTGCTGACCCTGAGAAACCACAAACTACAATTATTTAAACACCTCAAAACAACGACTAGGCTTACAAAGAGCCTGGGCTCAGTGTCTGCTAAACTCATCACCTGCCATAGAGCAGGGCTCTGTGACGCTCTCTCAAGAAAAAGTAAAGCTTTGGTCAGATCGGAGGCTGACAGTGTCTCCAAGCCTTCCAAACTCTGTGGGTGTTTGAGCCTGGATTTGTAGGACTGGGCCTCCAAGCCCCCAGTACCCCAGTACCCCACTGTCCTGAGAAGGGTGGCTCGGGCCACGCTCGCTGTGACAAGCAGCAGCTCCCGGGGTTGTGGAACACGATTTAATTATGGAGACAAAACCGTCGGGATCAGAGCTGCGGGCACGGAGGGCTGCATGTGCCACGGCACCCGCGGGAGTGCCCCGGGCCCCGGCACAATCTCAGCCGCGCTCGTGGCTCTCGGCTCCGTTCAGGAGCTGTGCTGTGCACGGACAGGCTCCAGCTGCCGGAGCTGCTCCCTGCAGCTCTTGGCACAGCCGCGAGCTGGTTTTGGGGGCCTGGTTTTGGGGGGATCCCTCTGGGTGCGGGGCTAGCCGGGGCAGGGCAGCAGCCCGGCTCTGCCGCAGCCTCCGCGGCTGGGCACGGGAGCTGCCAGAGAGGGATCTCCGTGCCCAGGTCTCACGCTTATTTTTAGGGTAATGAGTTCAAAGCTAAATTCAAAGAATGGGAGCGTGGTCTTCTTTTCAAAAAGAAGAGTGGTAAAAGTGTATTTGCTGAACCTCCAGCTCCTTCTCCACAACAGCATTGCTGTCAGACTCCCACAGCCGGGGGATGCCGCTGCGAGCTCACAGCACGAGCACCCCACCCCTGGGCATCCCAGGCACACGGACCCCGGGACACCACCGGGCTGGGTCACCCGCAAGGGCACGGAAAGAACCCGAGTTCCTCTTCCACGAAGAGCAAACCCCCAAGAGCCGCCGCCCGCTCGAGGCTGAGCCCCTCCGTTCCCCATTCTCCCCTGCCGCTACCAAGATCCGCTGTCCCCCCGGCAGGCTCAGCTCCTGAGCTGCCCTTGTCGCCGTCGCTGTCCCCGGGGGCTCCCTGCCAGACCGGCCCTGCTCACGCATCGCTCTTTGCTGCGTCCCGCACCCCACACCCATCCTGCCACGCAGCTCCCCGGCTGCTCCCCGCACCCAGCCAATTTCCTTCTGAACTCCTTCTGTCCTGCGCCACACGGCTCCTCGCCACAGGGAGAAACCGCAAGAGGACAGAAGTGACGCTGGACCCTTCCAACACCCCGCAGGGCTGCCTCGATTTCCCCGGCACAGAGCAGCGCCGTGGGCTCGCTGCGGCTCCCTGGCGGCGCACGGCAGGGACAGGCAGGTCCCTGTCTGGTGACTTGGCTGCTCTTGGCTACTCTCCGGCCTCCTTGGCCGCTCTCCGGGCTTCTTCCGTGCTGGTCCCAGGCAGGCAGGCAGGAGGGATCCTCTCGCGTGGCTGGGCTGCCCCTACCCCATGCCGGGAGCGGGGATGGCCGGACGCTGGCTCGGGCGGGGTGGACAATGACGGCAAGCTGACCTCGGGCAGGGTCCGGACCTCCTCGGATGCGACAAAGCCGGTGCTGTCACCCCTCTGCTCGCGGAGGGGGGTGTATGAGCAGGGGGCTCCGGGCGGAGCTGAGCCTGTGCCCCCAGCCCGGGTCATAGGGCTCCCTGCTCTAGGGCCACGGGCTCCTGGCGCTGCCGCTTGCGCTGCCGCTCCCGCTTGGCACGCCAGCACACATAGGCAGCCACCAGCAGGCCCATCCCGAAGATCAAGGTGGCCACCGAGACCACCTTAGCGATGTCCATTTGGGGGCCATTGATGGTGAAGGTGATGCACGTCGCCGCGACGCCGATGACCACGGAGACGATGCCGAAGGGGAAGATGCAGCGGTACCAGGATTTCTCCGTCCCGCCCGTGGCCAGGGCCAGTTTGTTGAGTGTAGCCGTGGAATCGGTGGCTGTGGCCAGCGGCAGCCCCGGTTTTCCTCCCTGCAGGCAAGTGAGTGAGTTGGACTTGCAGCCCATCATGTTGGCAGGAAGAGCCAGGAAGGAGCGGCACAGGGCGCGCGTTGGGTGGACGAGAGTCGCTGTGCCGGTGATGGAAGGAAGATTCCGGATCCTACATGGTCACTTTGTCCGGCGGCTCAAGGTGCAGACGGGCCGGGATCTTGTCTGCCGCTGCTCTCACTCGCAGCTTTGGCTCCCGGCTCCTTTGCTGCCAGACTGAGCGAGGGCTGGAGGAGGATTGGGGCGAGGATTGGCGGTGGCAGCGGTGATCTCATGACGGTGGGAGGACCGGCTCGGCCTCGCCGCCTGTTAACTCTTTCGGGCTGTGAGCAGGCACATGCCTGCAGCCCAGCTGGGATCGCTCCTGCCATGTGTTTTTCTAACTTGCATCTGTTTTCGCCAGCCCAGACCCTGGCCAGGCAGCGCTGGGGCAGGGACGCTGTCCCGACGGTCCCCTGCCCCCAGGCCACACTGCTGCAGCCCCGGGGGCAGGGAAATCCCAAGGGAACGGACAGCGGGACTTTCAGCCACTCGCCTGAGCCCCTTTGCCTCCTCCCTGGGCGGTGCCGACACCGTCACCTCCTTCCAAGTTGCTTTTTCTCCCGGTGCCACCCTCTCCAGCTTTGTCCCCTGGCACAGGGTCTGGGGTGGCCTCACTGGGAACCCATGGACTGGAGATGCTGCTGGGACACTGCGGGGTGACACTGCGGGGAGCAGGGGATGACCAGTCAGGGCACCTGGGAGGAAAGGGGCTGGAGCTGAGGTGCAGGAGGATTTGGGATTTGAGATGATTTGCCCTGTCCAAGCAGGGCAGCAGCAGGGTAAGATCCAGGGGGGCAGGACGCTGAAAGGCAGCTGGGAGCAGGAGGGGATCAGCAGAGCCGCAGGAAGCTCTCCCAGGAAGGAGGGCTGGGCTGTGGGAACTGGCACCGTCCCCACCAGGGCACCCAGGCACTGCTTCCTTCCCCTGCAGCGCCCACATGGTGACTCTCAAGATGAACCATTCTTGAACAGCAGTGTTGAGCACAGGTAGGCGATGTTGGCTCTGCACTGCTCCAGCCCAGAATTGAACATGTGCAGCATGTGGCAGAGCCCAGTGAGGCCACCCAGGGCTGCTGGGCAGGGAGGAGGGAGAACACAAACAGCCTGGAGAAGGCTAAGTACAAAATCCTCCTGCCCAGCTCTGAACATCAGCAGAGACTTATTTATGAGGGCAAAAGCTTTTTGTGCCACCTTTACCATGAGTGGATCAGAGAGGCACCGAGACTGGAGATGGCACAAACAGTTCTCATCTCCTCTGGCTTCTCCTGCACTTCTCCTGTTTTATTTTTTTAATTGGTTTTCCTGAAGGAAAGAATGAGCTATTGCAGCAAACCTGAAGACCTGGAGCCTTTCCCAGGTCAGAGCTTCCCCTGAGCTGATGGGGCCCAGCTGTGTTTCTGCATCAACTGAGAGGAAGCCAAAAAAAAGGGAGAAAATCCACACTGCAGGAAAAGCAGAGCTGGGCAGTGAGAGGGAGGCTCTGTGGAAGCTGAGATGGAGGATCAGAGGAGCTGATGGGACTGACTCAGGAAGGGGGAGGTTTGGGCATCAGTCTGCACAGGGGATGTCTTATCCTCCCTTTTTTTGTGGGCACTGCTCTTGCCTACAGCATCCCCAGGGAAGTTGTGCCACTCTGGGGAAGAATAAAGCTGGTTTGGATCAGAGCAGCCCCTCTTGAGGTTCGGCCTGGAAAGCTGTGTGCAACCTGTGAGCACCAAAACAGAGGGGGCTGGGTCTGCAGGAGTCCTGGCATTTCTTCTTGCTCACAGTTTCTTAAATAACATTCAGAAATAACAAAAGTGGAAGTTGATCAGGTATGAGCTGAATTCCCAAAATTCCCATGGTATGGTCAGAGGCAGGCAGCTGCAGACACCAGGGACCTGGGCACAGGGGCTCTGGCTGTGCACGGAAATAGCAGGGGGAAAATAACTCCAGCTGAGGCAGACATGCAGCACACACTGCTCTGCAAACCGAGTTTTGTTATTTACTCTCCTGATTGCTCATTAGAGGGGAAGAAGAGCGGCAGAGCTCCATGAGTCAACGCCCTTTGAGCGAGGGCAGAAGGCTGATACCGCCCAGCACAAGCTCCAGTTTCAGCTCCGTGAAGCTTTGTCCAACTTGAAAATGTTCAGGGTTAAATTCACCCCGAGCTGAACCCTTGAAGGAAAAATCAGATAAAAGAGTTCAGCTGCTGCTGACAGTGGGGTCTGGAAGAACATACTCCAGGAATGAGCCTGGCTATGCACCACTTCCCAAACTTCTTCTCAGGAAAACTGGTGATGTGGTGCCACCCCCAAACACAGCTCCAGCCCCCCGTGCTGGCTGTACCCCCCTGCAGCATCCCCACACCTCCAGCCTCCACTCAGAGGGTTGAAAAGGCCTCTTGGCTTCCATCAAAACCCAGCAGCGTTCATGGATTTACAGCTGTACCCGTTTTTATGTGGTGCTGAAGAGCAGTGACTGGCCTTGAAAATGCAGGAGGTGAGACAAGCAAGTCCCAGCTGGTTAGAAAAACGCCCATTTTCACGTCTCAGTTCTGATGCACGAGGGCTTTGAGTATTTGACTCAGCAGCACCGATGTGATCCTGCTGTAGCAGCCCTGTGCCTCCTGGGGCCACCCCTCACACCTGCTACTGCTTGAAGTTACACAGGAGGAAAGCACGGGAGGTGCACACCCCTCTGCAGGAAACGTGCATGGATCAAACTGCTCCCCACTCCCACCGAGACAGAGCTCACCAGAGAGTGTCTCCAAAGCAGCAGAGGCAGCAATGTCCAACCAAGGAGCTCTACAACTCCATAGGTGCTTTAAAATCATCTGCAAAGAGCCCAGTGCATGTCACAGAGCTGTGCTGGCTTTGCTCCTGGTTTGAAAGGAAAAGCAGGAGCAGGACAGGCCTGCACAGGGCTCGGGCTGGGATAGCTGGGATAGCTCCTTCCTCCTCCAGCTCTTCGCCAGGCTCTGGAGCCTCTCCCCCAAACGAGGTCATGGAGACAATGTGGTGACCACCACCAGGAAATTTCTCACACTCATGTGTGGAAGGCAGCTGGGTTAATCTTCTGTCCTTCATTCAGAGGCCAAATTCAGGCGACTTTCTCCGATTTCGTGGTTATTTTCTATAAACTCACAAATGTGCTAAGGGAGAGGTTTCAGGGTGAGCTGCATGGTGTGAATCCATGTTTTTGGGCACTGAATGTTCCACCCTTGGAGAGCCTGACAGGCTCCTCTGCCTGGGTGCTCCACTCCTTCCCTCCACTCTCCTTCTGGAACCAACCTAAGGGTGTAATTTTCACAGCAGAAATACAGACTTGTGAATCCTCCTCCATCTTCCCACAGGAGATGAAAGTGCAGCTGGGACTGGATGAGTCACCTTGCAGGAGCAGAGGGGGATGACACCCCCTCCACACCCAGACACCCACGGGGACCCTTGGGGTGGTGGATGGGGCACAGGAGCTCTCCCTGCTGTCAGAATGCTGCCCAGAGCCCAGCTCCGTGCCCTTGGCTGGGGGAGAGGCTCCAGAGCCTGGCCAAGAGCTGCAGGAAGGAAGGAGAAACCTGGGAAATTGCTGTTGAAGAAGAACAGAAAACAGCAGAGAAGGTGAATGGCTTGGGTGGGTGATGGGATGGTGGTGGTCGAGCAAGAAATCCAGACTCCTAGAAGGAGGAAAGCAAGGATGAGGAAGCCAGGATTCCTCTAAAACAGATTAATTTCTCCAATTTTGAAGTAAGAAAGCCCAGAATCAAGTATGATGGTGAGCACCACTAGGGAATCCCAGAAGAAGCAAGGTGCAGGAGGAGATCCACATTCTCTAGCACTGCCCTGTGGCAGGAGGGAGGAGTCCCATGGTCCATAATTATGTGAGTGACCAGAGACACTGACACTTCTCAAAGGAGACATTAGAGCCAAAATAATTTAGAGACCATGTGGAAATGCTACAGCAAAGAAGGCAGGGCCAGGATGCAGAGACAGCCTCGTGCCACTTGCTCTGCTTAGGGCTGCAGGCCCTGCTGTGCTCAGGATGAACACCCTCCCTCCTGGAGCCAGACCACTGCATAGCAGGATTTTGTATATGAAGGAATTATGCCTTGTTTTCTCCAGAACTAGAAGGTAATGGGGCTGAAAACAAGAACAGAAAACTACATATCCTGCAGGAACATCCTTGGGCAAAGGTAATGGAAGATTATCTCTGTTACACAATTCACATACGTCCCTGCATGAGTCAAAGGAATACTCATTCGTGGCCACCTCACCACTCATTTTTGGGACACACAGCTCAGAGCTGGGGCCTAGGCTGTAGAAGTGCAGCAAATGGCACCCCTGAAGCCTTCTCACACCGAGAGCTGTGCTCTCAACAAGTGACCCTGTCTGCCAACAGACCACAGGCATTGACTTACTGCAGAGAGGAACTGGAAAAAACAGCACACCCCAGCAGTTTGTAATGACTTAGAAATCCCCACAAGGGCTTTTGCCTTTGGCTCAGTGAGGAAATTAATAATTCTGCCTTTTTTTGGCCAATTCAGAATCATGGAATTGTTAAGGTTGGAAGATCATCGGTTCCAACCACTAACCCAGCACCACTGTGGTCACCACTAAACCATGTCCCCAAGTGCCATATTCACACATTGTTAAAATTCCTCTGGGATGGTGACCCCACCACTGCCCTGGGCAGCCTGTGCCAGTGCCTGATCCCCTTTCCATGATGAAAATCTGCTACATTTCATGCAAGAGCTACATGATAGATTAACACTGGGGTAGGGAATACTGAATAACAATTTATTGCACAACTGTCCCCCACCATAAATAAACTTTGACTGCAATGAAGAGCTGCAGAGAAATGAGAGAAGGTGAATGTAACACCAACAACCACAGCTGACTGTGGAATAAACCCTGGCAAAGCCAGTGTTAAGCTTTGAGCAGCTCCATTAATTTTAAGATAAAGAGCAGGGAAGAAACGCAGCAGGAAAGCGTCATTAAGGAAGCACAGGTGGCATCTCATAGTCCATTTTAAGCTGCCTTGTGCCATGTAAAGCTGGAAAATAGGCAGCAGAATAAATCAGGAGGCACATTCTTGGATCCTCAGTGACCTAAGAAGTATTTTCCAGGTCTATGATTCAGCAAAAGGGAAATAAATAAATAATCAAAGCGGGGGAATAAAGCACCAACAGCCATCAGGAAGTGTGGGGCTGAAAATAGCAGCCAAGTGTCACCTTGATCCACTCCAACAAAGACTTTGGCAACAGTGACAAGTTGCTGGGTGACATCTCTGAGCTATTTTGGGCCCATGGCTTTACACTGCGTGGGGGAGCCCCTCTGGGGCATCGGCACGGGTGGGGGATGCCAGTGCCAGCCACAGCATTCCAGAGGAACTTCCAAACCAGGGACGGGGCTTGAAATGAGGGATTCACGTGTCTTACAAGGAGGATGCTTTCCTGTGCATTCAGAGATGGATGGGAGCAGATGGAAAAGGATCATTACATCACCCCCTGGTCACAGCCACGCTCCTTCCCAGCATTAGGGCTGAGCTCTTACAGACCTCCCCACCTTCTGCTGCTCCTCCGAGCCCAGCTCGGGCACAGCAGGCACTCAGCACTGAGAGCAATACTGAGAGCCAGCTAGGATCCAGAGACAGGAAAAACTGCAAGCTAGGAGAAGAGATCCACAGCAGCTTTGTTGATATCCTGTGCCCTTGGAGAAGGAGCTGTGGGTACTCCTGGCACTGCCCAGGGAGCTGGGCAAGGCACCAGCAGAGCTGAGTGACTCATACACTGTGCACGCTGCTTTTAAGGCTCACAGATAAGAAATACACCTAATACATACAAATAAGCTATTTTACTGTAATTAGTTCTTTTAAAAAAACCCAACTTAAAAGCCCAAACTCCAAATAATGCTGTTTGTGTTGTCATAAGCAAGACCCTGAACTCTTCCCCGTGAACGGAGAGCACGGTGCTCCTGCTGGTAGGAGGAAGGGAGATGAAATCACACATGATTCAAATCACTAATGCTTTGTTCAGTCACACAACTCCATTAAATCCAGTGAGTTTGCTCTTGCAAGGACAGCAGGATCTCTGCAGAGAGCTCTGTCACCCTCAAGAAGACTCTGAAACAGCACAACACAACAAACACCATCTAAAACTGAGATGAAACCAGGTAGTTAAGAGTGAAAATAGTTAAAAGGATATTGCCAAACACACCAAATTTCATAATGACCCTAAAAGTGAGCCTGGAATGCTCACAGAAAGACGTGGTTATGTTTAAATTTATATGCCAAAACTTGCTTAAATATAAAAAATACTGTCTGATTCACCCCTGTATCCAGTGTCCACCCATTTGAATTCTGACCCATTACACAGTCAGCACAGTACTGTAATTAAAGCACTGTTTATGGCTTCACTATGTTTTAAAGGTATTTTTTCATTGAGTCACCTGAAGGGATTTAAAAGGTGTGTGGATATGGTTTAGTGGTGGTCTTGGCAGTGGGGGAACATTTGGACTTGAAGTTCTTAAAGGTCTTTGCAACCTAAATGATTCTCTGATTCCTGTGCTCTCTCCTTTGTGTTCCTATGCCTGGTACCCAAAACTCCCATCCTGGAGGCAGTGAGAGCTGCAGATGCCCTCACCTTGCATGACAGCACTCACCTGCCCAACAATTCCAGAAGCAAGACCTGCTAACATGTCCTCTAAGAGTCATCACCTCGAGAGAAAACTGCTGCATGTTCTGAAACTCAGAGCCTGAAGCAGGGAAACCAAACCCCAGTGGGTGAGATCCTCAGAGAACACACTTTGCAAATTGCAAAGCTCCGAGGCTGTGCCAGCTGAACCAACAGCTGTGGCACAGCAGTTTTGAGAGAGGGAAAAGGATGCTGAGGTGCTCCAGAGCTGCAGTGAAAGGGAATGTCCAACCCAATGTCACCTGAGGGGCAGGAGGAATCCCCACTGGGGTTCTGCATATGCACATTGGGTCTTCCCTTTAAGATGGAGCTCGGATCAGACAAATAAATTGTTTTTCCTCTACTACATGTAAGGGCTGAGGACAAACCTAACAGCAGCATGAGCACACCTGGGGGCTTGTGTTCCCAGAAACCAGCAGGGAAGGCTCCAGAGAAGCTTTCTCCAAGGCCAGCCTCCCCCACTGACTCACATCTTGCTTCTAGTTACTTTTTCTTATCCAAACTCCCGATCCACTGATTATCTTTCTTGCTCTGGGTAAAAATACGTCAAATGTCTTCATTTGCATGCCTAAATAACCCATTCCTGTAAACTTTCACCTTCTGAAATTACAGTTCAAAACTCCCTTTTAATTTTTTCCCCTCCCATTCCCAGCTCTTTATTCCCTGGCACATGTGGCATGCTGCTTCCTGCCCTCTTCTTTCTGAGTTCAGATTAATTAACCAGCCATAGATTTTTCTTGATTACAATGCTAAACCCCTTCTTTCCTCACAAATTAAAACCAAGATGATAGATCTTTTCTTCTGGGTGGTGGTTACAAAAATAGTACTCAATCTGCCTGGTGGATGGTAGGAAGTTTAATACCTATTTAATGAATTGTTTTCATGTCAGACTGAGCAATGGTTAGGGGTTTTCTTTTGTGAGGTTGTTTTTAATGTCTGGAGGAAGATTAGGAAGCTGCCAGTGAAACCAGATGTCAACTGCACCAGTCCCAGTGTCCATGCTTAAAAAAAATCAACCAAAATCCACCAAAAAAACAAGAGGCCTTGCTGCAGAGAGCACAGACATACAAAACCAAGCCCATGAGCAACTGAAATAATCTCAGTCAGAGAGATTGAGATCACAGGTGACAAGCCCTGGTGTCAGATCCATCATCTGCTGCAGCCTCTTAGTGACTCCACAATGGTGACAGGACTCAGGACTGGAAATGCACAGCCATGAGCTGGCTGCCTGCCCACAAAAAATCCCTGTTGGCTCCTTCTCCTGGCATTCAGAAGGCTATTAAAGCATTTCCCATTCATTGCTTACAGTATACTGATAATTAGACACCCTGGGACAGTCTGGAGGAGCTCTCTGCATCCTGCAGTTCCCACATCCAGCATCCTCAGTGTGCTCTGCACGTTTTGGGTGGAACCCAAAAACATCCCTTCCAGATTCAGCAAAAGTGGACAAAATTTCTCAGCAAAGCTTTGGCTGGAAATCACAAGCTCATACTGAATTCTGTAACTCAGGGAGAGATTGATTTGGGTAAAAATCTATCAAAATCAAAAAATGTGGAGGACATACTGCTCCCTGCAAGTAGCTCTCCTAAAACCCAAGAGCTCTGTCCCAGCATTTTGCAGCACCAGTGCTCTTTCTAGAACTCTAGACTGGCACAACAACTTGCTGAGTCAGGTGTTAATGCTTCAGGCTTGACTCACACACAGTTTTAATCAAGTAACCTGCTCTCTGGAGCTCACAGAAAGCTCATTTGGAGAATAACATCAACAGCAAATTTGTCATCTTCAGAGGGGGCTGGGAGTTTTCCTCCCACTTCAACACTTACCATCTTAAACTGCTCCTTGATGAAATTCCCTTATCCCTCACAAAGCTCATCAGGGTTTGCCTCTCCAAACCCTAACGTGTGCTGCTGGCCCAGGGAGCTCCTGCTGCCCTTTTCCCAGGGGTGGCAGTGTGCCGTGGACAGTCCCAGCAGCAGGACACAGCCTGTCATGTGCTGTCACCACCCACATGCTGCCAGAGCCCTCAGAAGGCCTGCAAGAGGCAGGACATTCCTCCACACCACTGCTGGTGTCTTCCTTCTCACCAAGACTCAAGTTATTTCTGTTTTAGACAGGGAGCACCCCTAAAGCCACACTGTTGAGTGTCTACATGAGGCACCTCCCAAGGAGGAGCTTCAGCAGCACTTGCTGGTGAAGATCTTGGTGGCAGATGTGGTAACATATCCAGGATAGATGCCTTGGAGGGCTCAGCAGAGCTTCAGAACAAAGCACAGCTGAGGCTGTGGCTGCCCCTGGATCCCTGGCAGTGTCCAAGGCCAGGCTGGATGGGGCTTGGAGCAACCTGGGATAGTGGGAGGTGTCCCTGCCCATGGCAGGGGGTGAAACGAAATTATCTTTAAGATCCCTTCCAAGCCAAACCAGTCTGAGATTCTGTTATTCTCTAATGCTAACCAAAGACAACTGGTGCACATGAAACCCCCCAAGAGGCTCTGCTGGTTGCAGAGGGGGAGAAGTGAGCCAGGGGAAAAGACAAATTGTAGCAGTTGGAAATATTTAAAGTCACAGATTCTGGAAAGAATAGAAAGAACCTGCCTCCTCCTCAGGATCCCATCCTTCAGCTGGGACAACCCAAAAACCTTTTCAATGCTACTGCAGGGGACAAAGAAGGAATAAGAGCTGCTAATCCTCCCTAACCCTCACTGTGCTTTCTCAGCTCATGTCTACACAACACTGGGATCATCTATCACTTTCCAAAAATACTGCTCACTTCCTGTATTTCTGTAATTCTATCCCCTGGCATCAAACATTACCTTTTGTCTTTGTCTCTTCATCTCAGCTGGATGCACTTTCTGTTGATAACAACGGCACATTCTATATCAACCCCCCCCCAACCCTGGAGTTCAATTGCTATTGAATCTCTCTATCTCTGCTAGAGCACAAGACTGGTCTGAAAGAGTGAGTCATTCAAATGATTTAAAGTCTTACACATTTCTGAAAATCTTAAAACGTGGTGTAGGAAGAGCAACAACACCCCACTGCACCCAGAGGCAGAGAACAGCCCAGCTACCTGACACTCTGCACTCCTTCTGCACAACTCCTCTGGTCTTAGCTTGCCTTCCGAGTTTGCAACAACCCCTGTGAACCCTCTGCTGTGGGCTGGCTCATTTTCCCAGCCCTTTCCCACCTCTGCAGTCCTTGCTGTGGCGCTGAAGTTGCTGCCAATTTACACTGGCCTGCTCTGCACCGAGCAGCAGATGCTCCATGAGTCATGCAGTGCTTGCAGACACAAGTTATCCATAACAGCACCCTAATTAACAATAGCAAATGTCAGCTCTCCCATTCAGACATGGACATGTTGGTGTGTGTGACCACGCTAATTTAGGAGGCAGTGTCTGCTCCCTGAAGTATTCAGGGCCAGGTTGGATGGGACTTGGAGCAACCTGGGATAGTGGAAGGTGTCCCTCCCCTTGGCCAGGGGTGGGATGAGATGAGGCCCCTTCCAACACAACCCATTCTGGGATTCTCTGACAACAATATAAAGGGAAAGTAAGAGATGCTGATTTTCATCTATCATATGAATGATTTTTATTGGATTTCAAGTGTCAGAAAGAGCCAGACATTCAGAAGAGCCAGGCAGCAACCTGGCCTTGAAAACAGAGAAGGAAAAAAATCATGAACGTCTTAGCATTGCTAAGAGCTGAATTACACAAACACACACACACATACAAGCAAACATCCAGCTTAGAGATATGGAATCAAACGGCACTAAGCTGTGGTACACTTCCTGGGAAGTGCTGCAGGACTGCCTTTTCCAGGGCCGGGCTGGACATTCCCGGGGTCCCTCTGACTCCAGCAGGATCCGCCCGCCACCTGCCGGGCACAGCCAGCCGTGCACTCCTTCCTTCCTTCCTTCCTTCCTTCCTCCCTTCCTTCCTTCCTTCCTTCCTTCCTTCCTTCCCTCCCTCAAGGCAAAGAAAACTATTAGTGCATACTAAATGCCCACTCTAATGCTGGTTATATGCCAGCTGGTGAACAGAGTACTGGAAGCAGCAGCTCAGGTTCTCTGGATTTCTGGATCCAGGAAGGCTGTGACCCATGGTACTGTGGTTATCTGATCAGTATAAATCATGTTTTAGTATAAATCATGTTTTATTGCCAGCTACACTGTCTGCATGAAGGAGCCTGGTGTCCTGAGACAGTCAAGAAGCTCTTGGTAGAGACAGTCCTTGGAAGAAAAGACAAAATCAGAGCCTCTGAAGCCCTAAAGCTTCACAAAACCCCAGAGTTAACAGGTAAGGAAAGTGATACAGAACTATAGAATCACACACTGGTTTGGGTTGAAAGGGACCTTAAATCTCATCTCATTCCAGCCCCTGCCATGGCAGGGACACCTCCCACTGTCCCAGGCTGCTCCAAGCCCCAATGTCCAACCTGGCCTTGGACACTGCCAGGGATCCAGGGGCAGCCACAGCTGCTCTGGGCACCCTGTGCCAGGGCCTGCCCACCCTCCCAGGGAACAATTCCTTCCCAATATCCCATCCATCCCTGCCCTCTGGCACTGGGAAGCCATTTTCCCTTGTCCTGTCCCTCCAGGCCCCAGTCCAAAGTCCCTCTCCAGCTCTCCTGGAGCCCCTTTAAGCCCTGGAAGGGGCTCTGAGGTCTCCCCGAGAGTCTTCTCTTCCCCAGGTGAGCACCTCCAGCTCTCCCAGTCTGGCTCCAGAGGGTCTCCAGTCCTCCTGATACAAAAGGAAATAAAAAAAAGAAAGAAAATAAAAAAACCCCCATAACAGAAAGAACCCCCTGGAATTTAGCTGAATAAACAGGCAGAATAAAGAAGTTCACAGAAAAGATTTATTGCTTAAAGCTGACTTTGGCTCCATGCAGACCTAGCAGGAGGCTCCCCAGCTCAGTCCAGCAGCTCATCTCTCACCAGCACAGGGAAGCGCCAGCCCCCCTCACAGAGCTGGGTGTGGATGGCCCGGAACAGCCCCGCAGAGCCCTCCAGGAACGGCCTGGGCTCCAGGACAGGCAGCAGCTCTGCCATCATCACCTGGCCATGAGCAAAGGAAACACTGTCACCAGAGCCAGCAGCACTTCAGTATTCCATGAAGTGGCTGCATAACAAGTGAAATCTAATCAGAGCAGTATGACTAATAACAGGCTAATTGATTGATGGATACTTTCTTTTGTCAGATTTAATAAAGGCAGAGTGGTTCATTTTCTGCTCATGAGCTACCTCAGCAGCCACCCAGCATTTCCAGAGCAGTGAGGCAAGTGCTGCTGCCCTGCTGCAGGGAAGACCCAGCACTGGGATGAGATCAGCATCCTGCAAGAAACTCAAGCTGGTGTTGGTTCAGGAGCTCTGCAGCCACACAGCAAAGTGCTTGCTCACCCAAGGGTAAGTTCAACCCTTCACTCAGGACTGTTGCCACCACCTCCCAGTTATGCCAGCAGTGTAAGTGGCCAACTCCAGCCAAAGAGGCTACAGGGACTGCTCAAGTTGTCCAAGACTCCTTGGCCTCCCTGCTGCTCCCTTAAGCCTATGCTGGGATCTCAGCCTGTGCTGTCAAACAACCCAGGGCAGCATCACTGTCAGCTCTGGGATTAGGACTGACTGACAATTCAAGCACAGGTGGCTTTAATCGATGGACAAAACCTGGTCTTTGGTGTCCCACTCTTGAATTAATGCTCAGACATTTTGCCTGGGATTTTTTTCTTTTTTCATCTGGCAAGAGGTAATGGAGTCTGAGCAGCCTGCACACCAAAACCCACCCAGCCTGCTGCACACTCTGCCTGCCCAGGAGAGTGGACAGCTGTGTCAGCCACCTCCCTAAAGGCTGCCAGAGCTCCAGGAGTGTTTGGACAACGCTCTCAGGCACAGGGTGGATTCTTGGGGCGTCTGTGCAGGGCCAGGAGTTGGACTTGTGATCCTTGTGGGTCTCTTCCAACTGAAGTTATTCTGTGATTCCATGACTGTTCCCTGGTGGGTGCAGAGGAAGACCTAAACCCTGTGCTCTATTCTGTATCTTCAGGAGGTTCCCTCTCCTGTTCTACACGAGTCTCTGTGCAGGGACAGGGAGCAGGACACAGCTGCTCATCTCTGGGAAGTCTCTTTCTACAGACATGAACGCTACCTAAGGGGAAAGCTGGCACATGAAGGAGTGCTGCACTGCTCCACTTCCATCCACCTGCTCTGCTCCTGACACCTAAGAAGAAACAGATCTTCATCATCAAAGACAGGCTAAGAGCTACCAGGAATTTCTAGGATACTTGGCATTTCTCTAAGGAAAGGCAATGGACAGGCTAGGCCCAGACATAGGTACATCCTTTTCTGGGGTATTTATCTTGTTCCATGTCCATTTACTTCACCTGTCCCAGGAATTTCACTTATCCTGCATACTCTGCACAGAGCTGCTTCAGACCCTCAGGGCTCACCTGGCACAAAGCACCTATTTGGGTACATGTGCAAAAGAAACTGAGTCAGCCAACAGAGCAGCAGGAAGCAGGCTTTGGTCACCATTTTGGGTAGATGAAAAAAAAAAAAATCAAACACTTCGTAATCAATAATTCAGGATTATAATGCTGAAATCCCATTTGAAGTCAGGTAGCAATCTATCTTCAGTCACAGGGCTGCAGCCAGTTATTAATAATGCCTCTCTGGCTTATAAAAAATGTCTTTTCCAAAGCCTCTATCATTCAGGTCAATGGCAAAGAATAGGTCAAAGGAGTAGATGTGATTTCACAGATCTTCTCTGCCCTTTGCTGCTGGCTGAGAAGAGCAAGCAATCCCTGTGTGGCAAACTCTCTGCTCAGGCTGCTGCAGAAGCTGACACCTCCTACCCTGTTCTGACAGTCTCAGAATGGTAAAAGCAAGATTAGCAGCACGGTGGTTTGAGATTTAAAAGGAAAGGAACAGAGGACAGAGGAGCTCACCAGGTGGAAGTCACACAGGAGGGAATGAGGGAGTGGGTGCCCTAACAGGGCTGGAAAGGCCTGACAAGAGGAGCCATCAGGCATTACCTACAAAATCCTCCACTGCCAAATTCTTTCAGAATAGCTAAACAAAATCTTATCAGGAGAGGGTCAGGCATGTAAAGGCCTCTGCTCTAGCCCTAACAAAACAAAACAAAGTCCCATTCACTTACAAAGAGAACAAGGCATAAACACAGAAACATCTCTGGGTGAACTTGCTAGGCTGCTGCTGCCCATCAACACCTTGTACAGCAGCTGCTGCCCCACAATTGTCCTTTTCTTTCCCTGCTCCAGGAGCACTGACACTTCTTCAGACTCACCCTTTGTAAGACAATCTCTTGGTGCAGCATTGACACTTGCAGCTTTAAGGCAAACAGGTCCCTCAGCTCCTGGAGACTGGAGTAACAGAGGAGAGGCACAGCCAGCATGTCTGCACTGTCACACGTGTGTCCCCTGGCAGGGACACAGGCTGGAGAGCAGCTCCCCACATCCCCAGTGCAGTCTGGGCGCAGCCTCAGCTGGGACTCCAGAGCTGCCAAGGTACAAGAAAAGGCAGGAGACAAAACCATACAGGTTAAATCTGTACTTGCAGAATTTATGATCTACTTCCTGTTCCCAGAAACTAATGACACTGTATTAATCAGGGTAACCTCCTCAGACATGGCACAATCAGGACACCCTAAGCTGTGGCCTCCATTGTCCCCTCCCCAGCCCTCTTGAACTGCAACAGTTCAAAGCTCCAAGCCTCTGCTGAACACTGAGGGGTGGCACACAGGTACCACAGCCTTGTTTGTCACCAGAGAATTAAGTGCTCCATTACCATTAAGATCAGGAGAAAAATTACCTTGGTCCAGCATCCTGCACACAGATGGCAAAGGGCCATGCTCATACCTGACCACAAACACAGGGACTTTGTCTCACCTGCTCGCAGCAGCTGCAGCTTCTGCAGGCACTGGGACACTGTGGTTTGCAAACCCTCCAAGGTCAGAAGGCTTTCATATTCTCCCTGCAGAGTGGGAGAGTCTACAAGAGAAGCAGAGAAAAGGTGTGAGCACTGGAACCTTCCTCCCCAAACAATTTCCAGAGTGGCCTTGGGTTCACCAGCCTTCATTTCAGGTGGAGAACGCTCCTGTCCCTCACGCCCAGCACATGCCAAGAACACCAAACACATGGAACTGGAGCCCAAATCATCCTATTCCACCTTCTTCCCCCGCCCTTTTTCCCTCCTTACCTGGAGGCTCAGCTTCCACATACTGCCTCAGATGGGAGAGGACATCCTGGAGGCCTCTTAATTCCTCCTCTATCTCTGCAGGACTAGGTGTTGGCTTCGGGGAGCAAAACTCAAAACAGCAGCAGCTTAAGGAAAAGGTTCCACAGCACCAGCTCTGTGCAGCACCCCGAGCCCCAGGCCAGGCCAGCTGGGTCAGGGCAGAGGGGGCCAGCCTGGGAAGTGCCATTGCAGGGGGAAGGTGAGGACAGCACAGCACAGCTGCGTAGGGCATGTTTGCCTTGTGGCCACGTTTGGCTGGATCAGAAGTTTTATAAGTGCTCAACAGCTGTACTATGAAAAACCCGCTGCCTAGAGACCCAACTGGAACTGCTGTTACTGGAGGCATAATTCTCTCCAGCTGGGAGCTCACTGCAGCGCAAATGTACCCTGTGCCTGCTGGGAAAGGATACAGTTGTCTGGATCCTCTCCATAAAACGGGTCCTTGCAGCTGCTGCATCTGCACTTGTTCGGCACAGATGACATCTCTCCCATGCCCTGAAATTCCAAAGGGGCAGGAGGTGGAAGTTAGGCTCCTTTGTGCCCCACAGTGTTCTTGCTGAGCTGTGACACACCAGTGTGGCATATCAGTGCTTTAATTACAAGTGTCCCCCTCCCCCCTCTCTCTCACAGGTTATTTACCAGCCATTCCCAACTCAATCCCACAGCTGGTACCAGATCCACAAGGACACCCTGCAGAAAGCATCAGGCACTGCAAAACACCTCACCTGTTTTCTTATTCTCTCCTGTTTTGAGGGTGTCCTAGGTTACAATGGAAGATGTGCCCAAAAGTCTGTGTTCTATCACCATCTTCATGAGCTGTTGGAACCAGGTGGGGCAGTGCTCCCTGCCTCCTCCCTCTGGATATCTCCTGTTCATGGCCCAGCAGTGCCTTAGCTCAGAACTCACCATCCCATTGGGAGATGCTCCACCCAGAGGGAGGAACCAGGCAGTCCATCCTGGATATAATCTGGGATTTTGAACACCATAGCAGCCTTTCCCATTGGAATTCCAGAGGACAGGAGCTACATAGCCACCACTGCACCTTCTGAGGAAGACCAGGCCTTTCTCCAGGATCACTGCTCCAACAGAACCACATCCATCACTTCAGGAGGACTGCAGCCACCATCTCCTGGGGCTGCCACTGCTCCCCTGACTGCCAGGGTGTCAGGTCATATCTGACTCTGTCAGTCTGAACCAGTATTTCCCCTGCCTTGTTATATATATATATTAAAGAGTTGTTATTCCTATTCCCTTATCTTTGCCTGAAAGGCCCTTAATTTCAAAATTATAATAATTTGGAGGGAAGGGGGTTGCATCTTCCATTCCAAGGGAGGCTCCTGCCTTCCTTAGCAGACACCTTCAAATCACAGCAGAGGGGAAGGACCAGAAGACAGACAGCACATTTCCAAAAGCAGAATGTGAACTTGCAGCACATCCCTCATTCTGTTGTATTGTCCTGCCTATGTTTACATCCCAAAGGAAACAACAAATCTTCCCTTTCTTTCTTAGGAGTAAGTCATTTGCATTTCTGTACAGTTATTCTGTTAATAAAGTTGTACAAAAAAAAAGAGCAGACAGGACAAACTCTCACCCCAATTCCTTAATATTCCAAACTTCCTAAAGGTTTTTCTTTAATAATTTTTTTGGGGGGACAAAGTGGTATGTTTGGCAAGCAGAATGACAGCAGCATGTCAGGGATGCAAGACAGAGGTTTAAGGACAGTATCATGAGGAAGCTGGCCAGGACTTCATACCAGAGTCCAGTTTTTTAAATAAAGCATTGCACAAATAACAGCACTACCAGAGAGATGCATTTCACTCACAGGGTCCAACATCCTCATGGATGCACAGTCCCCATAATATCCTTTCCTTTAGGACTGTCTCCCAAAACCTGCTGCAGTAAACGAGAGCTATCAGGAGGAAGCTTAAAATAGTTCTGCAGTGCCTGACTAACTCAAGTGTGCATGTGTCTTCTCTCTAGCCTAATGGGTCTTTTAAATCATGTTAGAATCTGCAGATTTCAGAAATACATTATGCAAAGAAGTGCCAAGGTTAATGGAACAGGAAAGAACAGAAGTTCTTAGGCAAGATGCAAACCCTTTACAAGGGATCTTTGGTGCAAAGGTTATTCTCAATCTGTTACCAAGCTGAAAGCAATAGTGAGAAGTATAAAATTACATCAAAGTGATCAGAATGCTGAAAGGCTCAATTTAGAAGTGACAATTAAGGGTATAAAGTCTTTACAACTTGCAGAAGGGCAACTCACAAACTGGTGTCTGATAAATGACAGTTTCCGAGAGGAGGAGGAATTCTTGAGGGCAAGAATTATAGCACAAGGGGCTATAGTTAGATTTAAGAAAGGGCTTATGCTCAATATCTGAACAAAGCACATAATGAGCAATCTGCTGGATTATGGAAGATTTCTCAAAGGAAATGTGGGAAACCCTTCCAGAAGACTGAAGAATGGACTAGAGCACCCAAATCCCAACCACCTGCACTGCAGTAACACTGTAGCTGGCTCTGTGTAAGAGTTCAGCAGCAGGAACTAGCCTCAAACAAACACAGCTGTGGTGCTTCCAGGCTGCAGAGGATGGTTTGAGAAACTCTCACGGGATAGTGTACACAGACACCTGATACCATGGGGTATCCTGCCTTCAACAGGTGTATGGCACCAGCAGAGACTTCTGCTGCACTGTTAAACCCATAATTAAAGCATTCCAGGGCCTTTATGACTCAGTAGATAGCATTTGGAAAACAAAAGCAGCACTAGTGGCTACAATACCACCAGATCACATCCTCAGCAGCAGTGTGGGAGCTCTTTGTGCTCCCAGTTCAGGCCCCACGCCCTGGGGGGGTCACTGCATTCCTGGGGCACACAGAACAGCCACACCTGACCCCTCCTCACAGCCCTGAAGCCGAGGGTGGTTCTGGACTGAACTGGTCAGACTGCTCTTACCTGGAGTTCCTGGAATAGGCTTTCCTGTAGGACAGAGGGAGCTTCAAATGGCATCTGTAAAACAGGAGACAGATCAATCCTGGAAAGCAATTGCTGGAAAGCAATTAATGGAGCCTTGTCTTCCAACAGGGAAAATGGTGTTTTGTCAAAATCTGAAAATAATTTAGCTGCAATGGGAGATGTCAGGAGCTCTGGAGATTGGATCCACCACTGTGTTCACACTGTCCTCAAGGAAGGAAGATTAGTTTGCTCATTCAGCTCCACAGGCATCATGGAGCTGAGGTGGGAGAGGCCCTGCATCCTGCCACCAGCCATCAGATGTTCATCCAGGGTGGGAAGCTGGGAGCAAAGCCATGGCACAGCAGAGTACAGACATGGAAACAACACCTTCAGTGAAGCTAGTCTGCCATTCCCTGTTGCCCTACCTTAGCAGGACAAAGCAGCTTTGCTTAGCACCATATCATGCTCAAAGAAATAGGAAAGAGACACTCCAGCTCCCACTGAGAATATGATTCTTAACCCTGAAGCAGAATAATCCCTATATTGTTATTACAAAAACAGGAGGGGTGGCAGTTTTTAGTCACATGCAGACTAGGAATGCAAGGCCACAGTTGGGAGTTGAAGTAAATGTTTGAATCCAGAACCCTGTTCCCACAGCAACTGTCACTGAAGTGTCCTGGGGCCCTTCCAGTGCCAGTGAAAAGGGATAACCCTGCACAAACACAAGAGTTAGGTTGTGGCAGCTGAGAGAAACAGTCCTCAAAACTTTCCAGGGACAGCAGATCTGAGCTTCAGTTTCGTTAAAGCAAAAGAGGAAAGAAATTACTTCAACAAGACAGACTGGCCTGAATGCAAAGCCAATCTTCCAAGTATTATTTTGCCACTTTTTCACAGAGAATCTCAGTAACATTTCCTTCATAATCCCTCCTACACCAAACCCCTGAAACAACTACATTCTAGTCAATCCTGATTTGTGTAGTTACATGGGCAGTATGTTACAGGTTAACAGGGACAGTATTAAACCCAGATGCCAACACTCCAAACAGCACTGGGCACATGCTTTAGAGAGAGAGAGAAAAAAATTCATGCATTATGTATTACCACTCTGTAAAAAACAGAATAAATAAAAAAATCAATATGCTATAATAGAGAACACACTCAGAGGAAAGCTAAAGCTCGAGAAAGCTCTATAGAGACAGCTTTCCAAAACACTCACAGGGGACTATGAAACATCAAAAGTCTTAATTGAAAGGCTTTCAAAGTCCCAGCCATCCAAGAATAAGCCCTTAAAATGAAAACACTCACTCAACCACAATAAAGGCTTTTAAGCTGTATAGGATCCTTCCTTCCTCTTGAGAGGGATGTGAGGAGGATGAAGCCAGGCTGGGACCCTCAGAGCAGTTGCAGCCAGCAGGATCTGTACATGTGCCTGTGAGGGTGGAGCAGAAGAGGAGAGACGCCCACCTCCCACACTTACCCCTTCTCCTGCAGGGTGCCTGTCCCCGATGAGGTGCTCCTTCCCCATGCACCTGCAGTGTCCTCCTTTTTGCTGGGCTCTCCCAGGAAACCACAGCTTTTCTCCCCTGCACCGAGTAACTGCTTGCCAGCAGCTATGGAATTCTTTCCCACAGCTGAATCCCCTCCAGAAAAGCTTTGCTGCTCATTTGGGGCAATTTCAGACAAGCCAGATGTCTCCTGGGGTTCAGCTGTAGCACAGACCTCTCTGGCACTGGCACAAGTTGCTGTCCTGTGACTCCTTCCTTGTTTGGAAGTCATACCTTTTGAGGAAATCTTCCCAGCTGTCCTGGGGCCTTGAGAAACACATCTGGCTGGGACTTTCCTTTGCAGTTTCTTCACATCTGGGTCAGTCCTATAAGGGGCTCTTAACTGGTATGGAGAGGGCTTCTTCAACAACAAAGGCTTTTTGCTTTCAGCTTTCACCTTCCTGCTCTCAGGAACATCCTCAACAGGTACAGGCACCTGCTGCTCTTCAGCTTTCTTGGGAGCATGTCCCTCACCCACCCTTTTCTGTCCTGTAGCTTCCTGAGCCTCTAATGGAGTTTTTAAGATGCTTTTCCGGACTTTCAGTGCCTTCTCTAAGGCCCTGTTCAGCAGTTCCAGCTCCTCCAGCTCCTTGGGTGAAGGTCTGTCTTCTGCAAGAGGAGAAAACATGTCAGAAGGCTCAAACCTGGATGTTCCCCATTTGTCTCTTCACTGACTTGCTGGTTCAGGTGCCACAGAAGGAAATGAAACCTAATGAATGGTGCAGGTGGTATTTTTTTGGCTGTGGGAGCAGCCACTGCACAGAGGGTGCAGGCAGGTTTGCCAGAAGCTTTGAAGACCCAGGATGGATGTGAGCCACAGGGGACAGTTCTCCCGAGTCAACCTCAACAAGTGACATTCCCACGCCTGGGTCAGGCCCACAGTCACTTCACCGCTGGTTAACGAGGCACGACTTCAAAGTAAACCCAAGGACGAGAGCAGGAGGAAAAAGGCAGAGGAGGTATTTAGGTCGATGCAGAGCACTGGAATGACTCCTAACACCGCAGCTGGCCCGGGGCCGATGTGACATGAAGAGACACCGGCCCGGGGGAAGCGCTCACCCTGTTCAGTGCTGGAGCTTGGCTGTGGCTGCTCCTCTTCCTCATCATCCCTGCAGGGAACAAACAGAGACGGGGGCCGGCGTCGATGCACCGGGACGGGACCAGCACCCCGGCCCGCGGGGCCTCGGACACGGCCGCGGGCCAGCGCCCGGGCCTCCCTCCTCCCTCTGG